>LPNX010924111.1:419051-528149 GCA_001517045.1 Pseudotsuga menziesii | reverse complement strand
CTACTTTTTTATTTTATGATTGGTTCATTTTAATGATTTGACTAATTTTCTTTAATGTGCAAATGAAATTGTTAGATATAAAAATATAAAAACTGAAAAATATATAACAATGCCAAGTGTCTTGTGTATTAAAAGAGTCACAATAACTAGTCTTAGTAGATGTGACAACCACATCACAATGATTGACTATATCTATATCACTAAATACAACTTGTATAAATATTTTGAAATAAAAAAAAATTGTATAAATATTTTGAAATAAAATATAATAATGTCAAGTGTCATGTTTATTAAAATAGTCACAATGACTTATCTTGATTTATGTGACAATCACATCACAATAAATTAACTATAACACGTTATAAAACTTTTATTTAGATATAATATTTTTTTAGTATATATTAACATATTATAATATCTTTTTATATAAATTTAATCAATAAAATATTTAAACTAATCTTTTCAAATTTTATTTTGATATTTAATTAAGTGTTTTTTCATATTTGATAAACTAACATATTAATGAAATTAAAGATAATTTTTTTAATATTTCTAAAAAATAATTATTGGTTTATTTAAACAAAGACGATGATTAATATTTTAATTGGTTAAATAATAGTTAAATATGATAATTAATATTTTATTTATTGGTTTATTTAAATAAATATGACATTGTATTATAGATTTACCAGAGTGTAATAATTTATTTAGCCTTTTTATTGTTAATAGCAAAAAACAAATTAGTAAAATTTTGTTATTAAAGAAATACAAATTCTATAAAATCCCTATAAATTATTACACAATTAATATCTTCAACATTAAGTATTTAATATAATTTTGATTTTTCTAAATGACACTCACTTTTTCTTATGACTTCTTATTTATTATCCAATTATTTTTATGTCAAACTTTAACTTTAACTTTGGCCTATAAATAACTATTAAACAAAAACATTTCTAAATTATGAAAATAAATTTGGGTTCTAAATAACTGATAAATTAAAAAAATTAAATTATTAAAGTAAACCTAGCTATGTAAAACTATTAAATAAAAAAAATTATTAAATTATACCATTTTTAAGGCAGGTATAGGTATAAGCAACTTTGCTACTAATTTCACTTGTTAATTATATATCTTTCTTATTTATTTTAATTATGAATATATATTATATTGTTTTTTATATTAATTAATTATTTGAATCAATATATATTGCAAATGTGATATATTTACTTTATTCAGCTATTAAAAATAATTCTTAACAAATTTAATATTATAAATAAATTATTTAAAAAATAATAATAAATAAAATTAATTCAAATATAATATATATCTCTATTGGATATAGCTTGGGTAGTTGGGAGAAATTATTATTATTTTTAGACAAAAGCGTTTATATTATAAAAGGAGGTGGTGTAACCACCAAAGGTTCCAGTTTACAAAAAACCTTCAGGAATCGGTAACTGAGAACCAGTATACAGAGAAATCAGAGTAGCCATTGATGCCCTTGAGGAAGCGGCAAAGACAAACCAGCAAAAGTGCCCTTGAGCAAGCGGCAAAGACATAAACCATCAAAAACGCCCTTGAGGAAGCGACAATCAAACAAAATGAAGCCATAACAAAGTTTATAATAGAGATTCATAATTAGCTAACTACCTAAAAACTGATAAACAAAGACTAAACTTTACAGGGGAGAGGAGAGCCAAAAGCAAGCAGGACGGCAAATCCAAACGAACAGACGAAACTTAACCATTTGAACTAGAAGAAATACCATTTCCTTCATGCTTGACTAGTTTGAGAGCGAGCTTGTCCACCTTAATTTATAGCTCAACCATTTGCCTGGTGAGCGAGTTTTCAGTTCGCTTGACCTTCCCTTTGATATTCTTACGGAGAAAGACCAGATCCTTGTTCACATGTTCCAGACGTCGTCCTCCCTTGTAGTCAATTGCGTTCACTTGAGTTTGCAGCGCTTTGAGCTCGTGCTTCACCTCCTTAATCTTTGTGTCCACCGAAATTGGAACAGGCGCAATCGTGGAAGAGGAACCCGCTTCCATCCTGAGCAGCAACAGTCTCCAAGCAACCAGACGACAGAGCTCCTGACTTATCAGCGCAGCAAGCTTGCTTTGGACGTCTGCTTTCCAATCCTTTATATCCATACACAACAAGGAGGATGACGTCACCTCAAAGCCCAACGCATAGGGAATCCAGCAAATGCTCGAACAATTCAACGCGACCTTCATACCAAGGTTCTTTAAACATTCGTATGCACAAGTGGCCAATTCGTCCATTAAACCAACCACTGCAACCTCCTTCAACTTGACTTCATCGGAATTCATCTCATGCGAAAGCCCCATATCCTTAATCGCCATTAGTTCAGCAGATCCCCTCCACGATAAGCAATGATAAACCTATATTTACCTGTCTTGAAGCCATAAAACGGTGGATGGAGCTCTGAGTTCGAGTGTCTTCGCGGCAGGTGAGAAGACAGGCAGGGTGGTTCTTTTATGAAGATCCACACGGGGCCACGTGACCGACGCGCGCCAAATGTCAAGGCAGACTGCCAACACGCAATGGAGCAGGTAGGGGGGGGGGGCACGGGGTGGAGGCCCTAGTTAAGCCCTCGGGCCTATGGGGGAGGGTAGAAGGATCCCTTGTCATTTACAATAAGCCCCCCAGGGCCTAGGGAGGCCCCTTTGTTAGCCTCTAGATCATCATAGGTATTATTTTCCTGCAACACATGGTAGAAAGCAATTTTTTTGAAGAGAGAGGCTTGATCCACGAGCTTGAGGATAATGTGTCTCAGTTCCATATGAGTTGGCATAAGTTTTGTAGCAAGAGCACGGATGACAACTCTAGAGTCTCCAATGATGATTAGCCCAGTGATTCCCAATGCCACGGCTATACTCAATCCTTGCCAAAGGGCCAAGGCTTCAGCCATATTGTTGGTGTCGATGTCTAGCCCCCAAGCAAACTTGAACTCCATTGATCCGTCCGGAGTGAAAAAAAATCCGCCCCCCCCCTGCCCCACCTTGCCGCCCTGGGTTGGGAGAAATTATTATTACCCTTCCCACCCAACTTGAATTCTTGTAAGTGATATGATGCTATTGTGGAGCCCCTATGTATTAACTATGTAATGATTTACTAGATTATGTAATTATGGTTATTCCTNATATATATATATATATATATATATATATATATATATATATATATATATCGTTTTTCTTAATCTTTTAAATCACCAAAACTATGAAAATTTAAGAATGTTTCTGTCCAATATTTTTAAGTATAGAAATAAAATTAAAGCAATTAATTCTTTGTCATTTTTCCTTCACATCTAATGTACCTAAGTTTGTCTCAGTGGATGTTAACAATAATCATCATCATATTTTTTATAATTTATAATCATAAAATTATTTAAATTGTAACATTTTCTATTATCGATAAATCGACCATTAATGGGGATATTGATGCCTTCCCTTGTGTACTGGGGGAGAGGTTTCCTCTTGATATCAGTGTTGAGTGCGAGGTGAATATTTATCAAGCCATCATCTGTAGGTTTCTCTTGCAATAAGCTCTTTCTTTGACTTAGTAGGCTTGGGATTCAAGAACTTTAGAGGAAATAGTTGTCTTCATTTGTGCCTTGGGGCAGTGGTCATTAGGTGTTGACTTTGCAAGGAGAGCTAAGGATAATCTCCGGGGAATTCACAGTAGATTGAGTGCAAGGTTAACTTTGTTCATCAATCAAAGAGCTTGGGGCACAATATTTTTAGAGCAGGTGTGCGTTTGGGGTGTGATCAAGCCTGCAATGGATATAGAAAATAAATTGCAAGAACTATCTGAAGTCATACATACCCGAGCGAAAATTAAAAACATTTGCAATCAAATGAGGTGGATGAATTCGCAATTGGAAGAGTTGATTGATGCAATTCATCAAATAATTGCTCGCACACCTATTATGGAATCCCGCATAGAAGAAGATAAGCAAGTTGTTCAACGACTCTAAGCTCATACCTTCTGTCCAGATGCTTGTGTTGACAATGTGGAGGGGAATGTTCGAGTTTATGATTCCCAAGTGGACGCAATTTCAGTTACTTTGGAAAAACATGAGGATGTTGACCAGACATTGCATTAGCTTTTGTCACCCTATTGCATTAGCTTTTAGCTTTTCGTCAACCTATTGTAGCTATTACTATCTCAAGCTCAAAGGAGCAAGAAGACAATGAGGAAGATCCCAGAGAAAATCTTAAAGAAAATGATGAAGACCAGGTCATGAACAATGCTCATAGTTCTACCTAGTTTTAGTTGTTTATGATATTTTTTGTCTATTATTATTAGGTTAGTTTGTTAAAATCTATAGTAATATAGTCGTCTATGGATATAGGGAAATGCTTATAAAAATCTAGATGACTGTATATGGGTGAATAGTTTTTGCAAAACTCTGTAAGTTCTCTTTTTTGGATTGATTTACTATTTATAAATATCAATTACCCATTTTCATTAAAAAATAAATAATTAACCATTAATGTGATTTTTGCATTGTTTATGGAGACATTATAGTGAGCATATAAACGATCAAATTAACATTCATATTTACATCTAAAATTTATAAAATTGATCCATTATGGAAATCATATAAATGTCTACACTAAGGTCCACAAAAACAACCAAATTATTGGAGTATGCTAGTACACCCAAATAAAAGGTTGAATAAATAAACACCCAAACAAGGGCAGCTACTAAAGGCAGCAAGTCCCTGCCTTATGCAATTGACTACTTAGTCCTTGGTTTTAAGGTCTTTGAACACATGATTTTCTATGGAATTTGCATGTTCCATGCACATATTCACCGGCATTTGCATGTTGCATGCTTCTTGCTTTGTTGATATTGATGCTCTTACCCTTGCTTATGCAGGCACTGGTTCCGTATTTAAAATATTTGGGCAAGGCGATGATAGATGAAAACCTAGTGTGAATGATGCAGATGTGCTTGCACCATATCCATTGATGTTTGTTTTATGGATTGATTCACATGCCTAGTGAACTACCGGCCGTATGAAGGAACAAAAGATAGAACTTCATAGACACAGCTGGATGAGGTGATTAATAGAGAATATAAACTCTTTTCATTAGTATTGAAAAGCTAAAATTTGCTCAACAAGATGAACTAGTGTTAAATTTTATTTTTCAGCAATGTTTTACACTATAAACGATAATGCCAGCCATTGGATTCAAGGCAAATAATTATACTTTAGTGTTATTTGCTATTGAATAATGCGAGCATTTGCATTTGCATTGAATGCAACTAGTTCTTTGTTATTGAGTAACTCCAATATTTGGATTCAAGCCAACCAATTTTATTTGATGATTGTAAATTTTAATTAGCAATATTAGCTAATTATATATATCTATGTCCTTTTAAAAAAAATTGCGATTGCATAAAATTATTTTTTTGTGGTGTTTATTGTTCCATTGACACTAATTATAACAGGAAAGTGTATAGTATATAGAACTATGAAATTTTGTATCTCAAATTTTTCAACTACCTGGAGAAAAGTGGGACATATCGGGAGCCAAACACAAAGGAAACATAATCCTACAAACACCATCTTGATTTATAACGAATAAGACAAGTGGGCGTTTGCATGCATAATAAACCGTGGAGAATAGCTAATATGACAAGTGGATGTTTTTCAGAATATGCTCAATTTTCTTAGCATTTTCCATCATCAATGTCTAATGCTCCATCAGGATTCTTTGAGCATTTATGCGTACCATTTAAGCAAGTGGCCTCCCTTTTTAACACAAACAAAAACCTCATTGCCAGATATGATCTCTGGTTGAAAACAAGCTTCATATAAGCTATAATTCTACAGAAAACACAAATCATGAGTAGCAGTAGTCCAAATACAAAAAGCAAGAAAGCAACAACATGAAGGCAAAGGATCTCTATGGAAATTGTAGAATATTTGGCTGGAAGGGGCTTGGTGAAACAGTCTACGGTTATAAAGCATCACTTGACGCAAAAATATTTGCAGGAGGTATGTCCCAATTTGGTAGCCTGTGCTTGAACGGAGCTCCATAACTTCCTCTAATTGCACAATTTCTCCTATCCATACTGAAACTTGCATGTAGTGGTTCCGTTAATAAAAGATATGTCTATGTTTTGATTACATTAGAATGATAAAATGGCAAGTAAAGTTCCATAGTAAAGCACGCTAAAGGTCCATAAAATGAAATCCAATATGCCTAGATCTGGTTTTATATCCATATATAGTCTAAGGGGCAAAGGCAGGTTACCCAATCTTATAAGTTTCATAATAGCAAACAAAGGCAAGAACAAATTCAACTGGAAGTTTTCATGGACACAATGGGGAATTTGTTGCATTGCGGAATTTAATGTTTCAATGATGTACATGAACCCATATCGGTATTAAAGGATTGCATGAAAATTTTCCTATTTATCTCATTGTATATCACCTACCTAGAGCTCTGCTAGAGCCACTCCACGCTAGATCTCTGACTTTTATTTTATTTTATGACCTTACCTAAAGCAAAGTCTGAACGACCCTTCCGCCAAATGTACATCCGATCTCAATCTCAGTATGTGAAACTACAACTTTTAATCAGGTTGTGCAATGCAGAACAATAAAAACATGAAGAGGCACTCTGGAGTGTTAAAAAGAATGACAAGCTAGGAGTCTAGATGAGAAGAGCAAGATTTCCTTCATTCATTATAGATGTGATCAAGAGCAAGATTTTATTTAGAGTTGCTTTCTAAATCTAAAAATACTATTGTCATATTGTATGAACCAATTATATAGAAATGAATGAATATCTATCTAAAAACAGTTTTTAAAAGAAAACCTTATTTGTTCGTTATGTTAGCAGATTGTTCATCGCTTCCTACGATGATCAACTCTGATGGAACCTACGTCGAGTACAAGCCGATCATCTATAGAATGCAAATGTGAGGGAGGAAAATGAACAAATGATCATGAACGAGAATAACTAGTAGTAGAGTACCATTGGAACAAATTGTCGTGTGAATCTTCCATGCTTGACATCTGGATGAAGGTAGTTTATGCATCATATCATGCACCTCATGTAATATAAAATCGTATGGAGTTTCGATTCCGTGACCTTCGCATACATCTTGGATGCTCGCCATCTACTCGATGCTCTCCACCATCTCAATCGCAGGTTCAAATCCCCTGGGACATGTGTTGAAGACATAAGTGGAAAGAGTTCAGCAAAATTTAGAAACAACGGCGTCGCCACAACCACTTTCAAACCAAAGCTGCACTGGATACCAGGTCGTTTCATATTCTGAGAAGAAACTGGACTGGAAGGGAATACTAGGCTCCTGTCATGAGCTTGAATGTGAGCTATGAGGACATAATGAATCACAAACATGACAAACATGCAACAATCTACATGCTTACAGGTATCCACATGCTTCCTGCTACAAGAACCTAGAGGATGAACACATGGAAAACATGCAACAATGGCTTATAGGTATCCACGTGCTTCTTCTACAAGAAATTAGAAGCATAATGAAGCAAAATGAGACTAACATTTTATGCTTGTAAAGTAATGCTACATTGGAGATAGCATTAACAGAAATGAAAATCCCGAAAACCTTGTTACATTTGCTTATGTTGCTACCATGTAGTTTAAGCCCTAAGTTGAAAAGCAAAAAATATAAATTGACCTCGATATGAGGCCAAATAATGCCTCAAAGTTTTTTGTTGGTCTAAAAAGCATGTTGGGAACATATTCCAATGGAAACTTACGATAAATGATAATTTTTTGTTTCTATTTTTGTGCATATTAGTAAAAACGGTGGTAAGCCGATTCATAGAGTCCCTACTAGCCGGAAGGTGGGGACTAATAAGAGGTCGAATAAAAAAATGCCTTAAAAAAATGTCATTCAATAATAATGCATTACCTTTAATCACTAAAATTTTGCAAACCCCACATGCATTGTGCATTAATGAAGGTGTGATGGTTCACCATAATAACATAATTCAAATATGAATATAGAGGCAGTTAGCACATTGGCAACCAAGGTGATAAGGATATTTGATTCCAAATGTCTTGAATAAGAAATGGGCCATTTGGAAAGGGCCTTTAAAGAAAAGGATTATAAAGAAAATCAAATTAAGGTAGGCAATTCATAGAACTTATCGAGGAAAACCTCATGATAATTTTAGAGAAAAGACTTATCATGAAAATCAAATTAAGGAAAGCAATTCCATATTTACTTTTCCATACATAAAGGTACAACAATTCAAATTGTTAGGATTTTCAAAAGAAGAATTGTTAAGGTGATCTTTGTTCTATTGAATACCATCAAGAAAATGAGTGATTTGGTGAAAGATTTTTAATTAGGATAGATATATATTGTTGAGAGGAATCAAATCTTTTGAGGTGCAAAAATTTCTTCAAGTTTTACACTTTAAAATAGATTTGCACCTTAAGTGATTTGATCCCTCTCAACATTTGATAGATTTATAGTTTATGAATCTATACTAGTTTATTTTACTATAATGATTGATATTTTTTAGTTTTTTAGTTTTTCGCTTTTGTTGAGGTCACTTTTCTTTCTATTTAATTTGTTAGTATTTTATGCTCAACGCATGGTGTAGATGCGCCTAATTACGCTCTATGCAATGCTCAAGACTTACAAATTCATTGATTAAAAACATATAAAAGAGATAACAAAGAAAAGTACTAATGGGATTAGAACATTATTATTACTACTTTATTTTTAAGTTTGTAAAATATTATATTGGGCTAACATATGGGTGCAAAATTTATATTCTCTTCAATATTAAGTTGTAAAATTTTATATGTATCTATTTTTATTTCATGTTTTTATTTATATCTAGGAAAAGTACACCAATTCATTATTATAAATGAATCGCCTTCTTTACAGCCAAAAGGTGTCAATTACATTGTGTTGTTCCAACAAGTGGGACTATTTTCAAATATGTTTAGTCCTTTTCAAAAATAAGAAAGTTACATTAAATATTCATCCAAATATTAATAAAAAAGATTGCAACAGTCTACATGTATCAGTTATACCTATACCCTTCAAAAAAAACAAAATATTAAGCTACACAGTTTATTTGTATTCCATCATTGAAGACTCATCTCAGGATTTTGATTATTTATAAATGTAAGGGTCCTAGATCATCCTCTATGATAATGTCATTCTTGCACTCTCATTTTTGCCAAAATCCTTCACCAAATTGTAGATCAATCTTAGAAAGTTAATTAGCAATAATGGTGCCCTCTCTAGACACATGATGGTAGTTGATTTCATGAAATCTTGCAACAATTCTATCCAATTCTTCAAAAATGGGTTGTAGGTAGATATTCTTTGGATATATGTTATAGCCCATCCATTTGATAACCAAATTAGAGTCTCCTAAGACTTATATTCTATGGATGCCCTAAAGTTCCAACTGTAGAGTGATATTCAAAGCTAGCAATTCAACACGATTGTTTGTGCTTCTACCAAGTGCAACAAAGAATATTTCCCATTAAGTATCAGATGACTAAATAATTTCCCCAGCCCCTCTGAAGGTAGGATCCCCATGGGAGGTCCCATCAAAGAAGCACCAACGATATGATATGTCTAATTGTTCTTTAGTGATAACTCTAACCTTATTTCTATTCTTCACATGTGGCATAGAGTCCATAATTTCCAAGCTCTTATAAGCATATACCTCAGGGGGGATCCCACAGTCCTCAAATGTTGCCTTGTCCCAAGCCATCCAAGAGATCCAAATTAGAAGAGTAGGGATGGAGAGCTAATCAACAGATAGAGGAAAGTTATACCATATTTTCAAAGCTTCTTGTAGATCAGATCCAATCCAGTAAAAAAAGAAACCCTTCACTTGCTGAATGAAATCCCACATTCTATGAATATAATAATAATGAATAATAAGGTAAGAAATTGTTTCATTGTTATCTCTACATAGAGGACATCTCCCAGGTCATTCATAAAACTTTTTGTTGAGGAATTCCCAAACAGGTATTCTATTTGATAGTGCTAACCATGAAAACAATTTCATCTTTAGCGGGCAATTAAGCCTCTAGATATCATATTGCCACCACAAAGGTTCAGGAATGTCCACTTCCTCTCTTGTCATTTTGTAACCCAGGCTTGGATTGTACCTACCACCAGCTGGATTCCTGCACCAGATAATCTCATCATCTTTGTCAGTGAAATTGATATGGTTGTTCTGTAAAGTATTGATATATTTCTGCTACATAACCTTATCCTCCTAAAGGAATCCCAAAAGCTTATCTTGATACCAAACTTGCGTTTGTATATTAGAGTTCAATACATCATTAATATGAGAAAGAAAGAAATACCCCTAATCCTGTAGAGAAACAACCATATGATCATGTAAGACATGTCCATCCAAGCTGCCAACCCATGGATCAATGTCAAGTTTGGATTTTCTACCATCATATATCCTTCATTCTAACCAGTCAACAATAAGGTCAAAAGCTTCAAGAGTATCTTTCCACATTGTGGAAACATTTATGTAGTTTTTAATCCTAATTTTGAACCACTCTTTAATGGAAATTTGAGAGATGTTTTAATGATCAACCACTTGAGTCCACAAGGTGTTTTATTCTAGAATCCTCCACACACTCTTTGCAAAGATATCTCTTGAAAAATAAAGATAGTGCTTCAGCCCCCAACCTCTAGATCCCTTAAGCATAATAAGTTTACCCATGCAAACCAATGGAAAGGCTTTTTCACCATGTGTTAATTTCATTTAAATTTAAAGAAGTCTTACTGATGTTATCCAAAATGCCGATGGGGACATGTGTTAAAGTCACCCAATAGAGAGGGATGGATTCAAATATGGATTTCATAAGAAACAATCTATCTCCTTTTGACAACCATATATTATACCACAAATCAATTCTCTTCTCAACTTTATTGACTAAACAAGTCAAATCCTTTTTTTGGTATTCATTGGGATTAATAGTAAATCCTAGACATTTGATCCTCTTCTCTACATTTGCCTCAATGTAATTGAGCTATATACACTATTCTGAATCTTGATTTAAATTCATAAAGGAGATTGAAGATTTCACTTCATTCATAGTCATGCTTGCAGCTTTAGTGAAAGTCTCCTTAAGAGCTTTTTAGCTTTGATACCTCTCATCTAGATCCATCAATGAATACCAAGATACTATCTACAAATGGTATATGTGAAATTCTAATATTACTAGCCATCTTTAGACCTTTAAAAGAACCATTTGCCTTTGCAATTTGCAAATACCTCCTCAATCCTTCAACAATCCAGATCAATAGAAGATGAGGTAAAGGATAGCCATGTCTTAGCCATCTGGTAGGTCTAAAGAAGGCTCAAGCAACAACATTAATAAATACAACATAGGAAACGTAATGCACATAGGATATCATGCAAATAATAGTTGGTTGATGAAAACCAATTTGTAGTAAAACCAGACGAAGGTATGTCCAATTTACTTGTTCGTAGGATCTCCTGAGATAAACCTTTATAACATTAGAAGGAATAATTCTAATTTTAGCTTAATGAAGCACCTCCTAGGATATACCAACAACATCTTGAATTTTCCTCCCCTTTAAAAAGGAAAATTGTTCCTTAGAAACCTCTTTTGATAGAATACCTTTGATTATCCTGAGAATAAATTTTGTTGTCAACTTGTAGATACAATTGCATAGTGAAATTGGTTTATAATCATAAAAGGTAGTCCCCATGTGTTTTTAAGGAATTAATAATATTAATGTAGAGTTAAACAAAGCCAATATCCCACCCTTGACCTTAGATATCATAAAAAAATCCATTGGCCACCCATGAATCCCATGGCTTTTATCATCATGCATAGTACTAATAGCCTCCTTAAGTTCATACATAGTGATTGGAAGTTGAAGGGTCTCATTTTTCTTCTCAATAACTAGGTTAGGGAAGGCAACAGAAAGACTCATCATACAAAGCATAGAAATCCCCTGATATTCTTTATAGGCATTTTTTAAATGCTTTACTCCCAAATTATCTAGATCATGGAATCCTACATAACCATTTACATCCTCATCTTGCAGTTGCCAAATTGAATTTGTATTTTTCTGGTGTTGTATGTAATGTGAAAATATTTTTTATTGCGGTCACCTTGTTGCAACCAGATAGCTCTGCTTTGTAGCCTAGTTGAAGCCTCCTCATCCTGTTAGCACCGGGATTGAGCCAAAGGTTGAGGAAGGCCCGCTCCCAGGTAACAACAGAACCACTTTACACTGCGCCTCCGGCCTTGCACAGTCAGAGAGGGATCTATTGCTTGTCTTCAGGTTTACTCCACGTAAGATATTCGATTAAGGGCGGTCAGGAAGCCAGAATCCTGAATGGGACAAAGTGTATTAATGTGAGATGCAGGTAGCATTATTAGGGCAAGGGACCATTGGCAATGGAGTTGAAAACCAGGGTAGGAAACATTTGCAGGAGGAAAAGAATGGCGTGGGATTGCAAACAAAGGCAAGATAGCTGTCGATCTCGAAATTAGGAGATATTTAGCGGGTGGTTAGGGGATGAGAGAGAACATCCCATCACATAGAGCACCAATAAGATGAATTCCACGTAACTTTAGAAGAAAACTTGATAATTGTCTGAAACAACAGGCGGAGAATAGCATGTATGAATTCCAAATGGTTACACACTCAGTTACAGACATGAAAGAAATCAACAAACTGGAATGGAAACAAGATGTACACTTCACGTAAAGAAAATACATATTGAAAGAAGCAATGACACATGAATCTCTGTCTTAAGAAACAACTCTTCCTCTATAATTTTATTCATAACACAAGCATAAGAGCTTATTTACAATGGAGAGCCTCAGTCCTTCAAGGTTTCCCAACCCACCAGCTATCTCTTTATCTCCCAATCGGGAGTGTATTTATACTACTTCAGTGCTGAGATTATTCTCTGAAACAAACCTAAAAACTGTTTGCGATCACAATCATGCGTTAACAGTCTAGAGAGTGGAACTACTACCATGATTTACAAATATGACTAAACGTTATGGAGCTGTAGTGCATGGAATAATAGCACAGAGTTTTCTTTATCTCGGTATGTGAAATCGATCCTTACACTACCTGTAGATGGTCAGTTGCCAACTCGGGCCATTTCGGACATGCTTTTCTCCCTCCTTTGACCGGCCTAATTCTTTCACACCACGTCACTCAAAGGATGAAAAGAAGGCCTATGCCCCAGTGCTTGACATTTTCCCAGCCCCTCCTTCATCTAGTAACACGGTTATAGGAGGGGACTGGAAAAAAGGGTGGAAATGCACTTGATGATGATAAACGTCTTAAGAGATTTATCATCCTTGTATTGATCTCTCCCTCTTACGAGGAGGGTTTTATTCCAGGCCATGTAGCTGGGTGTGTGTTTGAACTTCCTTGCCCTTTCATTTGTTGAGACAGTGATGCTGAGCAGACTCAGTTCGTGACTTCTCTTAACTTTGTGTAGATGTTTGATTTGTCATTTCAAAACCTACACTTCCTATTTCCTTACCGTTTTTCCCACGTGAGCCACGTGCCGGACCCGTGGAGTCGGGGAAGTTAGCGTCATTGGACGGGACCTTTGCCTTAGGTTTATCAAAGACGGGGCTTGGGAACACCAACTTGCTTGCTGAGAGGCGGATTACATGTATGAACATCCTTTCCCCTGTCATATCCACACTGGATGCGACACCTAAAGCCTAGAGGCCTCCTCAGCCCTCTGATTTGGGGGAACCTTTCACATCCACAGCCCACGCTTCTTCACGTCTACCTCCAATATCTCCTTTCCTGATAACAATGAGCAGCTTTGGATCATGATGTGCTCTTACCCGTCGATCGGCATCGACCTCTTCATGCAACCATCGATCCGAGTGGGTACTACAACCTCTTTGTGAACTGGGACCATGACCCTGTCCGTGCTAGTTCAGATTGCGAAAGAACCTCAATCATAGATCCATTCCCTTCTTTGTTGTGATCGTCGATATTCGCGGTCGGTACCACTTTTCGTGATTTGAAATCGTGACTTTATCTACACAAGTCTGGTTTGTGAAATCAGCTGGGACCGTAGATCTGCTTCCGATCTCATCTCTGCCATCGAATGCTTCCGACATTTAACCGTTTTGTGTTTTGGAAAAGCTCCTTCCATCAAGCATGTTTGCTCAGCGAAACTGTTTCGTGCCGTTGATTGGGCTTTGCCTTGATCTCGGACTTTCATATGTTTTCCTGCTTTAACAAACTCAACGAAAGCCAAACTTTGGCCATTCTCCCATGTCATGGGCCAAAACCATGATCTATCGTTGTTCTTCTTCCTTGTGATCCCGGATCCCTGGGTTATGACGCTTGTCTCTATCGTCCATGCTGCCACAAGCCTTTACCTCTGGAAGAGTCTATCAGCATAGATTGATCTCTCTTCATTGTTTGACGGTTCTAAAATGTGGACCATGTGCCTCTGATAACCTGAAGGGCGTTCACATAATGTTCAAAGGAATGGAACCCTCCTCGAACTCTGTCAGGCCCATAAATCGACTGTTGCAAACAGAGTGTTAACAGCTGACTCCATGAGGGATGCTATCCTCCCGGTGAGGTAGAAAAGAACCCCTATATACCAAGTTCCAAATCCATTGGGTTGTCCCCAATCTTTCTTCGAAGCTTCCATTCTGCTCTGAGCTACTGCTTCAGCGAATTCATGCCACTCCTGCAAACTATGCTCTTGACTGCAAAACCTGTGCTTACAACTGAAAATGAAAACAAACTAAAATAGAAATGAAGGAAATGCTCGATGATTGCCAAGCTTATTTGTTCCTACCTACTCTACCTAATTTAGTGCATAAGTTCGATTAAGTGAAATCAGAATTCCAATGAAGCCAATCAAGCAACTTGCCTAATAGTTTTGTTCTTTTTTTTTGCTTGATGGACATAAATGAAATAGATAATGGGAGAGGGAAATGACAAATATACTGCTCTTTAAAGCAGTAATGTGACTAGTCATTGTCCTTACCCATCCCTTCCATGTACCCTGCTATGGGGTCATAGAAAACACGGCAACCTCCAACGTATTCTATTTTCTGCTCGTGGGAAAGCTGTCCGGAACTCCCTTCCTCTAGTGATTTGTCAGGCTGATACCCGGAAGATTGTAGAAGAGGGCCCACAGAATCTTTCTTCAATGAAACATCCCTCTTTTCGCTTGAAATTTCCGCAACGAGAGCTTCATGTGCCTTAGGAGGGAGGTCCTCCATTTTTCCAACGGAACCGAGTAGGCATATTCCTCCTGTGTGAGGTTCTACTCCTAAAGGCAGAACATCGAAAAATGAATTTATTTGAGGGTTGATACATCCTTCTCCATGGCTTGACACCTCATCACCAATTCCTGACGTATCAATAACTGGAGAGGGATTGCATGGCAGCTTCTTCTTATCATCTTCTTTTCCGTATAGGTTTCTGGACTGCACCATCTCCCGTTTTTTTCTGTTTTTGCTTAGAGGCTTTAATAATGTGTCCTATTAATTCAAAATAGGCATAACACAAGGGTAGGCTATCACCTCCAGTGCCCTTATCACCCTTTTCTACTTTAACCTTTCGACTTCGCATTGTATCTTGATTCTCTCCATCAACAGGCCTTGGTTCAATAGCCATCTCCTCAGGTATAGCTTGCAGGTATTCTTCCTCATATTCATCGTACACAGGCGCACTGAACTCCTTCTTAAAATCGTCCTTTACGGACCCGAGGCTGCGCAGATCGCAATCTTCAGAGAACAATCCTGCAGGACCATATGCTCCTATATCAGGCCGCTCATCTTTCTGTATACCAGGAGAGAGCTTTAGCGGGACATGGACTTTCCCATTCTGCTTGTAGGGCCCAACCAATTTTAATGTATCTTTTATTTCACCACCGTTGTCCTGACTTGACAAGTTTTCAGACATATTAAGGATTTCCTCAACCTCCAAACAATCAGTAAACATATGCAGCAGAGTGGTTGATTTTCTTTCCAAAAGAAGCAAGGACAGATCAGGGGGAAAGGTGGCCGCATAATAGATCTTAGCAGTGTTCTCAAGAGGTTGGACTTCCTTAGTCATGTTATAATAAAAGCTTGCAAATCTTCTGTTAAAACTAGATATGGCCTCACCCTCATGTCTCTTCAGGGAATAAAATTATGAAAGTATTTGATTCAGTGGCCTTCCCCTACCCCAAAAATTTAAGAAGGTGCAAGAAAACTCTTCCCAAGTATTGATGGACTTAGGCTGCAAGTGCTTGAACCATTCTTTAGCATCTCCTTGCAAGGACTGGGTGAAATCCCTCATGCAGGCATCATCATGTTCTATCTCAAAAAGTTCAGAGAAATGTTCAAAGGCTTGTAAATGTTTCTCAGCAGTGAAGTCTTTGGATTCTCCGTCAAATTTGGGGAGGCACTTGTAATGTTTCATGGGAAAATATTGGAGGATGGGAGGCAATTGTAGTGGTTTGTACCGTCTTGGATAAATGGGAGAGACCAGGTTAGGCACAATAGCTACGCTATCGTCCTAGGTTTAATGAATTTCACAGGGGTGACCTTTGACGTCGTGAGCCCCTGGAGAAAAATCTAGGTCAAAACTAGATGTACAAGACGACACAACACTTTTGGTTCATAAAGAAGGATAAATAGGAATATATTCATAGCTCTGTTCAGAATGAATTGAACCATAGAAGGTTGTTTTGATAAATCTAGGGAAGGATAAGAACAAACTTACAAGACAAGACAAATCCTCTTGGAAGGAACATATACTCGAGCATCTTAACCTTTCACCATGCATTTTCGGGCCTTACAAGGGGTCCATTTTTCTGGACGGAGCCTGCCCATTCTTTTTGACAATTTGATTCCTAGGTTGTACCACCAGCGGAGTCGCTGAAGTCTGAATCCTTCAAGAGTGGAGTCACCAGGTGAAAAGTGCTCAACCTTCTCGATGTCTTATTATTGTTCACCATCAATAACCAGATCTAAAACCATGTCATTCTTCCCAGGGATGATCTTCAACCTCGTCCCCGACAACGATGCCAGTTTGTTAGCACTGGGATTGAGCCAAAGGTTGAGGAAGGCCCGCTCCCAGGTAATAGCAGAACCGCTTTAGACTGCACCTCCGGCCTTGCGCAGTCAGAGAGGGATCTCTCGCTTGTCTTCAAGTTTACTCAACGTAAGATATTTGATCAAGGGCGTTCAGGAGGCCGGACTCCTGAATGGGACAAATTGTATTAATGTGAGATGTAGGTGGGATTATCAGGGCAAGGGACCATTGGAAATGGAGTCGAAAACCTAGGTAGGGAACATTTGCAGGAGGAAAAGAATGGCGTGGGCTTGCAAACAGAGGTAAGATAGCCATCGATCTCGCAATCAGGAGATATTTAGCAGGTGGTTAGGGGACGAGAGAGAACAAGCCATCACGCAGAGAACCATCAAGATGAATTTCACGTAAATCTAGAAGAAAACTTGATAAATGTCTGAAACAACAGGTGGAGCATAGCATGTATGAATTCCAAACTGTTATACACTCAATTACAGACATGAAATAAATCAACAAACTAGAATGGAAACAAGATGTACATTTCACGTAAAGAAAATACATATTGAAAGAACCAACGACACATGAATCTTTGTCTTAAGAAACAACTATTCCTCTGCAATTTTATTAACAGAGGCATCAGATCTTATTTACAATGGAGAGCCTCAGCCCTTGACGGTTTCCCAACCCACCAGCTAACTCTTTATCCCCCTATCGGGAGAGCATTTATACTATTTCAGTGTGGAGATTATTCTCCGAAACAAACCTAAAAACTATTTGTGGTCGCAATCATGCATTAATAGTCTAGAGAGTGGAACTACTGCCACGATTTACAAATATGACTAAACATTATGGAGCTGTAGCATGTGGAATAACAACGCTGAGTTTTCTTTATCTCGGTATGTGAAAGCAATCCTTACGCTACATGCCGATGGTCAACTTCCAACTCAGGTCGTTTCGAACATGATTTTCTTCCTCGTTTGATAGACCTGCTTCTTTCAAACCACGTCACTCAAAGGCTAAAAAGAAGGCATGTGCCCCGGTGCTCGATATTTTCCCAACCCCTCCTTCGTCTAGTAACAGAGTTATAGGAAGGGACTGGGAAAAAGTGTGGCCATGCACTTGATGATGATAAATGTCTTAAGATATTTATCATCCTTGTACTGATCTCTTCCTCCTACGAGGAGGGTTTTATCGCAGGCCATGTAGCTGGGTGTGTGTTTTACCTTCCTTTCCCTTTCATTTGCTGATATGGTGATGCTGAGCGGACTCAGTTCGCGGCTTCTCTTAACTTTGTGTAGATGTTTGATTTGTCATTTAAAAACCTACACTTCCCATTTCCTTACTATTTTTCCCACATGAACCACATGTCGGACCTGTGGATTCGGGGAAGTTAGCGTCATTGGATGGGACCTTTGCCTTAGGTTTATCAAAGACGATGCTTGGGAACGTCAGCCCGCTTGTCGCGAGGCGGATTACACATATGAATATCCCTTCCACTTTCATCTCCACAGTGGATGTGACACCTACAGCCTGGAGGCCTCCTCAGCCCTTCGATTTGGGGGAACCTTTCACATCCACCATCCATGTTTCTTCACTTCTACTGCCAATCTCTCCTTTCTTCATAACAATGGGTAGCTTTGGATCATGACGTGTTCTTACCCATCGATCGGGATCGACCTCTTCATGCAGCCGTCGATCCGAGTGGGTCCTACCACCTCTTTTCCAATCGGGACCATGACGCTGTCCGTGCTAGTTCGGATTGTGAAAAGAACCTCAACCGTAGATCCATTCCCTTCTTTGTCATGACCATCGATATTCACGGCGGGTACCACTTTTCATGATTTGAAATTGCGACTTTATCCGCACAAGTCTTGTTTGCGAAATCGGCTGGGACCGTAGATCTACTTTTGATCTCATCTCTGTCGTCGAATGCTTCTGACCTTTAACCATTTTACGATTTGGAAAAGCTCCTTCCATCGAGCATGTTTGCTCAGTGAAACTGTTTCAGGCCATTGATCGGGCTTTGCCTTGATCTCGACCTTTCATATGTTTCCTACTTTAATGGACTCAGCAAAAGCCAAACTTTGATCGTTCTCCCGCATCTTGGGCCAAAACCATGATCTATCATTGCTCTTCTTCCTTGTGATCCCGGATTGCTGGGTTATGATGCTTGTCTCTATCGTCCATGTTGCCGCGAGCCTTTACCTCCTGAAGAGTCTATCACCGTAGATTGATCTCTCTTCATCGTCTGATGGTTCTAAGATGTGGACCATGCGTCTCCAATAACCTGAAGGGTGTTCACAGAATGTTCAAAGGAATGAAACTCTCCTCAAACTTTGTCCGGCCCATAAATCGACTGTTGCAAATGGAGTGTTGACAGCTTTCTCCACAAGGGATGCTATCCTCCCAGTGAGGTAGAAAAGAACCCCCGTAGACCAAGTGCCAAATCCATTGGGTTGTCTCCAATATTTCTTCGAAGCCTCCATTCTACTCTAAGCTATTGCTTCAGCGACTTCATGCCACTCCTGCAAACTATGCTCTTGACTGCAAAACCTATGCTTGCAACTGAAAATGAAAACAAACTAAAATAGCAATGAAGGAAATACTCGATGATTGCTGAGCTTATTTGTTCCTATATACTCTACCTAATTTAGTGCATAAGTTCGATTAAGTGAAATCGGACTTCTAATGAAGCCAATCAAGCAACTTGCCTAATAGTTTTCTTCTTTTTTGTGCTTGATGGACATAAATGAAATAGATAATGGGAGAGGGCAATGACAAATAGACTGCTCTTTAAAGTAGTAATGTGACCAGTCATCGTCCTTACTCGTCCCTTCCATTTACCTTGCTATGGGGTCATAGAAAACATGACAACCTCCAACGTATTCTATTTTCTGCTTGTGGGAAAGCCGTCCGGAACTCCCTTCCTCTAGTGATTTGTCAGGCTGATACCCGAAAGATTGTAGAAGAGGGCCCATAGAATCTTTCTTCAATGAAACATCCCTCTTTTTGCTCGAAATTTCTGCAATGAGAGCTTCATGTGCCTCAGGAGGGAGGTCCTTCATTTCTCCAACGAAACTGAGTAGGCATATTCCTCCTGTGTGAGGTGATACTCCTGAAGGAAGAACATCGAAAAACGTATTTATTTTAGGGTTGTTGCATCCTTCTCCATGGCTCAACACCTCATCACAAATTCTTGACATATCAGTAGCTGGAGAGGGATTGGCAGCTTCTTCTTATCATCTTCTTTTCCGTACAGGTTTCTGTACTGCACCGTCTCCCCTCCTTTCTGTTTTTTCTTAGAGGATTTAATCATGTGTCGTATTAATTCAAAAGAGGCATAACACAAGGGTAGGCTATCACCTCCAATGCCCTTATCACCCTTTTCTGCTTTAACCTTCCGACTTCGCATTGCATCTTGATTCTCTCCATCAGCAGACCTTGGTTCAATAGCCAACTCCTTAGGTATAGCTCGCAGGTATTCTTCCTCATATTCATCATACATAGGTGCACCGAACTCCTTCTTAAAATCGTCCTTTATGGACCCGGGGCTGCGCAGATCGAAATCTTCAGAGAACATGCCTGCAGGACCATATGCTCCTATATCAAGCCGGTCATCTTTTTGTATACCAGGAGAGAGCTTTAGCGGACAGGGACTTTCCCATTCTGCTTGTAGGGCCCAACCAATTTTAATGTATCTTTTATTTTTCCACCGCTATCCTGACTTGACAAGTTTTCATACATCTTAAGGTTTTCCTCAACCTCCAAACAATCAGTAAACATATACTACATAGTGGTTGATTTTCTTTCCAAAATAAGCAAGGACAACTCAAGAGGAAAGGTGGCCGCATAATAGATCTTAGCAGCGTTCTCAAGAGGTTGGACTTCCTTAGGCATGTTATAATAAAAGCTTGTGAATATTCTATTAAAACTAGATATGGCCTCACCCTCATGTGTCTTCAGGGAATAAAATTCTGAAAGTATTTGATCCAGTGGCTTTCTCCTACCCCAAAACTTTAAGAAGGTGCAAGAAAACTCTTCCCAAGTATTGATGGACTTAGGCTGCAAGTGCTTGAACCATTCTTTAGCATCTCCTTGCAAGGACTGGGCGAAAGCCCTCATGTAGACATCATCATGTTCTATCTCAAAAAGGTCAGAGAAATGTTCAAAGGCTTGTAAATGTTTCTCAGCAATGAAGTCTTTGGATTCTCCGTCAAATTTGGGGAGGTACTTGTAATGTTTTGTCGAAAAATCATGGAGGATGGGAGGCAATTGTAGTGGTTTGTACCAGCTTGGAGAAATGGGAGAGACTAGGTTAGGCACAATAGCTACGCTATCATCCTAGGTTTCATGAATTTCACAGGGGTGACCTTTGACGTCGTGAGCCCCTGGAGAAAAATCTAGGTCAAAACCATATGTACAAGACGACGCAACGCTTTTGGCTCATAAAGAAGGATAAACATGAATATATTCATAGCTTTGTTTAGAATGAATTGAACCATAGAAGGTTGTTTTGATAAATCTAGGGAAGGATAAGAACAAACTTACAAGACAAGACAAAGCCTCTTGGAAGGAATGTAGACTCAAGCATCTTAACCTTTCACCGTGCATTTTCAGGCCTTACAAGGGGTCCATTTTTTCGGACGGAGCCTGCCCATTCTTTTTTACCATTTGATTCCTGGGTCGTACCACTAGCGGAGTCATTGAAGTCTGAACCCTTCAAGAGTGGAGTCGTTAGGTGAAAAGTGCTCAACCTTCTTGATGTCTGATTATTGTTCACCATCAATAACTAGATCTAAAACCATGTCCTTCTTCCCAGGGATGATCTTTAACCTCGTCCCCGGCAACGACGCCAGTTTGTTAGAACCGGGATTGAGCCAAAGGTTGAGGAAGGCCCGCTCCCAGGTAACAACATAACCATTTTAGACTGCGCCTCCGACCTTGCGCAGTCGAAGAGGGATCTCTCGCTTGTCTTCAGGTTTACTCCACGTAAGATATTCGATCAAGGGCGGTCAGGAGGCTGGACTCCTGAATGGGACAAAGTGTATTAATGTGAGATGCAGGTGGGATTATCAGGGCAAGGGACCATTGGAAATGGAGTCGAAAACCCGGGTAGGGAACATTTGCAGGAGGAAAAGAATGGTGTGGGCTTGCAAATAGAGGCAAGATAGCCATTGATCCTTCAATCAGGAGATATTTAGTGGGTGGTTAGGGGACAAGAGAGAACAACCCGTCACTCGGAGCACCAACAAGATGAATTCCATGTAAATTTAGAAGAAAACTTGGTAAATGTTTGAAACAACAGGTGGAGCATAGCATGTATGAATTCCAAACTGTTATACACTCAGTTACAGACATGAAAGAAATCAACAAATTGGAATGGAAACAAGATGTACATTTCACGTAAAGAAAATACATATTGAAAGAAGCAACGACACATGAATCTCTATCTTAAGAAGTAACTCTTCCTCTGCAATTTTATTCATAACATAGGCATCAGATCTTATTTACAACGGAGAGCCTCAGCCCTTGAAGGTTTCCCAACCCACTAGCTAACTCTTTGTCCCCCTATCGAGAGTGCATTTATACTACTTAAGTGCTCAGATTATTCTCCGAAACAAACCTAAAAACTGTTTGCGGTCGTAATCATGCATTAACAGTCTAGAGAGCGGAACTACTGCTATAATTTACAAATATGACTAAACGTTATGGAGCTGTAGTGCGTGGAATAACAATGCTGAGTTTTCTTTATCTTGGTATGTGAAAGCGATCCTGACGCTGCCTGCCGATGGTAAGTTGCCAACTCGGGTCGTTTCAAACATGCTTTTCTACCTCCTTTGACCGGCCTGTTTCTTTCATACCACATCGCTCAAAGGCTGACAAGAAGGCCTGTGCCCCGGTGCTCGAAATTTTCCCAGCCCCTCCTTCATCTAGTAACACGGTTATAGGAGGGGACCGGGAAAAAGGGTGGCCATGCACTTGATGATGATAAACGTCTTAAGAGATTTATCATCCTTGTACTGATCTCTCCCTCCTACGAGGAGGGTTTTATTGCAGGCCACGTAGCTGGGTGTGTGTTTGACATTTCCTTTCCCTTTCATTTGCTGAGACGGTGATGCTAAGCGGACTCAGTTAGCGGCTTCTATTAACTTTGTGTAGATGTTTGATTTGTCATTTCAAAACCTACACTTCCTTTTTCCTTACTATTTTTTCCACCTGAACCATGTGCCGGAGTTGTGGAGTTGGGGAAGTTAGCGTCATTGGATGGGACCTTTGCCTTAGGTTTATCAAAGACAATGCTTGGGAACATTAGCCCACTTGCTGGGAGGTGGATTACACATATGAATGTCCCTTCCCCTGTCATCTCCGCACTGGATGCAACACCTGTAGCCTGGAGGCCTCCTCAGCCCTCCGATTTGGGGGAACCTTTCACATCCACTGTCCACGTTTCTTCACTTCTGCCGCCAATCCATCCTTTCTTGATAACAATGGGTAGCTTTGGATCGTGACGCGTTCTTATCCGTCAATCAGGATCGACCTCTTCATGCAACCGTCGATTTGAGTGGGTCCTACCACCTCTTTGCGAACCGGGACCATGAAGTTGTTCGTGCTAGTTTGGATTGCAAAAACAACCTTGACCATAGATCCATTCCCTTCTTTTTCGTGACCGTCGATATTCACGGCCGATACCACTTTTCGTGATTTGAAATCACCACTTTATCTGCACAAGTCTTGTTTGTGAAATCGGTTGGGACCGTAGATCTACTTCTGATCTCATCTCTACCGTCGAATGCTTTCGACCTTTAACTATTTCATGATTTGGAAAAGCTCCTTCCATCGAGCATGTTTGCTCAACAAAATTGTTTCGGGTCGTTGATCAGGATTTTCCTTGATCTCGGCCTTCCATATGTTTGCCTGCTTTAACAGACTCAGCGAAAGCCAAACTTTGACCATTCTCATGCGTCTTGGTCCAAAACCATGATCTATCGTTGCTATTCTTCCTTGTGATCCCGGATCGCTAGGTTATGATGCTTGTCTCTATCGTCCATGTTGTCACAAGCCTTTACCTTCAGAAGTGTCTATCACCGTAGATTGATCTCTCTTCATCGTCTGAAGGTTCTAAAATGTGGACCATGTGCCTTTGATAACCTGAAGGGTGTTCACATAATGTTCAAAGGAATGGAACCCTCCTCGAACTTTGTCAGGCCCATAAATCGACTGTTGCAAACGGAGTGTTAACACATCCAATAACAATTGTCTTCTCTTCTTCTATGGAAGATTAATCTCTTGTATTTTATCAACATAAACATATCCTCCGGGGAATCTGTTGTTAAAATCTTCAAGTTTTGCTTCTATATTTTTTTTATTTCGAACTTTGTTCTAATCTCTAATGAGAGATCCAAGGGACTGCTAGATATTTTATCTTCTTTATATTGTTTTTGAATTGAATAGTTGTAGAGGTTTGGCTATCAATATTAAATGGAATCCAAGCCCTATAGATAATTTCTTGAAACTCTATATCCTTTAACCATCTTATATCAAATTTAAAGTGGTTGGGTGGTTTTTTCATCCTCTATTTTAGTTAAAAAATAGATGGGATTGTGATTTGAGTCTCCACCCACACCGACCCATTGATGAATATCAAATGCAGATCGAAGTGTTCCTTCATTGATGATGAATTTTGCATGTCTTTTAGTGATGTATCCCTCACCCATTCTCATATTTATCGAAGTGGGATTCAACTACACTAGAGGAATTTCCAATAGAGAACATTCAATTAATTTTTTGCTAAAGTACTCTACTAGAGGGTCTCTTTGTGCTAGATAACCCCAAATTTTTGCGTCCCTAAGGGTAAAATTTAAATCACTACCCATTATGAATTTTCCCATTGATAAGAAATTGGCTTGTAAAATTCTATCCCAATATTCCATTCTCAGTTGATATGGCCCATATACATTTACTAAAGAGTATGACATGTCAATATCTCTAGAAAATAAAACTACACCCAAACCTGTAGTAAATCCCAAACTATGAGTGCATAGGAATTGATTAGTAATCTATCCAATAATTAAATCATAGGACCCGCTAACAACATCAACACACACAAATTCCCATCCAGGAAGAAGTATTCTAAGGTCCTCAATAATTAGATCCCCAATAGCTAATGTTTCTTAAAGCGTAATAACCTAATGTCTATATACAAAGATTAACATTTTCAAGGAAAGTTTTTTAGGGTATCTCTAATCCTCTGCAATTAAGGGAGAGAGATAGGATTAAGGAAACCTAGATCTAGGTTTGCATGCTCTAAGAGACCCCTTCAAACTCTTTTATCTACCTGCACTGACATATAAATATTCTTGAGACCTATTTGAATCCATATTGAATCATCTGCATCTCAATCTTGGTGAAGTTTTAGACAAGGATTTACTCCCTCCAAATCCAAATCTCCGTACTCCCTTAAACCCAGATTTTGATCTTAAAAGGAAAACATTGGATTTCTTCATAACCAAAGGAGGAGTATCCTCACCTAAACACTGTAGAGAACCAAAATCCTACTGATTAGGTCCCAATATTGTACTGTCATACCCATGTGATTGTTGATCCGTAGTAAATTTTCCATGACTGATCATGGATAGAGGTATAATAAATGACCCCAACGAGTCACTTGATCCTAAAGATTTGGGAAATTCAACATTCATAGGAAGAGTACCACCCATACAATTATGGGGCATGGATACTGCTTGTACATTAGGGGTTTCCATTAATTCTATAAGATCATCAAAATGTTTAGTCATAACACTAGGTAGAGGAATAGGGGCCCCATCAAAAAGAGATGTCTCCTTCGAAAACTATACAAACCATGGAACTGGAACTTCCTCAACAAAAATAGAGCGAAAAGGTTCAAGTGACGATCCAACAACATGCATGATACCTTTTGCAATAGGGAGAATGGAATCCCTAAATAGCTTGTGCCTTAGAGAGGATTGAGCCTATCAATACATACCCAAAGGAAGTTCCCCAAACAAACCTAAAGGGTAAGGTTCCTAGACAAAAGACATATAAAAATCGCTAATTATATCTTTGTAGGTACTCGAATAATCACCACTACATAAACCCTTTGGACAAACATGTTCTTCAAGAATGGGAGAAATATATTGCTTACCTAAAAGACAATGTAGCAACTCCGAAGGGGGTTTGAAGTATTTATCTATAATTACCTACTTTTATATATATCTTATTTATTTCAATTGTGGACACACTATATTTTTTTATTAATTGATTTTTTGAACCTATATACATTACAACTGGCATATTTAACTCAATGAGTTATTAAAAGCATCTCTAGACACAACTAGTGTTATAAATGAATCACTTTAAATATAATTTAATAATTAAAATATAAATTTACATGTTATTTAATAAATATGTGTTTACCTGGATAAGGATGATGATGGGGTCACCTCCATTTATGTGCACAATAAATGTTGTGTTGGAGGATGGATGGGGAAGGAACGAGATGATGCACAGTTAGTCCTCGCAAGTGGAAATGTAAATGCAAGCATTAGTCAAAGGTTTTATTTGGGAAGGTATTATTATAGTTTCAAATGGATTCGAACTGGCATATTGTACTACGCATGCAAGCTCTTAACTGGTCACCCATGTCAAATATAGGGGCATTTAAAAAGAATGGATCCACCATGCGCAACTAACTTTGTTAGAATGCTTGGAAAACCCGTGAAGGGACTAGAATTGATGGGAAGAAGGATTATTGTGCCACTATGGGATGCTATAATGAGACTTGGATGGAAAGATGCCCCAATTGGAACTTCAACTAATTTTTGTTAGCAATTTCCAAGTTTATTAATGTTTCTACTTCAGTTGCAACAACTAGCAAAGTTTGGCATCATAGTGATTTTGAGGTTTTCGTTGGGCTCGGGATCACGATGGCTCCCCATGAGCATGGTATGAGTTATCGAAGGGGAGGCAGTCATTATCATCAATTTGAAGTAAGAAATAATCCATGGAATTCCCTCCTTAGCAATGCCCCACTGCACATTGAGGATATAATTGAAAACTCGGAGGCACTCGAAATTAAGGAGAAGGATTAGCCACAAGAAGAGAATAGCACCATAAGTTTGTATTGAACAATTAGAATATTATAGCTCTCATCCTCATGGAGAAGTATATATTTTATAATGAGGCCCTTAGGATCATAAGGAGGATTCAATATGACCTTGATGAGATCCATGCTCATTTGAGATAGGCCTAGTTTCCAAATTCAGCATGCATATATTATTTTCTAATTGTGTATTCTATGTTCCTTTAAATCTATTAGAAGGTTCTTGTCTTACATTAAAAACAAAACAAAAAATCTCTTGAATTAAAATTTTATAAAAAAAAGGTTGAAGTTAAAAAATATAACCATGTTTAATTTAGAACCCGGGTTAGCTAAATTGGTTGAGTGTTGTGTAATGCAAGTTGAAAGTGTTGGAGGAATATTTCCAAGAATGCTCCAATAATATATCTAAGAATGGGTGATTTTTTCAATTATGGGCCCAATTTCAGGGCTAAGGAGGTGGATAATGCCACCTATATGCCTATGACGGAGAAGGATTTAAATGAGGTGGATTATATTGAGGATCATCTTGGAAAGGGTGATATCTGGTCAAATCTGTAGGTGCACCTATGGATCAATGAAGAGGTGGTGGATACTTGTGGATATGGGTGGTAGAAAGATAATCAGCAATATAGATGCAACTATATTTTATTACCTGGAAAAATACGTCAAGCACACAAGTTTGCATAAGGAAGGAATCCAACAAGAGAATTGGGGGGTATGAAACCTGATTGGGGTTTTGGATTGTCATTGGCAGAACTAGCAATATCAGGTTAAGAGGTCAGAAATGGGATTGATACAATCTTAACTCAAGGAACGTGTAATTGATATGGAACATTAATCCATCCTAGAAAGCACGCGGCAGCATCAAATTGGGCCCTTCATCGGTCATATCGGGGAGAGTTCATTCATAGTGAAGGTGAGAAGACCAATTGTTGTTAAACCGTTAGGTTACACATTATCAAGATATTTGTTTGGGAATCAATAGAAATGTAGCTTCAGTGAAAGAAAGTGGAGGGTTAGGATTCTTGATCTCAAAGGACCAAGAGCCTTTCTTTCATGGTCGGAGAGGTCTGGGGACACAACAGTTAAGTAGGAATTGAATCTCACCAAATTGGTAAAGACATAGAGTAGGGATAATTGTTGAGAGAGTTAACAAGATATCAGGGTTTATTGCTTTTTGGAATCTCATAGGAAGAACTCAAAGGAGCTTATTTGGGTATTGATGGCAAGGGTATTCTAGATTTAGGTAATAAATATAGAACAAAGGAAGTGTTAGCACTCAGAACGTACCCAGGTTGTAAAAGGTAATCTCTAAGGTAACAACAAAACCACTTTAGGAAGAAACTGGTATTTTCTTCCAGAGAGGGATCTCTCAATAAAGATTTAACAAGACCAGATTTAACAAATAACATTCGATAACATTCAAAGATGTATGTATTTGGCTGAAACAATCACATAACCATTGGGCATGGAGTCATATACAAATATAAAAATATCACAAAGACATATACATGATATTCATCAAAGGCAAGATAATCATATCATCACAGTCATTCAAATTGATTCAGGTGGAACAGAAGAGATGAAGGAACAACCCATTAATACAGAGCATCAACAAGGATGAGTTCTATACCAACTTTAGCAGAAAAAAGTCATATAATATATGAAATGACAACCAGAGCATAAACACATGAATTATGATCATCTAACTCTATATTCCAGATACGAAGAAGAAACAAAATGGAGTGTTACACAAGGGAAATACAATCACATAAAGAAAGAGGCACAGACTGTAATATCAACAACACATGAATCTCTAACAAAACTCTCATGCATTTACTTTGTCATTCCCAAAAACAGATATGTTCTCCAAAGATTATTCACTACCCGATGGGTTCCAACCCCCATCTCATAAAAAGATACAAATTTATAGATAAAACAATAAGTTGGCCCCCCAGCAGATCAATAACAGAATGATAGGCGTAAATTAGAGTTTGTAACTGAATTCCTACACCACTAGGAAGTTGTTACAACTCCATTCCTAACAGATCACAAAGTACAAATCAACTGGATAACAAAATTTCGCCCAATAGTTCCATGTCTTTGCCCCAACAGCTCCACGTCTCTGCCCCACCAGCTTCATGTCTTTGCCCCATCAGCTCCATGTCTTTGCCCCATCAGCTTCAGTACCTGACACCTGTTCCTAGGAGGGAAGAATATACTTTGTTTTCCCAAACCGCTCCACAGCTTTCCACTGCTCCGAACTTGGGGTGTCACACTCCATCATCTCCCGAATTGCTACCTCGAGCTCCATAAATGCTTCATAAGATTTCTTGGGCGATCTGGCTCTGATGATTGCAAACTTCTGCAGGATTTGGAAGTCTTTCGTCAACATGTTCACAATGGTTTGTCCTGTCAGGCTCTTCTCCAAGTTATTAAATTTTGAGTGGTCCATGCGAGCCCAGACAAGCAGGTGATGATAATGTTCCGACGGGAGCATCCGACCTTCTTCATCCCAGAAGGACGTCAATCCATCTTCGAATAACTCTTTAAACTCTTGTTTGAAATTATTGACCTGCACAAGCAATTCTTCTGACTTGTCTTGGACAGTCTTCATTAAATGGTGTTTGTGGATGATCTTCTTTGCCCACAGCACTATTGAGATTCTGTCCTTTATGCCCATGTCGTGCAACTTCTAGTATGTCAGTGAATTCAGAAAATTTAATGTGTTCTGAGCTGTGGCGAGGGGTCTTTTTGCCATGTGTTCATTTACTAGTTTCAGTTTTTGTTCAGCCGAATCTGTCAGTATACTCAAATCATCAATAAAATTCAGGTAGTGCCAGAACTTGGTAATCTCTATAGTCAGGGTATCCCAAATGATATTTTTCGCCCCCTGAAGAGGGCCTTTCCCAATGCATTTTTCTTTTAGCTCATCGAGCTTTTTCTGTAATTGATTCCTGTCTTGCAAGATCTATTTTTTGCTTTCACTTATTCTAGCCAATTCAGCTTTCATCTTCTCATTCTCTGCTTTCAAATCTTTGATTGCTTCTTCCTTCAAACTCACCTAGGACATTGGTACTAACAAATCATCAGTAGAGAAATCATCTAAAGGTTTCTGAATATTTACAATAGACAAGTCCTCGCCGGTGGGAGTTTGGCTCATCAACTCTTCCATAATCTCCTTCTCTTCATTCTGATCTTTTTTCATCAAGGAGATTTGGGGTAATAGTTCCTCCCTTTCGGCTTCCCACTTCTCTTTTTCCTCCTGTAACTCTTTGGCTCTTCCTTTGTATTCCATCATCTCCTGATGGACTTTATCCTTTTCTTCTTGGAGGGCTAGCAATTCTGATGACTGAACATGTTCAATGCCTGGGATTTTCAGTTTCTTCTTCAGGACCTAGAGGGCATTATCCTTTTCCTCTAACAACCTCTTGACTGCCTGTGTACTGTCTGAACTAGCAATGTCTGTCTGCAGCTTCTTAATCTGAACAGCATTTGCTTTATTTTCTACTTTCTCATGTTTCAACTGTATTTCCAATTTATCTATCAAGACTTGCAATTTATTGATCTTCATCATGGCTTGAAGTAAGTCTGAGTAGATGATATCGCTTGTCTGTTTGTGGAGCTGAATTTTGTCTGTAGTGCTGATTTTATCTAACCGGATCTCTATTTCAGACATTTTTTTGTCACTTACCATAGCCATTCTAAAAGTATTCCTCTCAGCATCTCTAGCAGAGACCAGAGAGGTTTTCGAACTGTACAGACTTCTAACCTTCGGGAGCAAATTTCTCGTTTCCTCCATAGACTGTTTCCTCTTCTCCATGTAACTGGCTTTTAGGTCTTCCTTAGACTTAAACACGTGGCACAATTCCGAACTGTCTACATCACCTTCCGGATTTTTAAAAGAGCATTGACTTACTTGCACCGCCTTTAGGGGAACTAGGGCACCTCTTTTGGAACCATCAGAAACCTCCTTATCTACAATTTCACCACTTTGAAGCAGCTTTGCCCTTTTATGAGGCCCTTCCTCGTCTATGTCCATACTCTCCGTTTCAGACAAACTCCTCTTGACTACCATACCAGCACCCTCTATTATTTGGGTCGCTATGACAGGTGTAGCATGTGTCTCTTCATCAGAATCTGACCTGTCAGTATACTACAACAGATTGGCCATTTCAGCTAGTTCCTCAATAGCCTGATGCTCAAATGGTTTATTCTTGTTTGCCTGCTTTCTCAATGAGATCACCTGGTGGGGGTCATAGTTCATATTTACATCTTTTATGAAATCCATATTCTCCATCAACCTTTCTATAAATGCCAGGGCACCTTTACCTTTAAAAATGAAAGGGCCGACTTTAAATGGAAATTTAATATTCAAAGATTTTTTGAAAGCACCAAAGTGCTCTTCCTCTGATAACAATCTCTGCCTCATGAACTCCAGTGCGAAAATCCTTGGGGTCAAGAAGGATGGTAGCCTATCAGGCTGACCAGTAAAGCCATATATTCTTAACACTGTGTAACCTCTGTACAGGAACCAGTCCCCCACCCGATCTTCGGGCGACGACTGCATTAGACATCTCATTTCGTCTAGGACATGGGGCAGGTCCTCATCAAATAACATCCTGTATATTTCGGACATGATCGAATTGGCAAATTCGACCATGTTGATTTGCTTGGGAAAATCAGAAGAAGATAGAGCACTTAAGAACTTTAATTCAGTAACATTAGAACATAATAACATGTTAAGCAAGTGTGTTTGAAATCTAAAAAACTGGACCTTGGGAAATTCAGTCAACTGGAGGTGGATCGCTTCGGCAAGGTACTCATCTAAATTAAGCACGGGGACTGACTGGGACTCGGGAATCAAAGAATTTATTTTTAACAAGAAACCAAGGATAACATTACCTATATGACAATCGTCATCTAGACCTAACACTTGACAGACCAAAGACATTACCAGTTGCACCTCAGTTCTAAAAATGTGCAAGGGGTAAGGCGAGGAAAGGCCTTCAAGGGACTGACCTTCCTTCAGGATACTTGACAGGAATCGAGAGCGACTTTCACCTTCGCAATTTTTGAAAAACTTGGCAAGGACAGATTCATTTACAGACTCACGATTTACAGGGTAGCTTTCGGGCAGACTAAGGTTTTCTCTGACGACCGAAGCATCAATTTTACACAGTATTTTTGACGCGGACCGACTCACAATGATCCTCTGAGAGGGAGAATAATTCACCGCGCACCATTCGGCAAATTCAGGGAAGTGGAGGGTTTGCTCCAGGGTGAAATGGTACAAAAAAGACTTGCATACATTCAAAACGTCATTCCCCTGCGAAAAATAAGACCACAATTTCTCTTTGCTGCCGGACACGCTCCCTGTGGACAGGAAGGGGTCGCAGACGCCCCTGTGTCTGTCTACTAAAAATTCCTCTCTGTCATCCACGGCCCGACCAGACACACGAACCTCACTCTGTTGGTCCATTTCTTAATTTATAATGATAATTGGACGAAGGAGTCACAAGATTAAAGTCCTACCTGGCTTACTGTGGAGGCGTGTGTTCGGAACGTGCCTGGTACTGACAAATGGAAGCTCCCAAATCACCAGGTCCTTTTCGTCGGGTCCCGAGCAAATAACATAATCATTGGAGAGGTCAACCCTGCCTTTATAGGACCACCCAATTTGCCACGTGGACAGCATTCATTTCCGCAACCACCACTTATCTCTAACTGCCGTGCACTTCTATTTTCCAGTTTCATCCACGACCGTAGATCTGGTTTCTCTTTAATTTCTGGCCTTCGGATCGTGTGCCACGCATCCCGTTCCGCCCGGCGCCTTGGTATTAACCAACGTGCAACTTCGTGCCCTGGAAACGCTCACAACCGTTGCTGTGCCGTACCTTCCATTTTTCATCGTTGGATCAAACGCCACGTCCCACATTCCGTTGGGCTTTCTGGCTTTAACCCTCGTGCAGCTTTAATCTCTGGAATCATCCACAGCCCTTGATCTAATATACCTTTATTGGCGAGCCGTTGGATCACTTGCCGCCTATCAAATTCCGCTGGGCTCCTTCCCTTTATCCAACGTGCAATTTTGGGCTCCGGGATCTTTTTCAGCCATTGATGTGATTGCCCGGCATTCATCAGCCGTCAGATCTGTCAACGTCTACCCAATTCCGCTGGGAGTCTGGGACTTATCTCCCGTGCAATTTCACTCCCCGGAACTTATAATAACCGTTGATCTATCCTGCTTTGATTTCCGTCCGTCAGATGTGTCATCGGATAACAAATTTCACTGGGCATTTTGGGCTTATCCGCCGTGCAGGTTTCGCTTCCGGAATCACTCTCATCCCTCGATATGATCCGACCTCGCCTCTCCACCGTCGGATTGAGAGAAGGATACACGATTCCGCCAGACTCCATTTTCTTAACCAACTCGTGCCTCCACAAGGCGGATTTGATGTGAACCGTGGATCTGCCTAGGACCACTTTATAACCTTTGATCTGTGCAGCTGGTTAAAAGCCGGAACCTGTCTTATCTTCCTTGCATGTTGCGAAGGGCGGGGGGAATACCAACCATTGATTTTCTTCCTTCCTTCATCGCGGCCTGGGCCCTTTGGCAAATTGATCGATATTTTGACTATCATTCCACCCTTGCACTATATCCTTTAACCAAAGTATTTAAACAACATTACCTTATCTCCACTATGGTCTTATTTCTCCCTTTGTTAAATATAGGTGTTAACAGGAAGGACACTTGAAGAACGAGGAAAAGGAGACCAAAAGAAGAAGAGGGAAATGCATTAGAAAATAATAGGAGAAGGTTCACCTTATGGTGGGGGAAGACACAACTCTAAAAAAAGTGGTAATAAGGAGGATTTGGCTATCATGAGATGTGTAAGAGGTAGAAAAAATCAAATTGAATAGCCTTAAGAGCTAGATGGTTCATCATTGGTCATGTCTTTTGGGACACTCTCCTTTAGGTTATATCCTCTCGCATGAGTGGTTTGCAGTCAATTTCCATAAGATTGATGATGTAGCAAATATGTTAAGAAGGAATCGGGACTGGGATGGTGCTACAATGTGCTTGAAGGAATGAAACCCTCTCTTCGAATTGGAAAAATAATGTGTGGATAAAAATTTGGTTTGGGTTTGACTAGATGTCTTCTAATGTATTTTTGGTCATGGGCATCCTTTCAAGCAATTGATAACAGTATATGAGAATTTCTCTCAATGGATATGTCCTTTAAATTCATTGGTATGATGACTGTGGCTTGAATATTAATATCACTTGATTTGAAGGAGTGTTTGATGGAGGACATGGATTTACATAGATGTTAAAATCAGAGACTTGATTATGAAGTCATTCCCTTTTGATGCCTTCATTTCCACAAACAAGGGCATCTATTGGAGGAATGTGAACTTCCCTTCAATCCAAGAATTAGGAAAAGTGGATTTCAATGAGGAAGACAAGCAAAATATACAAAGGAGACTAGTTTAATTAACTCTTAATAAGGCAAGGAGAATGAAACGGTTAATGAGGAAGACTAAGGAATAGGGTAGTGGAGTCTTCAGGGGACACGTGGTATTTCCTAGGAATATAACATTAAGTTACATGTTCCAGTAGGTAAACATCCTTTGGGATTTGACCAAGAGATAGGTAAGCTCTATGTTCCTACATGTATAGGCCTGAAAGTTTTGGAGGAGGACCATACTCGGATAATAGTTGAATGTCAAAAAGGCTAGACTAAAGGGGAGAAAGAAAAGAACACAATCACAAAAATTGGAGTATCATCCCATTATGATTCAGAAACTCAATTGGAAAATCATGGACGACTACGAATGGCAAGTGGGATGGACGAGAAGAATTTGGAGTCCTAGCATGTTGTCATGAGAGGTCTCTTTTGGAGGGAATCTCTTCGAGTAAGAAAACTCAATTTTGTACCCGCTCCTTTTATTTTTTCTCCACCTAATTCATTTATGGGGATGAATTGGTATCGTAGTACATCTAATTTTGGTTTGGGATGGGATTTGGTTCATATAAACCCTGAGATTACTATAGGGTTGATGGGCCTGGGAGAGGTGGAATATCCATTAGGTTTGGGTTCTCTTTATTTTTGAATTGGGAATATAGAGACTCTATCACCGAGGGCTGAGATTAATGCCCCCTTGCAATATTTGTCCCCAAGTACGGAGCAATTAAATGCAAAGTGCATAGTTTTGAGGGGGTATATGGGAGTCCATGGCAACTATTTCAAAGGGTTTGGGGAAAGGAAGGAAGTCAATTATGTTGAAAGCTCAAGTAAGAGCTATAAATGACATGGTTGCAGGGAAAAAAATCACCATAAATGGGGTACTTAGAGAAAGTAAATCCCTTGGTATGGTTTTACATCGAAGGACTTATCCTTCAACTTTTGGGGATGGCCAATGAATCGAAGAAATTAGCTATCAAAAGAGTGGCGGAGTGAGTAAAACTAGATGTAGTGATGTTACAGGAAACTTTGGGAAAAGGATCAACTATATCTTGGATCTTAGAATCTTTGTTGGATGGATGGAACTTCCTTGCTTTAGATGAATTTGGTAGATATAGGGATGTTTCTACTAGGTGGAATACCCAAGCTCTTAATTTCTCTAATTCCCGGGTGTTTTATTCAAGTCTCAGTGTGGAAGTTTTTTATTTGGATTTAAGATGGGATGTCCTTTAGTTGAATGTCTATGGTTCATGTGTTTATAGAAACACCTTATGGGACTACTCATCTCGGAAACAAGTCTTGAATTAGAAGCCCTTTATTCTTGGCAGGGACTTAGATTTTTCTCTTGGGGAAACCAAAATACAGGATCCTCGAGCCTAGGTGGATCCTATGGCTAAGTACTTCGAGCACAAATAGGAAGGATATTATCTTTGGGATATTGATCCCATTAAGCTCAAACCTATGTGGCAGAATAATAGAGAAGGCTATGATAGGGTGGCTAAATTCATAGATAGGTTTGTGATACATGAGGAACTAACAGAGGAGGCCCAGGGTATCAGATAATGGATGGATGGTAAAGGTAATTTAGATCATATGCCAATTGTATTAGACATGGTAAAGTCTATCTAGAGAAGATCAAGTCCGTTCAAGTTTAATCTTGATTGGGTGCAATAGGAAGGTTATGTAAATCTAGTTTTTAAAATATAGAGGCCTTTTGACTCTTAAAGGGAGGAGTCAACAATAATGAAATTAAAGGAAAATATCAAAAGGTTAATAAAGAAATAATTGGGTGGGTTGTGGAAAAATGAAAGAAAGATGAGCAAACCCTAGTTGAGGTGGAAGATACTCTAAAATTTTTGTATGATTCTGAAGGAGCAAGATACTTGACTGAAGAGTTGAAGGATGCATTGATTTGCTTGGAAAATATTAAAAGGAAAAAAATAGAGGATAGGGAAGCCACTTGGAGATTGAAAATTCAAGCTCTATGGCTTGAGAAAGGGGACGAAAATTTAAAAAAAATCCACAAGTATGCACAAGGTCAGAAAAATATTAATTCTATTTTGAAGTTAACGGGTCAAAACAAGGAAGAAATCCAAGGGGGAGAGGATATTGATTTTGCGGGAGTGTCACATTTTGAGAACCTTTTTAATGTAGAGGGAAAAACTTCTATAGCAGACAATGTGTGAATCTCATAGTTATTTCCTTTTTTTGTATTGGTTGAATATAGTTAGATATTAATAGAACCAATTACCTTGGATGAGGTTAAGGAGGCTATGAGAAACATCCACAAAGAGAAGATTCCAAGGCCAGATGGATAGACTATGGAGATTTTCTTGGGTTTTATACAATTCATCGAATTTGATGTGCATAGGGTGGTGGAGGAATCTCGAACAAGAGGCGGTATTTTGTAGAATTCAATGATACTTCTTTTTTATCCTAAAGACATATAACCCTACTACTTTTGAATAATTTAGGCTGACATCTCACTGTAATTGCATTTACAAGATTGTGGCCAAGATCATAGCCCCCAAAATCAAGAGACCTATTTCAAAATCTATCTTAGGGGAGTAATTTGGGTTCTTATTAAGAAGTCAAATTCACAAAGTCATAGGAGTGCCTTAGGAAGGACTTCTTAGTGAGAAGCACAATTTAAAATTTGTTGTCATTAAGATCGACCGTTCAAAAGAGTATGATAGATGATGCAGGGGCATCTAGCCATGGAAGGAACAATCAGATTTAATGTGAATGAAGTCATCTTGAAGGTGGTCAAAAACCTCCATACAAGCAAATAATCAGAAATAGTGTTAGGGTTAACCTTGACTCAGGAATGAGTTGAAGGTAATTTAGGTCTAGCACACGGTTTCTTGTAGCCCATGGTATTTGTTCATGGTATTTGGTGGGTAATGATATTTGGTGTCCCATGGTATTTTCCCATGGTATTGCATGTAAAGAAGCCTTTATAAGGCTTGAGGGGGCTCCATTGTAATGTGTCATAGAGGTAAGTAGTCGCTAGATCACTTAACTCGTCTTGGTCGATTTAGGTCAAGGGAGATAATAGATCTATTATGGTGGTTTTTCCCGGTTTTTAATTTTCCACGTAAACATTGTGTGTCTATATTTAATGGTTTCTTATGATTATGATTTTCTCGCATATTATTATTATTAATGCTAGTTTAAGTCTTAAGAACTGGTATAAGAGCCATGGTTGGCAAATATTTGTGCTCATTGTGTTGTACCTAGATTTTTGAATTAATTATGGGGTGCATGTTTGATAATACCCAACACCCTAGCAGTATTTTTGAGTTCCTGTTAAAATGTATTTTCCTCGGGTGCTAGAACCACAAGGTATCCCTCTTATGCACATATAAGGGATGTTGCATCAAGTGCAGAATGAACCACTGGGTAGGTATGAGGGTGGTAGGTGTACTCATAGCCTATCTTGATTAGGATCGGAGAGGTTGAGTCTTTGATTGCAGGAGGAATATGGGATGGTTTAATCTCAATTTTTGGACCAAGATTGATGAACCATGTATGTGAAGAGAATTCCTAGAGAATTGTTAGTTACAGTGGCTAAGGACCCATGTAATATGGTAGATGGATTCTTTTTTATATGGACGTCAATGACAAGGTTGGATTCAAGCACAAAAAGAGCATGGTAGACGACGAGAAAGAAAGCAATCATGGAAAAGAGAGAGGATGAAGAAACAGATGGTGATGGTGTAGTCACCATGAAGACACATGAAAAAAATTATGGAGCAATTTGCATGTAATAGGGAATATCGTTGTAAGATCTGGAAAGGCATGCATACTCCTGCTAACTCATCGGTAAAGTCGGGAAATAGACCTAGGTGATAGGGGTGTATCTGAGATTCATCGATAAACTTTGAAGAGGGTTGGTGATTATCTAAGTCAAATTTAAAGGGGGGATTGTTAGGGTTAACCTTGAATCAGGAATGATTCAATGATAATTTAGGTCTAGAACATGGTTTGGGAACATGGTTTCTTGTATCCCATGGTATTTTTTGGCCCATGGTATTTTCCCATGGTATTGCATGTAAAGAGGACTTTATAAGGCTTGAGGAGGATTCATTGTAAAGTGTCATAGAGGTGACTGGCGGCAACTCAAGATGTTCTAGAAGCTAAATATCAAAAGGTTCCCAAGGAACAACTAAAGATAAGCTTGTCAGAGAAGGAAGTAAGTACTTTATTATTAGTTGCTGCTATAGATAAGAAAACCATATCAAAGCATGCAAAAATATAAAAAAATATATGTCAAATTAGAAGATCAAAAGAACACCATCATATTAGAAGCTCAGAAGAATGCTCCATATAGTTCTTATGTGTTTATCTACATAATCATATGCATGAAAATATTTGAATGGAAATGCAACCAATTATTTCAGTAACTTCTAAACCTTGGTACCATTATTCGTGACAAGACTTCTAGTTGAAGCACGCTTACAGAACATTCGTGGACAAATCTTTTCAGTGCAGGATGACTTGTAATATAACAAAATTTTATTATATTATTCATTTGTTTAGTTATTAATTATTTATGTAAAATTCGACATTAGAAGTACAAGTTGTCTAAAGGTGTCTCTTCATATATATATAAGTCGCACGAATTTATTGTAAAGATCATCAATTCATTATTAAAAATATTTTTTTTATGATAAAGCATGTAAGGTTGTAGCGTTACATTGGTGGGTCATTTATCAATTCAATTTTCATCCATTAAGTTGGTTTGGTAGGTGGCAAAAGAGGCTTTTCATATTACACATAACTAGTCTTTATAGTCATTGTCTCTTTGTTTCAAAATTTGGGTTTATGATGTAAACTTATGGAAATATTTCCCTCGCTTTATCTATTAATAATCAGGGAAAAATATAAATGGAGTTACTTTTTAGGGTAAAAAAAAAATGTTGTGAGAGTTGATCTTAATTTAGTTGGAAAGATATGGTAAAATTTTCATAGAGAAGGAAAGAAGACTGGTGAGAGTGGTAAGGGATCTTATTTTCAATAGAAGTTGTCTAGTAGGACATTTTGATGGTGCTTTTCAGGATAATGGTTTCAAGATATGGTGCAAGGTTTGTCATAAATTTGAGCAAATAAAAGGTTTATACACTAAAATTATTATGTAGTGGGTGTACCAATAATCGAGGAGAATTGTGGGTCTCTTATTTTTTGCTCGTTCTACAAGTATCGTATACTTGTAGGTCGCTGGAGAATCCAAGGTAAACATTGATTGGGAACTTCAAAAAATGTTAGTTACAAATGTCTGTACTCGAAGGATGGAAGAACATAATCATGATGCTACATACAAAATTTGTAGGGATAATATTTCAGCATGTTTATAGGGAGTGTAATGGGGAAGTTTACTTACTATCAAATCAATCTTTGCTTGTGTCTGGAGGTTTTATATATTATTTTGGTTTTTTTGGTTCTAATATAATCTTAGAAGGTCAAATCCTTGTTTTGTCTTTATGGGAAGATATGCAACTTAGTACTAGAAAGGATGTATCACATTGAAGGATGCTTGTACTTAATATTTTTTCACTATGTTTTGTAGACTTCTTATCTCTATGGTTGTTGCAGTCTATTTAAAAAAACGTGCTTCTCTTATATATAGTACTGAAAATAATCATTTCTTGTTTCTAGAAAGCCAGTAGGAAGGGTATATGTCTTCTTTTAGTATGTAGATTGGGGAGGGAACAATTTTGATTGTAAGGATATGCAATGTTTATATATAATTTGAATAAAATAGTATAGTTTTTTTTTTTTAAATTAGCCCCTTCATCTTTTTCTTTAGATGTCAAATCACTTAACAATTTTCCTTTTTACTTATTTCCAATAAGCAAGATCATAAATAGGCGTGAATAAGAAAATATACAAAACACATATATTTGAAAATCCAATCTAAATTGACACAAGATATGCATAGTTGGAAACTTCATATCTAAGCTCAATGATGAAGGGCATACCATAGCTCTTCTCAATGCTACCATGTGTTAGATAATTTTTACAACTAATAGTGAAAAAAAATCATATTTACAAAAAAGGGAAAGGTGGTATAAAGAAGATCGACCATCAAAACAATCACAACTAGAAAAAATGGTCTTACTATGTTTCCTTAAGGACAAAGCATAAGACCAAAGTTCAAATATTCAAACATCACGTGACATTTCCTTTGACAACACATTAAATCCATGAAGGAAAGGACCTTGTATGCCCAAAAAACCAAAGGTACACAAATTAACAAAAGCATCTTTAGTTGTACTCTAAAAAAGCATGCCCTATGATAGCTAACTTGGTTGCTTGAAGGAAGATTTATGCTTTGGAATTCACATCTATCATTATGTTGTTTTTACAAAACATGTGCACTGTATTAGTTGATAAATATGGATCAATAATAAATAAATGGTTTGTTTTAATGGCTTAAAAACACCCAACTAGATCCCAGTTGAAATACTTTTGTGTGCCTTGGCAGAATTCCGAGTTTAAAACCTTTTGGAAATATTAACAAATGGATTAGGCAAAGAACACTATGATGATTTATGGCCATGCATTGGTATTTGGTCATGTGGATTGGAGTGTTATTTCTCCAGATAGCAAATGCTATGTGGAGGTTGAATGCACACGTAGGTTACAACAAGGTCGAAGGGAGGAATTACCTCAAGATTCCATAAAAAGGTAAGGAAGATGTAACAAAAAGGAAAGGATACTTTGGAGGGGAGGTAATACCTCTATGCTTCCAATTCCAAATCATAAAAGGCCTAAAATACCATATCTCACATGGAAGGAATCTGACACTCTCATATTGGTATTTGATGGAGATTTGGAAAATGGAACTTTACTATTAAAAATTCATCGATCTTATTGAAAAATTTCACCCTCCTCATCATTCTTCCCTCTGAACTATATAGGAAGACACAATGTGCATGGACCCCATGATCGCATGACCATTTGACAAGCAATCAAAGGTTTCCATGTGTCAAGGTGATGAAAGGATTGAAATGTCATTACATATGGTAGAAAGAGTGGGACATTTAGGGTGAACCCATAATTGTTCATGAGATGCTTGTCCTTCTTAGAAGAGAAGGAACCCATCATGGTTCTAGGAGGTCTCTTGGCATTCCAAGGGAAAGGGATAAATTGACAAAGGAAGGTAATAATGATGCCATTGGATGGAAAATAAAGGGGTGGGATTATTTGTAGGGCATTGGAATTGAAATCTAGACAAATTGGGAAGTTAAAGGACATGACAACAAAAATACAATGGATTTAGACAAAGCAATTTGTTCCTAGATATAAAGGATGGAGAACGAAGATTGTCTCAAATCCAAAACAACAATTTGCAAGACACAAACTTGGAGTAATAATACATGAAATCTTTGTTATATGTTGTATAGATTCCCTTTTTTATTATTCATGAACACAAAAAGAACTAACCAAAGGTGATTTCTTATTGGTTTTCCCAAAATGGGTTTTAGATAAAGACTGTGTTATCATTGTGTTTAAGATTGATTTTTCAGTGTTATTCTTTGCATTTATTTTCAATATGCAACAATTATACCATCATACTTAATGCATAGTGAAATAATGAACATATATAAACAATTTGCATTCCTCAACATTAATTAAGGTTGGCGTTGGTGAATCAAATCGCTTGTACGCTAAGCAATTATGGAACAAAGATTGTCTCAAATCCAAAATAACAATTTGCATGACACAACCTTGGAGTAAGAATACATGAAATCTACATTAGAGATTGTATAGCTTCCATTTGTATTATTCATGAACATAAAAAGAGCCAAGAAAAGGTAAATTTTTATTGGTTTTCCCAAAATGGATTTTAGGGTAAAAACTTCACGTTATCATTGTGTTTAAGATTTAATTTTTTAGTATTTTTATTCATATGTATTTACAATAAGAAAGAATTGCACCGTCATACTTAATGGATAGTGAAATAACGAACAAATATAAACAATTTACTTCCCCAATATTAGTTAAGGTTGGCGTTCATGAATCAATTTTCTCATAGTTTAAGTGATCACGGATAATTTGTTGCCTCAAAATGTAATGTTAGGCCCCTAGCTTCTTTTTCATAGGTGCAATATTAGATGCTCCTTCAATAACAAGAATAAAGCTTTAAACAGTTTAACAAGTGTGAAGGAAATCGAGATCACTCACATTGTTCTTTTGATTTACGAGTATGGGGAAACAAACAATAAACTCGATGATATTTTAGTAAGGGTTTAACTAGCATGAAAACAACATAAAAATATCTCGGGATCTTTTTCATGTTTACACCAGAGCATGAAAAAGTAAAAAGTAAGTTAAAAAATGTTGCTTTTTCGTAGATTTAGTCTCCTGGGGCCGAAAAAGAGATAAATCAAAACAAGGAAGAACTCTTCTAGTCACAATGTCGATTTGGCGGATAACAAATCCTCTTATCAATACCTTTTAATAGCCCTTGTCGGTCCTTAGTTAAGTAATTATGTGTCTTTAAAAAGTAAACAATTTTTTTCATGCCAGAGTTAAGAGGTGCAATCTGGAAAGGTAGAAACTAACAAATTTGGGTCAGGTTCCTTCATCTACTTCATTTTCCATAAATTTATATATAGACTCACTAGTTTGCATATCTATAGCATTACAAAACATATCCATTATATCCCTATATACTTTCCATTCCTACACAGATCCTTTCCCAAAAAGTAAAACATCATCCACAAAAACTAAATGAATGATTCTTATGAAGGAATATATTTTGACTCCTATCAATCTTCCTTCCACTTTCTCCTTTTCAATCAATCTACTTATGTCTTCAATAATTAGAAGGAAAAGAAGAGTGGACAATGGGCATCCTTGCATAAGTCCCCTTGAACTTTGAAAAAACTTTGTTGAAGATCCATTTACCAAGACAATAAAATTTGTAGAGACAACACATGGCATCACCCAGTTTGTTGCTTCAAGGATGAGACCAATATGTAGAAGAACCAATATGAGATAATCCCAATTTACATGGTTATATGCCTCAACCAAATACAATTTTAAAACCATAGCCTTTATTATATTTACCTTTATACTATGAAAACACTCATGAGCAACACCAATGCCATCCATAATCTAAAGTATGTCTAGGAAGCCAAATTGTTCCTTAAAAATAATTTTTGAAAGCATATGCTTACACCCTATATTCCTCCATAATAGCTAAACGATTAGGTCCCATAATATTTAAAAAAATCCAAAAAATTCAACCGTCCACCCATCTAGGCCTGGATTTTCCAAATCTTGTAAAACCTAATCAAAATTTTGATTTATTCCAATGTCACGAGGTAAACAATACGTGTACCTTCATCCTCCATGAAATTTTTTTGGAATCCTTGAATAACCTTCATTTGGTTCACAATGGACAGATTTCCCAAATCCTTAAATAAGTCCAAAAAAAATAATTGTACATCTGGTGAAAGAGAAATGAATAATCGTGGTAGACGATCCTTAGCCAACCACCTGCTTCATCAATAAAATCATGCAATCTACCTATGGTGTTGATATTTAGTGCATGTAAGAATTAAGGTGCATCATAGTTGAACCTATGCAATGCAAGGGGAGCACAATTAGCCAAATACTAATGTCATCTTTACTATGTCTCCCCGACAAAATTTGATCTTATTGTTCCCTCTTTGTTGTTATGTTGTAATGTTGGTTTGTGCATTAGTGATCCAGATGGATATCGGTGGCCACCCACCTATTCCACTGGCTCAAAACAATTGTCCATTGTGGCAGTTTCCTAGTTATTTTTCTACAGTTTTTCGGGTCCCAAACTTCCGGGGCCATTTTGAGGCCCTATACGACATTTTTTGGCGATTTAGGGGACAACTGGTTTTCATTGGCATGCTTTTGACCAACCAAAAGTTGTAAAGATTAGATGGACCTTTCCAACGAGATATCGAACGCCCAAATCGAAGATCGTATGCAAAAGTTATGAACCCGGGAAGTTGATTGTTCAACTTACCACCTTAGGGCCACAAACTTTATGACAGTTCATATTCTAGGGTTACGTTTTGGAATTTTGGGTATCTCACCCTCATTATTATTATTATAAATAGGCCCCTTTGGCCTCATTTTGTATTCAGCTTGGCACGGATGAGCGTAGCAACCACATCTCTTCTTAGAGATAGCTACCACCATTCTAGCAATTGTCACTACAGTCTGTTCTATTTCCACCATTTAATAGAATATGTATTTATTGTATCTCTATTATCTTTGCAAAATGTCTGTGATTATGATTTTGTATATGTTCTTTCATTTCGTTCATGCATAAATCTAGATCAATTAGTCTAGATCCAAAAACCACATTTGCTGAAGTGGTTGAATTTTTGTTTAACTTCCACACTAATGTAAAATTCAAAGTTCCACAATGCAGTTCTAGCATGTAGTACTCAAACTTGTTCAAACCTATATTCATGTAGGATCATTGCTACTTAAGTCAATGATTAACTATGACTTTGCAAATTTTCAACAATTGTTACCCATATTGATTTTGATTTTGATTTGGTCATTTTAAAACTTTACCTGCACTGACTTTGATTTGGCTTGACTGCTTGGAAACATTCTACCCGGGGAAACATTGAAGGAAACATGGTGACTTGACTAAATGTAAGAGCCAAAAAATTATGTATCCATATTCAAGTTGTCTTGATTCATAAGTCAATAATAACTTGACTCATCGACCAAGTAAACTATGACCCCAAGACCAATCCAACCATGAATCAACAACTACCTTGGGTACTCCAATATAATTATGTGTGGTGACCTTGATAGTGACTCATTGAAAGTATAGTCTAATTTGACTCATCAACCCTACTCAATCAACAAAATGAACAAAGCCTTTAATTAGAGGGAAACTCAATTATTGTGTAAATGATAAAAGAATGTTCTATAAGAACCTAGAGGTTATGTAGTTGATGTGACTACATAGATAAGTTCAGTTCAAAGAATATTTACTCTTAGGTGATGTTAAGAAGTAAATGTAAGTACAATAATTGTTTAGTGAGGCTTGAAATATATACCAATTGTACTCAACCTTAAATAGATTCTAACTACCTATTCAATCTTTAATGAGGTCCACACCTTTTTGTTTAAAGTGCGTCTACGCTTCAATGAGGTTCAATAAGTACATCTAAGGCAAGGTCAACATATTAGTCATCCACAACCTCAAAAAATAAAGAAAGGAATTGATAATCTAAGGCATCATACAATATATCAACCAATTGATCAATCTTGATATGAAGTTTCAAATTGTAATTGCTACATTGTATATGTATATAATTTTTCACGAAGCTTACAAAGCTAGAATATGTTAATTGCTTCTAGATGATGTGAATTATAACTTTTTCAAGGAAAAAAGAAACATATAATATGAAATATGATGTGATTTGATTACAAATACATGTCTTTAGATTAGGGTCATTGACTTTGTTGAGTAAATTGAATCTAACTGTTTGAACCTTCATCAAATTCTACAAAAAATATTTGAACAAGATAAAATTAGCTTTGGAGAACATTAAAGGAACACAAGGAAAATAGCTTTGGTAGAAAAGCACCAATGTACTTTATGTTAGTTTTGGTGGCTCAGAGGTACTCCTGCTTTAGGTGCCTAGGTGCAAGTGTATGAGGACAAGCTACTTTACGATGTGATTTGATATTTTAAAAGTGAGATGTACTTTATTAAAGTAACTTGTACTTTATAAAGTGACTTTGGATATAAAATGCACTTTTTTTATTAATTTAGGGTTATGTGACTTTTCGCAAAGTAATGTGATTTTTGTATAGTTCACTTAAGTGATTTAAGTGAACTTGAGATTAAATCGGATTTGTCAACCTTGAGAGCCAAGATCTAATATCAGTCATGGAAATAAAAAATATAAAGAGTTACCCTCATGAGAAAGAAAAAAATACCTCATGAGACTCATTTGTGTATGACATGAATTCCAAGAGAAGAGTTGGAGAGAAAAACAAGTGGCTCGAATTTCTAGAGGATAGAATAGGAGAATTTAAGCTAAGAAACGGAAAGGGAGAGGAGGCTATATGGTGAGTGTGCACTTCCCAATGTGAGTGGCATGCTTTCCTAGGAGAAACCAACACAAATCAGCAGCAGCAAGATGAGCATGATTCCTAAGGTGAAGGGCATGTTCTCCAAGGAAGTCTTCATCAGAAAAGAGATAGTTCTGTACAGATGAAAAGTGAGGGTCCATACTGTAGAAAAGAGATGTCGTGGAACCACCAGATTGCACTAAAATCAAGACTATCAAGTGGGCACAATTTCTAAGGTGATTCTCTACTGAGTTTATTACCTCATGTTTGCACGTATTCCAAGGTATTTTTCTGTTGTAGTTAATGTTGTAAAGTGCAGTCCCTTATTATTAAATCTGGGAAAAAAATTTAGGGCTTGTTATGACAATTTTCATGGATATATGTGCATATTAATTTCTAAAAGCACTGTGTATTTTTTCTGATGTAAAAGTTGTTTCTAAACTCTCTGTCCATTTCCTAAGGATCTTAATAACATCTCTCTTTGTTGGTTTTCCCCATCTGGGGTTTTTCTAGGGTTATCTTGGACAGAAAATCAATGTATTCATTGTTGTTATAGTCTATTGTTCTACATTATTTTTTCGTTGCTAAATGAGTTCTTGATGTTGTATATTAACTTATAGTAGTTTAAATCTTTACCAAATATGTGTGGTTATTTTTTTATGCATATAGTGCATTAATTGTTTGAAGAAACTTTGCAGTGACTGTGTGCAAACAAAGGTTTGGTTTTTACATTTTAGTGCATAAAATATTCAAAAACATTTGGTGATAGTTTACCCCTTTTTCAGAATTTGTTTTATACTTTTTCAGAATTTGGAGACTAACCTTATGAAAAAGCATGCCCTAGAGTCTTGTTTAGAGTTTTCGGACTCTTAAAATGGGGAAACATCAATGAGAATTCACTATTTTGGGATCGTAAAATCCATAGAAAAGTACATTATCAAGCATTCTTCTTTCTCTTCTTCCATCTTGTTCAAAAATGAAGAAGGTATCGCGTCTACTTTCTCGGACTCGTTAAAATTTTACAAGAAATATTTTATCGAGCTTCGTTTTATCTTTTTCCTGCTCATTAAAATAATGAAAAGATACTTAAAAAGAGAAAGGGAAGGGAAAGATCTCAATTATTTGTTGAAAATCGGGCAGTAAGACCAAATATTCCTTGAACAAAGCACTAGCCTTGAGTCTGTTAAATTAATGGGTTCTAGTTTTGGCCTTAGGATAAAGCTATTCTGAAAGTTTTTCTCCTTCGGTTGGTTACTCTTCCAATCATATGGCCCAATCTGTCAGTATATCCTATATTGAAGACTTTTTTATTAGTCCCTTTATGTCCAAAGTTTCCTTAGTTACTCTTGTGGCATGCTCACTATTAAAAGATACCACTAGTGTTGACCATTCTACAATTTTCCTTGAATTCCTATGTTGGCCATCCCTAATATAAATACGTGCTTAGTCATATTACACATCAATCCAATCTACAGATTTTACTCATATTAGATGATGGAGGATTCCTCAATTCCTTCATTCTCAAGGGTCCCTTCCCATCGACTTCAGTTCATATTGCTCTAGGGAAGAACACTTAGAGTTTTTTAGTACCTCGATATTTGCAGTCATAAACGATAGAATCTATCGCTATTGAGTACTTATGATATTACCTCAATGTATATTACTCAATAGATTCTTCATTGTTCAACTTCAAGACCGCTTATTCACACTTGTAAGAATGCAATAGGTATCTTGAGTCACATTTTCATTATCAGTGGGTTCCCTCACGTTTGTTAACGTTTTACCACATTGACCAGTAATCAAATGGTTTCCTCCATGTTTGACTTCAGATCCTTTATTCACATGGTTAGGATTTGTACCTTTGATATGGTTTGGATGAAGACCTTAGGATAACATTTTGTTATAGCCTAAGTTGTGCAATACCATGATATTCGATGAGATATAGCTCCACAGTGAAGATCCACTTTGTATTTCTATGGCTGCGGTCCACTTTGTATACTTTTCATAGACACGATGTCTACTTCTAACTATGTATATGTATGAATATGATTCATATTATATTGGAGATCATTTTTTGTCCTCTCGAACATGGCATTATACCAGGGATTCTATTGTAAAATTCCTTTGTTTTTTTTTAGGTACCTTGTTGTGACTTTGACTCTGTTATTCATGCGCTCCTTAACTCCATTGTTTTATAATGTATTTTGGCCATCATATTCCTTTATGACCTCATATATTAGGGGCCATATATTATCCACCAAATCAACACTTCTCCGTCCATGATGATATTGAGATTTCATTCATACAAAAGGACAATATGGATGGAAGAGCCTAGATTTGTTACCAATGCATATGGCCCAAATCATTCCTTGATTCTCCATTTATGCCTTTTTTGTGTATTTGGTCTAGGAAATAAACACTGGTGAAGATTTAACAAGTTGTGTGCCACACACTAGTGGATCCTTTACCACTAGATTTTTTCCCAATTTCTTGTACACACATGTTTCCTTCTGGAAACTAGTATTCCACCTGCAAGTTGCATGCCTTCCACTAGCGTGTGCCTCCAAAATCATGAAAAATAAAAAAGAGAATTAAATTATTAGCATTCAGGCTTAGTTTCTAACCTCCCTATCTATTCTAACTACTCCTCTCTTGAACTACCCATTTCATCCCAGGAATAACATGAGAGAGGGGGAACACACTCATTTGTAATGTTATGCCGGAGAAATTTTTGTGGAAGAGAGGAGAAAGGGAATCAAATCAAGGTTTCAACAAGTGAATTAGTAAATCAAGTTATAAAGATGTATTTGTTGTAATCATTACAATGAACAAATATATATTTCCCTTCTCAAATAGCTTGTCAATTTGATGGTGAATGAATTGAATCTTTGAAAGTGAGTTATGCTTATTGTATCCATTTCCTTTCAATATTTGTTAACATTTTATTTGTAGTCAAAATATTGTGAGAAAGGTTTTGTTTATATTATGGGTTCTAGAACAAGGATTTGGAACAAATTTGGAATATCTAAAGCTAGGATCAACCTTTAGTTAAAAAGGTACATGATTCCTTTCTTCAAAACCCCTTATTTGTGTTATGTGCAATATCTTGTTCTCTGTCTGCAAACAACTTTATTATTGTTTGAATTTCATAGTAGGTTGGTGGCCTCTATGAACCCTATCCATTAGGACATTTTTCCTTACAATAGGATTGTGAACCAGTGTATTAGATGGTTGTTTCTAGGAGGGATATTAATCCATTTTAAGGACTTTCTTTAAAATATTCTAGTTTATTGGTTAACATTATCCAAGATCCCAAAATCCATATTGAACACAATCGCAAAAATGTCTTTAAGTTCTTGTGGACAGGAAACAAGCAAAATGGGGGCATTCATTTGGTGAGATGGGAAACATTATCCAGATCGAAGAATATTGGTGGATGGGGAATCAAAAATATATTCCATTTCAGTTAATCTTTAGCAATCAAGAGCTTATGGGGGGGCATGTTCTCTACTAGGTTGAGTATACTGATAAAAAAAAATTTAAACAAAGTTCTCTTATAGAGTGGATCAAATCCAAGGATAAAAAAATTAAAGGGGTCTCAAATATGTGGAACTATCTTTCTAGTTATTTTCATATCCTGGAGGATTAGTTGGTTTGGATAATAGGTTATGGTAAACTTATTAGAGTTAGGGAATAACTATACATTGGGGGATTAAAATACTATAAATTATCCTCGACTCTAGTGGATTTTCTTTGATCAAAAGGTATTATGAATTTAGCTTAGATGGAAACTTCAAATGAGGGTCTTGGTAACTATTGAAGGTATAAACAAGCACACAAATTGGGATTACAGGGTTATTTTGTTGATGAATGGAACATATATTTATATGGTTTGCAGAGGAGTGTCTTTCACCTCTCAAAGAATGTGAATTCATTATCTTGGTGCTCAAATGAGTAGACCATGAAGGTAATAACAAACTAGTTGGTGTTTTAACTCATTATGGAAGTGGTATGTTCCTTTAAAAATAAAACTTTTTGTATGACTAGCTTTGGAAAATTTAATACTCACATGGGACAATTATTTGAGGGGTGGAATTGGTCCAAATATGTGCATCATATGAAACTCTAAATCTGAGTTGGTTGTAAGATACCAAAAGTATATTATATTATTTGATAGTTTAGTTATTAATTATTTATGTAAAATTCGGCATGAGAAGGAAATATTGTTTAAAGGTGTCTCTTCATATATATATAATCCACATGAATTTATTGTAAATATCATAAATTAATTATTATTATTATTATTATTATTATTATTATTATTATATATATATTATGATAAAGCATGTAAGGTTGTATCATTACAAGTGGTATCATAGCAATTTTACTACTAACCTGTGGTCAAATAACTTTTTACGTTGGAATAAAAATGAAATAAAAAATACAAGCTTGTGGTTCCATTCAATTACCAAATATTTGAATAAATAAAGGAAGCTCCTCGTGGGAGAGAAGAAAAAAGGAAAAATAAGAAGGAAAAAGGGTAAAGGAAAAAAGAAGGAAACAAAAATAAAATAAAGTAAAAAGTAAAAAATAAAAGAAAAAACAAACCAATCCATGGTTTTATAAAACCAGTCCATGGTTTTATAAAGTTATCCCATGGTTTTATTATTATATATTTAAAACCATAAATCCATTCATACCATTACACCTTGTCCACCTCCTACCCTTTACTCCTCTTCCATGCCATTACTCTTCACCAAAACCCCAATCCTTATCCATTTCCCCCCAAAATAATATAATAATAATAAATTATTATTATTATTAACTATTATTATTATATATATTTTCTTTTCTTTTCAAAAACTATCAATTTTTTTATATAAATATTATTTTTTAATAGTTCGAGTTTTGAAAATCAAATCATTATTATTATAATGGAACTACCATGTTTATGTCTTTCTACTAGATCATGTATGGAAAAAAACCAGAAGAGATGAAAAATTTTGAAGACATAAAAAGAAACCGACTTGAAGAGATTGAAAAAAAACACAAAGCTTGAAGACATAAACAAATCAATTGAAGAATTGAAAATGTTGATAATACAACAACGAGAAGAGGAATGTAAGAAGCACATCGACAAAGAAAATTCAGAGGCACGTGAGTCCTACCCTTTAAGTGAGTTGAAGGAAGAAGAAACACTTACGCTATCTAAATTCTCAATCAAGGGAAAGCAAGAAGAAGGGAATACAACCATAAAGGAAGAAGCTATTGTGACTCCCGATTTCTCATATCAAGTAGAGATGGAAACTGCATCGTCCCTCGCGACAAAAGAAGGGACTACGACCATAAAGGAAGAAGCTATTGCAACTCTTGAGTTCTTGAGTCAAGTAGAGCTGGGAACTATATATGCACTCACGATAAAAGAAGGGACTACGACCATAAAGGAAGAATCTATTGTGAATCCCTAGTTCTTAGATCAAGTAGAGTTGGAGACCACATCTTCCCGCACAACAAAAGAAGGACTGTGACCATAAAGGACGAAACTATTGTGACTCTTGAGTTCTCAGGTCAAGTAGACCTGGGAAGTGCATCTGCACTCACGATAAAATAAGGGACTACAACCATAAAGGAAGAATCTATTGCGACTCCTGATTTCTTAGATCAAGTATATCTAGAAATTGCATTGTCCCTGACAACATAATAAGGGACTATGACCATAAAGGAAGAAGATATTGTGACTCCTGGTTTCTCCAACCAAGTAGAGCTGGGAACTACATTTGCACTCAGGACGGAAGAAGGGACTATGACCATAAAAAAAGAATCCATTGCAACTCTTGATTTCTCAGGTCAAGTAGAGTTGGGAATTGCATATGCACTCACAACAGAAGAAGCAACTGTGACTATCAAGTTCCTAAGTAAAGAGGAACAAGGTACAACAAAAACTCCTAAATATTCAAGTAGGGAAGAGTCTGAATTCACTACTTCAACCAGAAATCAAGGGAGGCCACGTCAACCGCCTCCTTATATCCCTCCTCACAAAAGATCCAAGCCACCATACTCTAAGAAGGATAACAAAAGACACCCCAACTACAAATCTCAAAATACGATACTCGGTCAAAAATATGTACGTCTATCGAAATTTTGTTGCGGCTTCTTACAAGGTAGGGAAGTAAGGCACATTAATAAAATTGTCTAGTGAAACTCTAGAACAAGGACTTGTTAAGGAATACGATAAAAAGGATGATGAAACATAAGAGGTAGAAGACAAGGATATGAAAATTCAATATGATATTGACAATCACAATGCTAATATCAATTGTATATAAATTGAAAATGTCGTAGAGTGTACTGATAAAGCACAAAATACTATTAAAAATGAATTCAATGCTAACAAAAATTATGAGAGAATTGAAGTTGTAGAAGAATGCAATGATGAAAATAAAAGCGTCAAAGATTACCTTAATCATGATAATGTAGAAGAACGAAACCCATAGATGTTGTGACAAATGAAGAGATGAACATTCTACCAGTGGTCACAGCTCAAGATGTTCTAGAATCTGAATATCAAAAGGTTCCCAGGGAACAACTAAAGATAAGCTTCTCAGAGAAGGAATTAAGTACATTATTATTAGTTGTTGCTACAGATAAGAAAACCATATCAAAGCATGCAGAAATATAAAAAAAAATATGCCAAATTAGAAGATCAAAAGAACACCATCATATTAGAAGCTCAGAAGAATGATCCATATAGTTGTTATGTGTTTATCTACATAATCATATGCATGAAAATATTTGAATGGAAATGCGACCAATTATTTCAGTAACTTCTAAACCTTGGTACCATTATTCGCGACAAGACGTCTAGTTGAAGCACGCTTACAGAACATTCATGGACGAATCTCTTTAGAGCAGGATGACTTGTAATATACCAAAATTATATTATATTATTCGTTTGTTAAGTTATTAATTATTTATGTAAAATCCGACATTAGAAGTACAAGTTGTTTAAAGGTGTCTCTTCATATATATATAAGTCACACAAATTTATTGTAAAGATCATCAATTCATTATTAAAAAAAAAATTTTATGATAAAGCATGTAAGGTTGTAGCCTTACATTGGTGGATCATTTATTAATTCAATTTTCATCCACTGAGTTGGTTTGGTAGGTGGCAAAAGAGGCTTTTCATATTACACATAATAGGTCTTTATAGTCATTGTCTCTTTGTTTCAAAATTTGGATTTATGATGTAAACTTATGGAAATATTTTCCTCGCTTTATCTATTAAGAATCATGGAAAAATATAAATGGAGTTACTTTTTAGTGTAAACAAAAAAATGTTGTGAGAGTTGGTCTTAATTTAGTTGGAAAGTTATGGTAAAATTTTCATAGAGAAGGAAAGAAGATTGGTGAGAGTGGTAAGGGATATTATTTTCAATAGAAGTTGTCTAGTAGGACATTTTGATGGTGCTTTTCAGGATAATGGTTTCAAGATATGGTGCAAGGTTTGTCATAAATTTGAGCAAATAAAAGGTTTATAAACCAAAGTTATTATGTAGTGGGTGTACCAATGTTCAAGGAGAATTACTTGCAGTGTGGGTCTCTTATTTTTTGCTCATTCTATAAGTATCGTATACTTGTAGGTCGTTGGAGACTCCAAGGTAAACATTGATTGGGAACTTCAAAAAATGTTAGTTACAAATGTCTGTACTTGAAGGATGGAAGAACATAATCATGATTCTACATACAAAATTTGTAGGGATAATATTTCAGCATGTTTATAGGGAGTGTAATGGGGAAGTTTACTTACTATCAAATCAATCTTTGCTTGTGTCTGGAGGTTTTATGTATTATTTTGATTTTTTTGGTTCTAATATAATCTTAGAAGGTCAAATCCTTTTTTTGTCTTTATGGGAAAATATGCAACTTAGTACTAGAAAGGATGTATCACATTGAAGGATGATTTTACTTAATATTTTTTCACTATGTTTTGTAGACTTCTTATCTCTATGGTTGTTGCAGTATATTTAAAAAAAACGTGCTTCTCTCATATATAGTACTGAAAATAATCATTTCTTGTTTCTAGAAATCATGTAGGAAGGCTATGTCTTCTTTTAGTATGTAGAATGGGAAGGGAACAATTTTGATTGTAAGGATATGCCATGTTTATATATAATTTGAATAAAATAGTATAGTTTTTTTTTTTTTTTTAATTAGCCCCTTCATCTTTTTCTTTAGATGTCAAATCACTTAACAATTTTCCTTTTTACTTATTTCCAATAAGCAAGATCATAAATAGGCATGAATAAGAAAATATACAAAACACATATGTTTGAAAATCAAATCTAAATTGACACAAGATATGTATAGTTGGAAACTCCGTATCTAAGCTCAATGATGAAGGGCATACCATAGCTCTTCTCAATGCTACCATGTGTTAGATAATTTTTACAACTAATAGTGAAAAAAAATCATATTTACAAAAAAGGGAAAGGTGGTTTAAAGAAGATTGACCATCAAAAGAATCACAACTAGAAAAAATGGTCTTACTATGTTTCCTTAAGGACAAAGCATAAGACCAAAATTCAAATATTCAAACATCACGTGACATTTCCTTTGACAACACATTAAATCCATGAAGGAAGGGACCTTGTATGCCCAAAAAACCAAAGGTACACAAATTAACAAAAGCATCTTTAGTTGTACTCTAAAAACGCATGCCCTATGATAGCTAACTTGGTTGCTTGAAGGAAGATTTATGCTTTGGAATTCACATCTATCATTATGTTGTTTTTACAAAACATGTTCGTTATATTAGTTGATAAATATGGATCAATAATAAATAAATGGTTTGTTTTAATGGCTTAAAAACACCCAACTAGATCCCAATCGAAATACTTTTGTGTGCCTTGGCAGAATTTTGAGTTTAAAACCTTTTGGAAATATTAACAAATGGATTAGGCAAAGAACACTATGAGGATTTATGGCCATGCATTGGTATTTTGTCATGTGGATTGGAGTGTTATCTCTCTAGGTAGCAAAGGCTATGTGGAGGTTGAATGCACATGTAGGTTACAACAAAGTTCAAGGGAGGAATTACCTCAAGATTCCATAAAAAGGTAAGGGAGATGTAACACAAAGGAAATGATACCTTGGGGGGGAGGTAATACGTCTATGCTTCCAATTCGAAATCATAAAAAGGCATAAAATACCATATCTCACATGGAAGGAATCTGACACTCTCATATTGGTATTTGATGGAGATTTGGAAAATGGAACTTTACTATTAAAAATTCATAGATATTATTGAAAAAATTCACCCTCCTCCTCATGAATTGTATAAGAAGACACAATGTGCATAGACCCCATGATCGCATGACCATTTGACAAGCAATCAAAGGTTTCCATGTGTCAAGGTGATGAAAGGATTGAAATGTCATTACATATGGTAGAAAGAGTGGGAAATTTAGGGGGAACCCATAGTTGTTCATGAGATGCTTATCCTTCTTAGAAGAGAAGTAACCCATCATGGTTCTAGGAGGTCTCTTGGCATTCCAAGGGAAAGGGATAAATTGACAAAGGAAGGTAATAATGATGCCATTGGATGGAAAGTAAAGGGGTGGGATTATTGATAGGGCATTGGAATTGAAATCTAGACAAATTGGGAAGTTAAAGGACATGACAACAAAAATACAATGGATTCAGACAAAGCAATTTGTTCCTAGATATAAAGGACGGAGAACGAAGATTGTCTCAAATCCAAAACAACAATTTGCAAGACACAAGCTTGGAGTAATAATACATGAATTCTTTGTTATATTTTGTATAGATTCCCTTTTTTATTATTCATGAACATAAAAAGAATTAACCAAAGCTGATTTCTTATTGGTTTTCCCAAAATGGGTTTTAGATAAAAACTTTGTGTTATCATTGTGTTTAAGATTGATTTTTCAGTGTTATTCTTTGCATTTATTTTCAATATGCAACAATTATACCATCATACTTAATGCATAGTGAAATAATGAACATATAAAAACAATTTACATTCCTCAATATTAATTAAGGTTGGCGTTGGTGAATCAAATCGCTTGTACGCTAAGTGATTATGGAACAAAGATTGTCTCAAATCCAAAACAACAATTTGCACGACACAACCTTGGAGTAAGAATACATGAAATCTACATTAGATATTGTATAGCTTCCATTTGTATTATTCATGAACATAAAAAGAGCCAAGAAAAGGTAATTTCTTATTGGTTTTCCCAAAATGGATTTTAGGGTAAAAACTTCATGTTATCATTGTGTTTAAGATTTAATTTTTTAGTATTTTTCTTTGTACGTATTTAAAATATGCAATAATTGCACCATCATACTTAATGGATAGTGAAATAACGAAGAAATATAAATAATTTACTTCCCCAATATTAGTTAAGGTTGGCGTTCGTGAATCAATTTTCTCATAGGCTAAGTGATCATGGATAATTTGTTGCCTCAAAATGTAATGTTAGGCCCTTAGCTTCTTTTTCATAGGTGCAATATTAGACGCTCCTTCAATAACAAGAGTAAAGATTTAAAGATTTTAACGAGTGTGAAGGAAAGCAAGATCACTCACATTGTTCCTTTGATTTACGAGTATGGGGAAACAAACAATAAACTCGACGATATTTTATTAAGGGTTTAGCTAGCACGAAAACAACATAAAAATCTCTCGGGATCTTTTTCATGTTTACACCAGAGCATGAAAAAGTAAAAAGTAAGCTAAAAAATGTTACTTTTTCGTAGATTTAGTCTCCCGGGGCCGAAAAAGAGATAAACAAAACAAGGAAGAACTCTTCTAGTCACAATGTCGATTTGGCGGATAACAAATCCTCTTATCAATACCTTTTAAAATCCATTCTCGGTCCTTAGTTAAGTAGTTATGTGTCTTTAAAAAGTAAACAATTTTTTTCATGCCAGAGTTAAGAGGTGCAATCTGGAAAGGTAGAAACTAACAAATTTGCGTCAGGTTCCTTCATCTACTTCATTTTCCATAAATTTAGATTTAGATTCACTAGTTTTTATATCTATAGCATTACAAAACATATCCATTATATCCCTATATACTTTCCATTCCTACACAAATCCTTTCCCAAAAAGTAAAACATCATCTACAAAAACTAAATTAATGATTCTTATGAAGGAATATATTTTGACTCCTATCAATATTCCTTCCACTTTCTCCTTTTCAATCAATATACTTATGCCTTCAATAATTAGAAGGAAAAGAAGAGTGGACAATGGGCATCCTTGCATAATTCCCCTTGAACTTTGAAAAAACTTTGTTGAAGATCCATTTACCAAGACAACAAAATTTGTAGAGACAACACATTCCATAACCCAGTTTGTTGCTTCAAGGATGAGACCAATATGTAGAAGAACCAATATGAGATAATCCCAATTTACATGGTTATATTTCTTAACCAAATACAATTTTAAAACCATAGCCTTTAGTATATTTACCTTTATACTATGAAAACACTCATGAGCAACACCAATGCCATCCATAATCTAAAGTATGTCTAGGAAGCCAAATTGTTCCTTAAAAATAAATTTTGAAAGCATATGCTTACACCCTAGATTCCTCCATAATAGCTAAACGATCAGGTCCCATAATATTTAAAAAAATCAAAAAAATTTCAACCGTCCACCCATCTGGGTCTGGATTTTCCAAATCTTGTAAAACCTAATTAAAATTTTGATTTATTCCAATGTCACTAAGTAAACAATACTTGTACCTTCCTCCTCCATGAAAATTTTTGGGTATCCTTGAATAACCTTCATTTGGTTCACAATGGATAGATTCCCTGGATGCTTAAATAAGTCCGAAAAAAATGACTCACCGCTTCAACACCTAAAAGGTTAGGATTAGTCAATAGTCTCCCATTTGCATTATATAGATCCCATATTGAGTTTGTCACATTCTTCTATTCTCATCAAAACCATGGAAAAATTGTGTTTAGTTCTCCTTGGGCTAACCAAATATCCCAACTCTTAAGTCTCCAAGTTTACTCTTCTACTTTTAAGATACGCAATATCCTTTCCTCAAGACCAGATTTCCTAATCTGATCTTGCTCAGATAAAATAACAAACACATTATTTTTGTATAAGCCATCTATATATCCTTCTAATTTAAACAATTCATCCTTCAAGTCCTTCTTTTTATCTTTCTCCCATTGGATCACAACAAATTTTAGATTCTTAAGCTTTTTTACCAAAAGTTGCATGGACGAAATCTCTTCATTCATAACCAAAAGAACCCCATTTGTCTTTAATCATGTTTTTAAATTCTAACTCCCTTAACCAAACATGATTAAACTTAACATGATAGTTTATCTTCTCACCTTCTACTTCCATATGGAGAATGATCAACATATGATCATTCCAAAGCACTAGCTAACCCTTTGCAATAATAAGCATGACTAATATTTTAGCTACCTTGTCATCTACAACCGGCCATTACTCCAAGTTGGAAGAAGAGTAACAATAAATACATAATTTAAGTCGGATTCTTGAAAAATCTGGTTGAAGAACTTTGAAATGGGGTCAATTCATAGTCTAATTCCCCATATCTATACAGAAAATCACCCCAAGTATCAAGTTTGGCTCATTCAACAATCCATCCTCCACTACTTCATTTCATATCCAACTTGCACCAGCTCATTCCTTGGCTCGGAGATCAAGATGTGGTTTGTATCGACTCTGAATCCTCATATAATCGGGCAGCGTGCGTGCAAACGAGCACGCATCCCTACGCTTGGTTATGGCAATTTTGAAATGCAATGCAGTTTTCTATCTGGATACTAATTGAAATCATACTTGATTGGAGAGAAAGAATTCTGGGTACTAATTGAAATCATACTTGACTGGAGAGAAAGAATTTGGACATTGTAATTATTAACCTGCCCATGGTTTTAGGTCCCTTTGCAGCCACCAGCAAGCACCACTGGTATTATGAAATAAGTGAAATCGTGTAACTCCTTAGATGTATACAGATTTTATTATGAAAAATGTTTTAATATGAAAAATGTGTATGGATTTTAAATTTTGTTAATTTAGTTATTTTCTTTTTTTTTAATTAATTACCAAGATATAAGTTTTATAAATTATATAAAAAAGAAGTGGACTGGGCTAATTGTAAATGAATTACAATAAAACTCCCTACGATATGAATACAAACCACAACAATTGACCAATTTTAACTGCTGGGAAATATCATTTGAACCCCCTCCAGTGATATCCCTATAGAATACAAGAATGGAACAAAATTAGTCTTCTATGAGTTCCAAGCCAAAAGAAGACCCCATGATTGACCAAAAGAATCCATTGTACATATCTCCCATTCAAGAAGAAATTTTGCAAAAAAAATGTCTCACTCTCCCACCACACACCATTATTTCTTGAATGAAACTAATGTCCAAACCAACCATCTCAAAAGTTCTCTGAAGGGCCAAAAATATGGGATGCCCCTGCATTCCCCCAATGTTCAAATATAGATTTATCGTTTCTTTTCATGGGATAAGGAATTTTTTCTCTAATATCCCTTGGGCCACCAGATATACTCCTATCACAAAGATCTTTTACAGAAAAATACTCCTTTAATTTTTTAGAGCTTCTAGTCTTCACCAAAGAGTAAATAGAATCCAATCCCCCTTTTACAGATCCCTTTTTCTTAACAAACCATGATTTTTTTCCACATCAGACCCATCCGGATGTTAATCCCTTGGCATATTTTATTTTTTTATTAAGGCACTAGTTGTCGGGACTATGGTTTGGACATTATTGTTGTTGTTGTTGTTGTTGTTGTTATTGTAATTAATTGCTTTTAACAAAAAAAAATCTAGCTCAATATGGACAACTAATGTGGTTGGGGGGTCATGGATTCCACATGTGAGGGGGGTTTGGGACTAGGAGTTGTGGCTCTCCCTAACAACACTCTTTGTTTCCTAATTTTATTATTTTAGCCTATGTTGGTACTATTGAACCTTATTCATGTTTTAGTGGGACATCCTTGGTGATTGGGTGGATTCCACTTGTTGAATGTGCCACTTTGGTGGTTTATAAAACCCTTTTTGGAGGTTACACTTAGTCGTGTAAACCCCACTTGTACAAATGTTCCTTCACTGGCTATTTTTAGCCAAAAGCATGTGAACAGTGTAACTCTCCTCATGTTTTGTAACATCCTCTCACTAATTTGAGTTACCTTGGTTGGGAATTTGAATTGGTCATCTAGTAACTTCTAGTAATTATAGTGGTTTCTCTCTAGTTAACTTGGGTCAGTCCCTAACCCATGGATTCGAATTTCTATAAAGGGATTCGAGTTAAATCTCTCTGGATTCTCTGGTCCAGTTTATTTTGAATACATGTGGATGGATTTGAATTTCTTGAAGAAGGATTAAAGACCTTGTAACGATACATGAATATTGATCTATTCCATATTGCATTCTGGATAGATTAAACATCATGGTACCTCAAGGACCATTACATGTTTCTGCTTTGGTCTTTCACGTTAAGCACAGTGATGGATGGAAATATGCTAAGGGATTGTAGTGAAGGGAATCCCATTGCACTAGGTAGTAAAGACGTAGATAAAGTAAGTAGTGATGGAAAGTGTTAATATTCCCCAAGTTGTGACCTAGGTTCTTTATGAAGGGCACAACCATATGTTCTATTTCCCATGCTTTTGATCATTTTATGGGATGTGAGACTTGTATTAATGCATCCAGAGTGACGTATCCAATAACTATTGACAATGTGGAACATGCAATGGTTATTGATTGAGAGTACATCTGCATGTGGATCCATGACCTCAGCTCGAGGGTGACTTATTCAACTATGGAAGACTTGACTGTGTCTTTGCCTAAGAGGAAAGTTGTCATGTTGAAGTCAATTTCCCCTTAACTAGATGAGTAGTACATTATGTTTTCATTTACCAATTTGGTAGAATAATTTCTGCTCATGAATATGAATTTAATATCTATTTATATGGTTGTAGGTGGAAACCTTTAGGTTAAATGCTTATGTTTATTATATGGTGGTATATGATATCCTTCAATCTAATATTGGCTTATGATTAAATGGTTTTTGTTTAATGTTAAAGGTTCAAATATTTAATGTGAATGAGATTCCATACTAAAATTCTTGTTTGTAATTCCATTAGTTTGTATTGTTCCTGAAAATTATAAGCTTTATAGGTTACTAGACTTCAAGGTCGAATTTCCTAAGGAACCCATAGACCTATGTGATTTCTGAGTTAGTATCCATGTATTCGTGAAAACATTGGAGTTCCAATGCCAATGTGGTGATGTTTATGTTGGGATCAACAATTCTTTTGATAGTTTGTTGTTTAGTCATGCTGACTTACGAGGTGTGATGTGTCGAAGTTGGGGTCGACATTTCTTTTGATAGTTTGTTGTTTGGTCGTTTCTAAGTCAAAGGTCCAACGTGCCGACATCGAGATCGACATTTTATTTGATGGTTTGTTTCTTTTCCGCGCCATCTTTTGATATCTAGCGTTCAAATATTTGAGTTTCAAGATTAGAACGTCGAGATCGGTAATATGATTTAGATGTATTTGTTTTAGTCTTCCAAATTCTGAATTCCTATGTCAAAAACTTCCGAAAGGTATGGTCAAGTCGGGAAGGAAGAAACCAACCATTGGGACCAATAATAAATTTAATTATTTGAATAAATAAACTATTAATGATTGAATATGTGATTCCTTTTGGCTTGATGTCCTGGCCTTAGAAACCTTATTTTTTTGTTCTTGGGATCATTTCAACCCTTCCCCTGGTCATCTAGTGTACCTTTTATTGGTTTCAATGTTGGTTGCGTCACATGTTCTGAGAACCATCTTCTTGAACTGAAATATTACCCATTCCACCCTCACTAGTTTTGGAAAAAAGACCTGCATTAAATTTTTTTTAAGGATATCCTTATAGGATTGAAACTGAAGTAAGAAATTCCACCTCCAATTGCAAGGATTCAAAAGAATATCCTTAAGGGTTCTAATAAAAAATCATAGAACTTGTTTGCTTCACCTTGTCGACAACTTACCCACCATATTGCTTCTCATCCTTAGTCAAAGAAACCACTCACCTTGTTGACAACTTACCCACCATATCGCTTCTCATCCTTAGTCAAAGAAACCACCACTCTCGAACCCATAAAGTTTGGATACCCTATACCATCTGAATATAGGGAAGGATTGAGACTTGACTCATCCAAATTAGAGACAATAGTAATAGAACAAGGGGCTTTGGCTAAAGAGGGATCAACCAGACGCATATATTCAAAATAATGAGGGGGGTTTCTAATTAATGCAAACTTCTCCAATATCTCCACTATAACCTTAGAAATATTTGGGCTCTGTGTGGTTTCCTTTACCTCATCTTGCAATGTCCTCTCAGAAATCTCTAAATTTTTAAAAAATTGCAATTCCAAAGCATTCAAAGAATTGTACAAAGAGGGAGATAATAATATTGTTGTTTAAGACAATTTAAAACTACAATAACAAAATCAGCAGATTTGTAGAAGAGATTATTGTATAAGGTTTGAAGTTCCAGTAGTGGAACCCTTACCATGTACAATAATTTTTCTATAGGTAATTCTAGGCTTTGGTAAGATATTATGTAGTAAGGACCAGAACTAAATGCCATGACAAGTATACTTTTTAGAATTATTTGAATTCTTAGTTAAACTATTTGTTAGATGTTTAGAAAGGCTACTTAATTATTTTGCTTTTTAACTGTTGTTTCCCACAATTCCTAATTATGTCCTCCACCATCACTTATTGTTATTTATATTAATATATCATTTGAAAACTGAGGAATCGTGTCACCAATCCTTTCAATTATTGCTTTTCTCGATTTGACCCTTGGCTTCATTTTCCATGTGGAATTACGAATAACAATGTTTCCCATTTTAATCACTAGCCATTTTCATAACCCTTTACTTGGAGTTTGAATACAGCAAGCTGAGAATATTCAAAGCTCCTACAGCCATTTGGTGAGAAGATGAAGTCTTACAAAGGTGGAGCCGTGATTCGTTATAAACCAAAGGAAGTTGAAATTTTAAAAGCACTTCTAGATTGCAGAAGTTTGTTTAGAAGACCTGGGTGGTTTCATCCCTATGAAAATTTGCAAGGTTACAATCTTGAAATTGAAAGAGCCCTTCTTGAACATTTTAATGGCCATAATGTGCAACTTGGTGATTTATTTTTTCAAGTTACAGAGGATTCAATTTCCATGGTAATTGAGCTTCCCAGAGATGGAGAATTATTATGGTTCAAAAACAAGACTACTATTGATGTGCATTGTAATATATTCCTGAAGATTGAGCATTAGATCCCTAACTGGACCAAGTTAATCCCTAGGGAATGGTTGAAGGATTAGTGGAAGGAACCTCTTGCCATGGTTCAAAGATAGATTATGTGTGAGGGAAGGTACACGATCATCACTCTATATCACATGGTGTTTCTCTTGCATTTCACTAGTTAGAGAATAATGAACTTCCCCTAGTTCTTGTTAAAAATCCTATCTAAGATGGTCTCTAGAGTTCAGGAGCACCCAAAAAATATCAAGTACAATGTTTTCCATCATGGTCTAATCAAATTGTTAATCATAAAGGAACTTATTAAAACCCAGAGGATATGGAAACATTTTCTATTTTGGACAAGTTTTCAAGTTGAGACACAGGGACCCCTGAGGCTTAGAAGAATACCCCTGTGAATAAGCGGAAAGAATCCAAACCTTGTACAAACCTTCCTATAGGTGTTTTATCTTCATGGTGGGGAATATAAGTAAAAAATGAGTAACATTCAATAGGAAACTTGCTATAAGAAAGCATCCTAAGTTGTAAATTAGGTCCGTGTTCCTTCATCGATGGAAAATATCAAAGTTTCTAGGGTCTTGATTAACAAAAATAAAATGAAGAAACTAGTTGCAATATCTAAACACAACATGCAACGGGAAATTTATATCAGGAAGGCTCCTCGAAGGCCTCATACTTTATCAACCATGAAACAATTGGTTCCTGAGATAGGAGTTTCAAGTTCAACATCTCAGCCTAAAGAGAAAAAATTGGTTATCAATTTTGAGGATATATATGAAGATTCACAGCAAGAACCTAAGAAATTAACACAAAAATGGAACAAAGTTCTTGATAGTCCAGGAAAAAAGAAAACTAGGATGTCAAAGAAAATCAAACAAACAGTTCACCAGGCAGAAGATAGTGATCAACCTTCTAAAATTGAGAAACAACTTTTTGATGTTTTAAAAACTATTGAAAAAACATTGCATGAGTTTCATGAGTTGCTTGAAATTGACCACAATAACCAATTTCATTTGGAACAAGGGAAAGAAATGGAGAAAATTGTTTCAAGTTTATCTTGCTTAGAAAGTGGAAAGGATCTGAAGAAGAACTTTATTAAATCTTCCCTATTTTAGAAATGAGGACTTCAGAATGAAGGAAACTTATCAGGATAAAGTAACAACACCATACAACCTCTGCATATCCTCACCTCCAAATAAAAAGAGAGTTAAGAATATGAAGAAACTGCAATGAAAGGTTAATGAATGTGAGGTACTGATCAGACATCTTAAGTAAGAAAATACAATATTAAAAGAGAATGGTGCAAAGGTCAGAAGGAAAATGGAGATGCTTATCACTAAACATAATGCTCTGTGTAGTTGGGCTCACAAGTTGTTCCAGCTAAGTAAAAGATTATGTAAACATGACAGAGTCCTAAATCTCAAGGGGTTATAGGAGAAGCACCGAAACCAAGCGAAACATCATCTCAACCTTTGTTAGAAGTAGTTAATCAATCCTAGGAGGAAATAAGGTATCAAATCTTTGTGTAAAAACACTTTGCATGGGAGACACAATATCTCAGTTTGTTTATTCATTATATCCATATTTTTCCTTTCTGTATCAATCCCTTATCCCTCATTGTCCATACTTCATATGCCTTTATTTATCAAGTCAAATCAACATAATGCAATAGTTAACAAGTGAAAGATTAGGTTTGTTTTTCTTACATTTGACAAATAGTAAACTAGGATTCTCAAATTAGTTAATCATGGTATGAATTTAATACACCTATAGGAAGATTTCATTAGCTAATGTAGATGCCATCATTAAAACATCATCTATCAGAAAAATCTGCAAATTTTGTGATGGCAAAGATAGTTGGTGCTACCAAAAATTAAGTCCAATATTCACCATTAATTAAAGCCACATAATTTTCAGTAGCATCGTTCATGTAAGCATAGTACATTTTGCCACTAGAATTTTGAAGTTACAGTTTTTTTAATGATTCACATATCCCTGGTGCCCGGGAAGGAAAAGTTGGAGATCCAACTCAAAGGCTAGTCAACACATGCTATTTTGGACCAAATTCAATAAATATCAATATGATCTCATACTTTCAGTTATAAGATCAAATTTTGAGTTGTAACTAAGTACTATTTTATGATATTTATATCCACAAAAATAGGTTCTATAACTCTGTATATAACAAATGTGTATATATATTTTATAAGCATAAGATTAGATGTGTGTTAGAGAGGGAAGGGAAAAAGTAAGGAACTGGGAAATATACTATAAGATTTTAAAGACGGCCTTTGGTAATATCTTGTTATCAAATGATTCATGTGATTAAATCATTAGACAGTGCTATGTGTATATTTCATACTAAGTTTGCTTCTTTTTTAATCTAAAGGTAGATTATGTTTATGTGCTTGATGGTATAGTTCATTATGGTTTCTTTTACAGTAAATCCTTATTGTAATTGTCTATTATTTGTTAGCTAGTTCTATTGTTGTTTGTCTACTAATAGAAAGCACTTATATTCAGTAATGATTTGTTATTAAAATAGGTATTTTATGAATCCTATGACATTTATTTATGTTGTCCTCTACTTCCATTATAATAACTCTCTTTTAAGTTGTTTGATTCTAAGTCACAATCCTTTATCCATGGGATGTTGTTCATATAGCTATGATTTATTCTTGACTGTGTGTTTGAACATCCCATCCTTATCGACCTTCCTTTACTATTTATTGAAATATAAGGTGCCTAAGCATTGCCTTATTATAGTCTATAGCAAACTTTAGGGATAACAAATAGTATGAATCGACTCTAGAGGACTCAAAGATTGAGCAGGTGACTGCACTATATCCTCGCTTGAATCTCTGCAATTATCCTCCATATCATTTTATTATTCAAGGACTCTTCAATGAAATTTCCAAGTGAGAAAACCTTCTTGAACCTCGAAACATTTCCAGAATTGTGTTTTCATAGATAACCCACCATTATACAAAGAGAACATCTAAAAGGAACACCCCAATACTCTAATATCTGGATATACGTCTTACCCCTCCAAATAATATCATGTTCTTCAACTAATCCTTGGAATATATTGATTTTGACCAATATGCGACTCATATGTTTATCTACTACAAGAAGGATTTCATTCTCAATATGGATTAAATGGCCATGTTTGTTTCCCACAGCCACAAAATCCTAATGGTTCCAAATCTTATGGGAAAACCAATACATAAGAACCCAAATAGGTTTGAAATGCAAGCTTTTTTTCATTGGGTCAAAGGTATGATGCAAGCATGAGGCTACCCTTACCATTAATCCAAGTAACATTTAGTATAAACAACACATATTCATATTTTTTGAAGGAAAAATAAAACCAAACCTTAAGTGATACTGAGATTTCAATATTGTAACCCAATACCAAAGTCCAGTGGTCCTCAACCCAAACACCAATATATTTCCTACGTGTAATGTCCCTAGTTTTGACCCTTACCAAATTATATGTAAATGATGTAATATCAATGATTATGGTGAGGATGTCAAGGCGAAGATCCTACCAGGGATTTCCCAAATATATATGTATATCAACAAGTAATATGATTAGAGAACCATGCATTGGTTAAGTGCATCATGTAAATTGAATCTACGTGTGCTTGATAATAATAAAGAAATCTACAAATGGTTGTCCAAGGAAATAAGAGAAATGGGTGTGATTTTCAAAAGGTTAGGTAGGGACATACTAATCCATGAATCCAATAGATGAGAGCCAAGTTTCCAAGGGAGGATCGATGAGTCATCAATTGTCAAGTCGACATGTGTGCCCCAATCATTTAATGCTTCCAAGATGAATCCAATTGAGGCAATTACTATCTTGGGGAAAGGAATGTGCGGGTATGAGTTTCTTATGTTAGTCACACTGTAGAAATAGAAATTGGGATGGATTATTGGGTAATCCATCAGTCGAATTAAAGTCATCCTTAAATTACCTATGACTTGGGGGTTGGTGTAGTTTTTCAGTCAGTTAGACAATTAGTTGGTTAGACAGTTTATTTCTTCAAGTAACTCGACCTCTCATGTGGTTGTATATATATTTCTTTGTCTTTGGTGGAAAGAAATCTATCGATCTCATCATGTGTTAATATGAAGAAGAGTTAACCATTTCATCAGAGGAATCCTACCTTGAATAGTGACTAAGTAGAGAGTGAATCGTATGCAAACCCATTTTGCAAGCATGTTTCCCAAATTCTCTAAGTAAATCTAATAGAGTGGTAAATTTTGTCTATGAATCCCCACTTGTGTGCCTAGTTGTCATAAGTGCACCATGAACTATTGCATCTTCCTAGTATAAAAAATGTACATGAAATCCCTAGTTCATTATTGTTGTTTTCATACTGAGTATAATCGTCTGTTATAACCCAAGTGGTCTATTGCACAACGAATGGAGGGAATCCCATGAAACTCTTTTGTTGTTCCCAACCAATATTTGTAATCCTTGGGAATATAGAACAGGTTGGCAAATGATTTAGATTTTGGGTGATATTTCTATGCACACACCGATTACCACAGGAGGAAGGTGAATATAGTGTCCCCTTCACCTAATCTGACCAACGAGAGGGGACATTAACTAACTACGAGATTCTAAGTTTCTCCCCATATCCTAAATACAATTTCATAATATTTAAAAGATGTGTGCATATCCATAATTAACATACACGACGAAAATAAACTCTATCCACACGCATCTAGCGGGAATATACAAACTCAATCATCATAGCCATCAAATAAAAATATTGCATATTAAAATAGAAAATAATAGTTATATTTATCCAATGCATATCCAAGCAACTGGATGTATAAGAGTGATTTTCCACCCAACTGAAGGAACTCTGTCCAGCATAGACTCTTTCTACTAAGAGTACACCCTCAAGTAGGGCTATGAGGCCACTAGGACAAAGGAAACACCTATAGGATTCTCTCTCTTATCTCACAATTTTTTCTTCTCTCTATGCTTATCCAAATACTCATACAGAGATCTATAGGGATCTCACTCATCCTTCATAGCCTTAGCTCCAACAATAACTACCCCACCCAACACCCTTATGTGCCCAACATCCCCTTCATCGATACACAATTCTCTTGGGCGATCCATGTTGTCGGGTACTTCCAATGTGTGGATATAAGGAGGCTAACATGATGTTTGTTGATAGAGAACCACATGCAGCCTCAATTTGTGGCTTCTCAAGCATCTGTGAGTAGCAAAACTTAATGGGTAAGTGTTCCTAGCTTTCCCAACCTCTATGCTTACCTATAGCCTTCTATTTTCCCTTCTAATACAACCCTCTCTCCAAATTCAAATTTATGGATTATACAACATTTGGTAGTGGTCATGAACAACAATTGGGAGCTCTGCGTAGTGTAGATATATCTAGGGAAAAAAAAGAATGAGAGTTGTGTAATGACCCAAAATTTTGTAAAAATTTAAAATTTTTAAAGTGACATAAAATGTCTTAAATCATAGTTTAGTAACTGCTAGCAGTTAGTGGAAAATGAAACAGTTTAACAAAATTTAAGGGTTAGTTTCAAATAACAGAAAAACTAATACAACTTTAATTTTCATATGTGATAGAAAGAAGACTTGCATGTAGTTGCTGCTAGCTATATTGATGATTTGCTTTTGTCAAGTAGGTGAGAAAGCTTGTTTGAAATCGGGGCTTACTTAGCGTTTTGCTAACTCAAATGGACTATTGGTTCTTACAGGTTCAGCAGGTAAGCGTATGATCATGTAGGTGTTTATTTTAAATTATGTCTAGAAAGTACTTCTCTAGCATGTTAAGATGCTAGTATATAAATTGATTATTAAGTTGCAAGTCTCCGATGAGGTAAAGTAAATTTCTTTCGTTGTTTTGGATCTATGACAGTATTTATATTTGAGCCATAATGACCTTATATCCTTGACATAATCAATGCTATTTAAAAGAATGAGTTCTTCCAAAGGTCCTTTTGTCATAAGATGATTATCTTTTATAAATTATAGTACATGGTTATTTATAGATTCCAACAGTGAGTGTAGAGCTCATTGTCTTGGTACAAATTCACTTCAATTGTTTCGTGATCTTACTACTATTTTTACTTTTAATATTCAAGTGTACTTCTCTTTAAATATGAACATATTCTTCTGTTTTTCGTTGGTAAAGTTTACAATGATTGATTAGCTTCTTATGAGAAACTCCTTCAATAAGGTTAGTCCTCAGTCTTCTTGAAGATTCCCTCATCTATCAGCATCAAGTTTTTATGTGGAGAAGTTTAAGGATTTCCAAGTTCATAAAATAACATCATATCTATACTCTATTTTTCCTTTACTAGCTCTAGCACAACACCAAACTTGTTTGATTTGTTGTAAGTATGAATATATTCTTGAACAGCTAGTAGACAAGCTGTATTCAAAGTCTTTAGATTATAACCATAATACAATTGTTATTGCAACATTATAATAATATGTTGATTTATAATTTGTCAATAATAGGCTATAACAAAATATACTAACTTGTAACCTAAGGTAGTTTTACTACCTGTCAACTACTATAATGTAGTCGAAACTAATGGCTATATATTATAAGTTTTGTTCCTATAATATACTAGTTCCAAGGCATGGTATAATCGATGGCATGATTGACATTATAAGCAATCAGATGAACTAGCTAAATGATCGATGGCATGATTGATATTATTGGAAAACATACGATTAAAGGTTTTTGGCAATGATCAATTTTAAAATCTATTTTGCAGCGCTGACATTAGAACTCGACCAACACTTGTTGAAATTTTTGGATGGGCACGTGGACAAGCCTCCTCCATACGTTAGTTGACTTAAAACGTTGTAACCCTACTCCTTTGTATTTTGGTCCAAGGGTTCTTCCTCCTGTAAGTTACGATGTGAGTCTTTGCGGCCATGAGAGGCCTGCAACTTCTTTATTTGTTGGCACCGTAGTTTGCATTACTTTGCCAAGTGATTTTTGGTATCGTAGTTTATGTTTCGATTTCTCTTGTGACTAAGGAAAACTTTGTGTGAGTGGTTAAAGGCTTCTTCAAGTGGCTCAAATCCTGTAAATGGTTTTACCCTTGTGATTGTTCGTTGTTATAGCTCAAAATGACACATCTCTGCTTGTGACCACTTTTCCATGATTCCGTCGCATGTCAACACTTCATGAAAGTCACTGAAAAAACATCTAACTTAGAGGACCCATATCTTGAGTTTTGTAACTCCATTTGAACTCATCTCTACACTGTTGGAAAGGTATTCCAGTTAGCTAAAACTTTTCAGAAGACACCAAAGTCTGAAAATTCCCAAAAATATCCTAAAAATGAGTTTTTGTCTGTACGAGACTTTCCCTTGAGGAAACCCACATACGTATGCGACTTGCTCTCTATAATACCCGCGTACGTACGTGAGTTGCTATATACACGTGAATTTATGTATTGTAAACCTACATGTATTTCTCGTGTATGCAACTATTGTTTCTGCAACCCGCGTACGCCTCTTAAAAATGTCAAAAAACATGTCTTTTGAAATTCAGGTAGTTTGGGTAGTTATGCAACTGACTCCTTCAGTTGTAACTACTTTGTCTTCGCCCCTAACTCTTCCTTAAGCATATAAATAGAGGTAAGGAGATCCATGAGAGGAGACTTGAATCTTTGCATTGTTATGCTAGAGGATTTGGAGCTCTCTTTTCTCACACCTTTGCCCTAGAAGCATTCTCCTTGTGTTGCAAATCTTGGAGGCTGAGTTCCTTGGAGAAGAGAAGCAGTAGAACCGGATCAAGGTTTCGTGAGGTGCCGAACTTGAAGATACTTGTACTTGTTTTCAAGATTAATAAAGATGTGATGTCCTTCTTCTTCCCAAATCATTGTTCAATGTGTGATTGAATCTCTGTTTATGATCATAGGATGATGTTATTCAGATCATTAGTTCATGTTTATTTGATTATCATCATTTTATATGTGGTCATAATGGTTTGAGGAAGGTATAACTTGTTTTGCAGGTCTCTTGGATCAAGAGGAGCAAGAGGAGCAAGAAGAGGATTGAAGGGCTACTTGGATCAACCTTCGTTTGGCTAAGGTGTGAACCATTCCAATCTCTGAAACTTGCTTATATATACTTGCTGAACATTACACATCCACCTTTCAACCCCAGTATGTTGATGGCCTCTTAAACCCTAGCCATAGGATACTTTCCTTTACAACATTCATTCCTTGCCTTGGCATCGTGAAACTTGAGATTGTCTCTTTATTGTCTCTGTCGCAGAGTTGGCTTAAGGGTTTTCTTGCTTCTCAGTTTAGTGCATTCGAGCTGGGTGTCTGTTTCTTCTCGGTTCCAATTTCTTCTTGTTCATAGGTATACATTTTTACCCTACCCGAATTCCTTTTCTCAAACAATTTACCAAGTTAGGGTTTTAATAACTTATGAACATAGTTTAATTATTGTTTGAATTTATGTTCTTGTAGGCTCCTGCTAACAGCTCCAGGCTAAGGGTGGAAATAAAGCTCGTGCACCAGTTTAACTTCATGGGCTTCTAACTGGTAAGCCCCAGTCTCATCAAGGGTTATCCCTGCTTGGGGTTTGGGTTGTTGGATGAAGGTTCCGGTGGTTGGAAACATGGCTTTGGATTCTCTAATGGTTATGATTTTTAGTTAGTTGATTATTACCCATGTTTTATTTAAAAACCCTTGCGATACTTCGCTGGGTAACACAGGATCTTGAAGCCGTGATGTATATGTGGTTTTTGGTTATGCATTTTCATCCTTACGGCTTAAGTGATGTAAATGTTGTTGTTTAATATCTATAAAGAGCTTCCTTTGAGCTTAGAGATGCTAAGTGACCTTTCTCTCGTGTTGCTTCAGTTTTCCTTTTTACATTTGAACTTCAAGAAATGAAGACTGTGGAACAGTCAAGTTATAAAATGAACTGGGTTTTACTTATCCTGTCAGTAATGTATTTTGTTACAATTTAATATAAAAGATTTTTGTGCATATTTGGTTTAACTAGCAGGCTTGGGTTTCGACCCTTCGACTCTACAGGCTATAAGCCTACCTTTGATTAAGGATTTATATATACGAATGGTTAACTATATTGGTTTATTCTGTTCATGATTTACATATGTATTGTATTTATTAATACTCTGTATTATAATAAATTTTAAAGCTCTGTTTAATAGATATTGTTTAATTTCTAGAACTCAGCTTTTAAGGGTTAAAAAGAATTGTTGTAAAACCCTACAGTTTATGAAATCCTTGTTTCTGCTTATATCATTCTTGACTCTATTTCTAAAATATAGAATAAAGAATGATGAAATGACTTACAGTTATAAGTTTGATACTAGCTCTGTTAAAATAAGAAATCCTAAATAATTTTTACTTTTTTTGCTTCTAGTTTTTAGATAAGAGAAATACTTAGGGTTTTAGTGCAGACTACTCGAAACTAGGTATTGTTAACTTTCAGTAATTTTTGTACTTTCAAAAGGATTTAGAAGAAGTATTTGGTCTTGGATAAAGACACACGCTGGTGTGTAATATTAATGTTTATAAACTGTTTTACTATTTCCTTTTCACATGGATTTTAGATGTTAATTTACTTACTTTGCTTCTGTTAACTATAAATTCTATTTATCAACATACTAATACTGGAATAATATTTACTGTTCTCTTTCATACCTATTTTTCTATTTAGTTAGCTAAAGTAAATAAAGCAGACAATACATAGCACTACTATTTAGTGTAATTCATAAATAATGAAGTAAAATTTATCTACTGTTTACATTCAAATAAAAGAATCATTTCATTCTCCTAAGCAATCCAGCTGTGCTAGAGTACGACCTGAGTTCAGGTGTGGAAAAACACATCTTGGAGATTTTAATTCTATCTGTTTCACTATTTACATAATCATTTCTATTTCTACTATAATCTAAAATTTTACTGAATTCAACATTACTCAGTTACTTTTCATTCATAAACCCTAAAATACTAACATGATTGTAGTATATAAACTAAGAATTATTTAACTGAAGACAATAAAAGAAATTAGAACCTATTGAGGACAAGACAACAACAGCTTAAGGAGGTTGTTCCTCCCAACCAAACTCCTGGAGAGCGCTCGGACAACGCTTCCTCAGGACCCTCGAGCTTGTTCCTGGTCTTCTTGGCTAAGAACTGGGTGGAGAATGCAACTGTAAGACCTATGTCACCTTACTAGCCCAATTACCTCAGTAATAAAAATCTTCTCTCAACAATATGATCTTCAACTTAGAAGCTGCAACTAGATCAATCTCAGCAGTTAACCCCTCAAACACACTCCAGACTCCCATCCATTGAATTTCTCTTGAGTAAATTTATTCACCCTGAATGAGCAGCCTTAGCTCTCTTCAATGGGAAATTTTATAGAGATGCCTAGGTCTTCTGGGTCAGTTTTCATTAAATGAGCCACCTACTCTGATTCCACTTTCTTGGGGAATCATGACCACAAATATAGGGAAGTTGCCACCTGCAATAGTTGGAAGTGGTTTGAGGATGCTGCCACTTGTCAGTTTGCTCTCCACCCAGTCTCCTCCACCATTTAACCAGTAAACACTCTTTTAACAACTTCCCTAATTTGTTGTCTCCTCATTTATTTATTTATAAATAAAATATTCTGAATTTACATTAAATATTCCTGACCCCACTAGGTCATCAATTACAACTTCGCATAAAATTTAACATAATGTTCCTCAAATATTATAAAATTGTTTTTGCAAATTGGGGCATGTGACAATTTGACTCCAAAAGATATAAGATAATGGTGAAAATACAACTAACATAATTGCTGACCATAAAAGAAAGGAATCCTAAACACTGCAAACTAACTTCTTGCAATTAACAGAACTGTCAGAAAATTGCATTCATCCCCATGCTTCAATAACTATATGAAGTGACTTTTCCCACCAACCTCACACATGTATTCAATGATTGAGTTAAATAGTTAAAAGGAGGTAATTTGATTATTCAAATTGCATGGAAAAAATTGGACGAGTTCTAAGGTTGACACTTGGTAGCAAAGGATTTAGTCTCCCATAAGCCCCCTTTCCTCTTCCCCTTTAGTGGAATCATAGCCCCTCTAGTGATCTTTACACAATAATCTTGAACCATTTTATTATTTATACAACATCATATTTAATTATATTTTTAAATAGCATGACAAACCAAACATGCGGTCCAAATGAAAATATATACATCATACATGCCTAGTCATTCACTAGTCAAGCCTTGGCCTTGATCTCTGCACTATGAAACCATACTAGCATATCTACATCATTTACATAATTTTGATTAAATACATTCCAAGTCAAAATAGGGGGTACTAAAATCCCTTCCTCCTTGGAATAACATCATCATCGATGTTTTCTAAAAATGAAAACAAAAATGGGTATGCCTCTTTCATGGAATCATCTAACTCCCATGTAGCCTCATTAGGGCCAAAGTTCTTCCACTCCACCTTACATGCCTGATGACCCGATTCTAGAGCGATGTTACCTTCCTGTCTAGGATGCATAGTGGATCAATTTGGAACTCTCCCTTGGGTTCCACCTAGATCACATCCTAATCAATCACATGGTTAGGATCATGTACATATTTCTTAAGCAAAGAAATGTGAAAAACATTATGATATCTAGCGTTAGCAGGAAATGCAATTATGTATGCAACGGCTCCTCTCCTCTCAAGCACTTCAAATAGCCCACAATATCTTGGTGATAACTTGGCACAACTTCCAAGCTTCAAGGAACTTCTTATTGGCCTCACTTTGAGGTAGGCATGATTCCCATCCTGAAACTCCTTGTGCACTATATTCTTATTTGCATAGCTTTTCTATTTATCTTGTGTTTCCTTTAAATTTGCCTAATTTTTGCAACCTCTTGTTCCATTTCCTTAAGCAATTTTGTCCCAAGTACAATTTTGTTCACCATATTATCCTAAGTCACTGGTGTTCTGCACCTTCTTCCATGCAAAGCTTCAAATGGACTAATTCCCAATTATCCTTGCTACCCATTGTTATACGGAAAATATACCAAGTGTAGATAATCTTCCCACTTTCATGGTTTCCCCATCATGCACATGTCTAACATGTCTTCAAGCACTTGATTTACTCCTTTTGTTTTCCCATCTATTTGTGGATGGTAGGTGATGTTAAAGTTCAATTGTGTGCCTATATCTACTTCATGAAAATATTTGCAATTGCATTTGTTTTATACATGAATTTAACCGGTATAAAATATGTTGCCTTCATTAATTTTTCCACCACCACCATGATGGAATCATGTTGCCTCATTATCATTGGAAACGTTGTAATAAAATCCATGGGAATCATTTCCCTTTTCCATTCTAGGATTGGAAAAGGATGCAATAAACTTGTTGGGTGTTGATGTTCAACCTTCACTTGCTAACATTTCATACACTTAGAAACATGCTTAGCAATGTACTTTTTCATTCTCGACCAAAAATATTGCTTCTTGGTTGCAGCAATTGTTTTCTAGTATCTCAAGTAACGAGAATATGGATTTTTATGGGTTTCATCCATACTGAGTCTTTTTTAAGCCTGCTACATTTGGAATATAATTTTTTTTTTTGTAAATAAGAAGTTTGTCACCTTTAAAATGGTAACCTTCATACATCTTTAATAAATTTTGTTGTTGTAACTTGTCTTTCATTTAGAAATACAATCCATCTTCATAAATACATTTAACAATCATCTGCCTCAAATCTGATTAGCAGGTACTAATGGTTTCCACATGCATTGAATGTACTTTTCTACTGAGTGCATCAACCACCTTATTTTATTTCCCCTTTATGCCTTTTACCTCAAAATAAAATTCACATAAAAATTCTAGCTATCTAGCTTTCCTATCATTTAATGTTGGTTGCTCAAACAAATATTTCATACCACAAAGGTTTGTCCTTATCTCAAATATTATGCCCATTAAATAGTTCCTTCACATTTTCAAAGTGTGCATTATGCTTGCAAGCTCTAAATCATGGGCAACACAGTTCTTCTCGTGATATTTCAACTTCCTTTACTCATAACTTTCCACATGGTTATTTTGCATAAGAACTCCTCCAAATATCTGTTTATATGCATATGTACACACCACAAAATCATTTTCTAGGTTTGCAATTTTCAAAATTGAGCACTTGTGAGAAACTTCTTCAATAGATGTAAGCTTTCTTCACATTTCGGTGTCCACTCAAATTTTATTCCCTTCTTTCACAAAGAAGTGATTGGGTGTGCAACCTTGGAGAATCCTTCAATGAACCTTCTGTAGTGACCAAAAATCCCATAAAATATCTCATATCTATCACATTCCTTGGAATTGGTCAATTCATTATAAATTCAATCTTCTCGAGGTCCACCAATGCTCCTTCCTCTGAAATAAAGTGACCAAAATAATGTTTTTTTGTAGAAATTACATTTTCTTAACTTTGCATACAACTTATGTTCCCTTACCAATTGCAAAGCCATTCTCAAATGTTCTTCATGCTCTTATTCATTCTTAAAATAGATAAAAATGTCATCTAGAAAAACAATAACAAAGTTGTTCAAATACCTATTGAAAACGCTATTTATGAGACACATGAACATAGTCAGTGCATTGGTGAGACCAAAGGGAACCACCATGAACCCATAGTGCCCATACATTGTCATGAAAGTTGACTTGTGAATATCTTATTCCTTGATTCTCACTTGATGGTAACCAAAACTCAAGTCAATGTTTGAAAAAGCATTTTCCCCTCTCATTTGATCAAAAATATCATCAATTCGAGGCAAGAGGTACTTGTTGTTCATTGTAAATTTGTTCAACTTTCTATAATTGATACATAACTTGAGTGTCCCATCTTTATTTTTGACAAACAGGATGGGTGCTCCTCAAAGAAGCACATTAGGCGAAGTGTACTTTTTTTCCAACAATTCTTGCAGTTGCATCTTTCAACTCTAACAATTTTGGTGTACTCATCTTGTAAGGTGTTTTGGAAACTAGTGTGGCTCCAAGCACAAGATCAGTTGTAAAAACAATGTCCCTCTTTGGAGGAAGTCCTAGAGCTTCATCGGGAAAAACATCCTTGAATTCTTGTAGCACATGATGAGAATCCTCCAGCTTGGGAATTTCATTTTTTGTTTTATCCAAAGCATGCACTACATACAATTGACAACCTTTCCTACATAAATTCTTCAGTTGCATCAATGAAATCTGCCTAACAGAAACTACATTTGGAATTCCCTTTATAACCCTTGGGTTTCCTTCCCCATCAATGCATTCAAAAGTCTTGTTGTAGCAATCAAGTTTAACTCTGTGTGCTTCTAACCAGTCCAATCGAATGAGAATATCATAGGAACCAAGAGGTAAAATATTTAGATTTGTGCAAATGAATGGTCCATCCATTTGTAGTGTAATTTTCTCCACCATTGCATTGAATTTTCTCTTCGTTTCAGTGGCTAGTTGGACCAACCACAATTTAATGTGCTTTTATTTCTTAAAAACACAAATCTCAACAATTTTAGGACTGATATAACTATGAGTAGATCCAGATTACTTCAAGATAAAAATATATTGCTTAACAATCCAAGCTTCAACCTCAACAACAGTTGATTATTGGTATGCTTGGAGGCTCTCTAGGGATGCATAGATTTTAGGGACAGTACTTTCCACTTGACCCACAATTTCAACTTCTTGGATATTGTGAACATGCTTTACACTCTAATTTAGATGTAGATAGTTTCTAAGCATATCGTCCTTTTCACATCCCCAATATTGAAGTGATTGTCTTGTCTTGTTTCCCATCATCCTAGTTGGCTTAGTCACACCCTGTGGTGGCTACCTTGGATGATTTTTGAATCGAGGAGGTTTGAACCCCTTCTTCTTTTGGTCAATTTTTTTATTTTTATCATCATTCCATGCCTTGCGGAATTATGGTTTTCTTTTGTTTTGATCATAATAATAGTTGGACTTTCTTATGGCCTCATCTAGAGTCTGAGTTTAATTAAACTCAAGTTTGTCTCTATATGACTAAGATATCCTACTTAGAAAATGTTTAATTTTCACCTTATCATCTCTAATATACTTGACATATCTCAACGGCTCTAAGAATTCATTTCCATATTACTCCATAGACATTTGTCCCAATTTCAGCTCATGGAACTCCTTAATTTTTCCATCATAGTACCTATTATAAAAGGTACTTTTCCTTGAAGTATTTCTTGAATTGCTTCCACACAATATTCCTTCCATTTATCTTCTTCACTTCCATAAGGTAATACCAACATATAGATTATCTTCCATTCATACTGAATATAGCTACTCTTTCCTTCATATTTCCTTAGTAGTCTTGGACTTGGAATTACTTCCTTGTCCCAATAATCCAAGCCTTGACTTCTTGACCATATTTACTTCACCATAAAATGCAGGAGGTTTGGACTTCCTAAGTTCTCGATGTGAGCTATTCTCAAAAGGTATCTTCCTCTTATTCCTATGAGATGAATAAATTGAACCTTCAATGTATTCTTTAGAGTCAAATTACTCATTATAAGAGATTTCTGGAGTCTATGTCTTGTCTCTAGAAATCCTCCTTGAACTATGGGACCTTTTATGGGAATGCCTCCTTGAGCTACTCCCACCCTTTTCCTGAATTTTTGAATCCTTCCCATGGTTAATATTCATCTGAATGTCTATCAAACTTTGAAGCATAGTTGCATTCATGTGATTTTTTTCTTCTTGAGCTCTAATCATCCTTTCATTATCTGCTCTACAACTCTACAGTTCCACCGTTAGGCTCTTCATGGTTTATGCAATGTCTAGGGGATTTACTTGTTTTATTCTACCATTTGATTCTATCTATGGATTCTCAACCTATATATTCTCTCCCATATCATATGTCTCACCCTCATAGTGGTCTTGTGCATCATCCATGATGATGATTTTCTTGTCCCAACCAAGACCAAATATTTCCCAACTACACTATACTCAATGTTGATCCTTAATAGTGACTAATATGATTTTTAATATGAAAAAGTGTTCATATAAACACATTTTTTAAAGTTTATTACATTCTTGGAAAAATTATAAAATTATTTCCATGCTTTCTATAAACACTCGTATTGTCAAATTACACAAAACATCTAAATCACCCCTTCAAACTCTATTTGTTCACAACCACGGTTAAAATCGATAACTAAATTTGTATATTTATAAAAAAATAAAAATAATGGGGAGTCAAGGGGGATTTCCCCATTGCGGCATGTCGCTAAAAGACAATTCAAGGGCAGTGCCCTCATTTTTTTGTAAATATTTTGATTTCGTGTAATCTAGCATATAAGATCAATGCCATTCTTAGATCATGTGCACCTGAAAATTTGACTATGGAAAAAGTTGTGTTTACCTTGATTCATGCACCTATGAAACCAAACCATATCATATTACCACTTATTATACATAATTGGTTCGAGTCTATGTGGAAAGTGGTTTCTTGAAAGTGATTTTACGAGCTTGAATGCATGAGAGGTCGACACATCATTAGGTGGTTTTCTTTACAGGTGCATGCCAATTAATTATCTATTGTGTAATTTAAAGCACCTCAAGAACTATTAGTCATCGATAAAATCTACACAATATTTTTAGATTTACATGATTGTCAAGGGTCTCATTATTTTTTATCTCCCATTTTAAGAATTTCATTAAAATGACCAATTTTTCACTTTTTTCCCTATTTCGACCTTTGACTAGTTTTGATGTCTAGGTCTCCAAATTGATCCAAATGCTCCCAATATTCTGAGAAGGTATATGATTGATATTAAGACTTGAATATAATTTTCATGGATTATTTATGACCCTCCAAATACTTATGAAAACTTGTTTAATATTCTGTCCAAGGTAGGAGTTTTCACTAGCAAATTGGGGTTCCAATTCCCCCACAATAAATGTTGAAAAATGATTTCCAAATGCTCCCAAACCCACTCGAATTTATGAACAGAGGAAGAGGATGTTTAAGGGAAATTATTAAGGTCTCATGTGAATCATTATTTATTTTATATAGGCTGTTATAACCCTCTCCCAAACAGCTACAAAATCACTAGTTCGACCCTTGGGGAAATGGCACCAAATCTTCTCCAAATGCAAATAAATTGAGTAAGATAAATTCAAATGCTTGAGTGATGGATATGAAACTTGTAATAATCATAAATTTAATTCAATTCATAATTAATATATCATATAAGCATTATTTAATTCGAAATCATCAGCAATACAATGGCATACATCAATATAGTGGGGAAATGGTCATTATTTGCGCATTAATAATCACTTTTACATACAACCATTTGGTATTTCGACATGAGACTTTCTGAAGACAAATAAAATAGTATATTAATCATATTACCATAACAAATGGACCATTATAATCTCTCCCAAAGAGTACAGTATCTCACCCAAAGCGCAATCCCTCCATGAGCAAGAATATGCAATAAAGACTGGAAATGGTTGAGAGAATGTGTTGCACTAGAAGAAACCAAGAGATTCTCTATAGCTTACACCTAAAAATACAAAATCCATTAAATCTCCATGAAATACCTGAATGTCCTATCCAAACACCAACTTGGATGGGAATCTTTCACCCTTGAAATTGGCTAAGGCAAGAAACTAGTCATCCACTAGCTCTCTCTCTCTCTCTTCACAAATGCAAATTTCTAAAATGATCAAAAGTTTCCTTCATTATTTGTTCTTGAAATTTATAAATTTTCCAATATCTCTATGGGTCGAATTCCTTCCAAGATATGCATTCAAACTTTGTCTGGGAAGAGATTCCAAAGAATGCCACTTGTACAACAATTCCTAGTCTCCCACTTCCAACAAATCACATGTGGAAGCATTTGAGCTGCCCTAACTCCCTTGAGCGCCCTCTTGGAGCTATTTTTAGCCATGAAATGTCATATATGTTAGATTTCAGCTTTCAGATATTATTTTTTTCATAGGTGTCATAGCATCTTCATCATTGTTGTCATAAAGCTAGGGAATCTAGTCCAAGTGTCTCACTAGCTCCAAAATGCCTCTTCCTCTTCCATGGGAGTTACTCTTCCACTCAAATTTGACCTTTATTGATTCATTCCAAATATATTGACCTTCCAACTCATCCCAATACCCTTGTTCTTCTTATGGATTCGAAATGACAAGAGGAGGATGCCATGTGGCATATAAAATCTAGCTTGTGTGGGTCCCACATCCTCCATGTGTCTTCATGATCAATTTATCTCCTTTATTAAATATTTATTCCATTCTAATGTTCAAACATCATTTATTGTCCCGCTTATTCCAAGTTCCAAAGCTTCTACCCCAAACCTAGGAAACTAGTAATTTTCTTCCTTGTCAATTATTTGACCCTTAGCATCAATTTGACAAAATCTCATGAATATGGAAAATGTGATTAGGCCATTGTGACTGAATTCAAAATTTGGGACATGAAAAATACTCCCTTCCCAATGTTTTGTGTACTCAATCAATTTCAAACATGGGTGTTGAAGAACCTGCTTTCTATATGATTCTTTGAAGTTGCCACTGAGTTGCCCAACTTTGAGTCTTTGAGATTCCATGAATATTTTAGAGAGGAACCACCAGGGTTGATTCTGTACTAATATGATTAAAATCACTTTATTAAGTGGGTAATCTATCTCCCATATTGCTTGTTTCCCAAAAAAATTGAAATCAATGGGACTAAAAACCTAGGGTCCCAATGCTTGTATTGCACTCCAACAATTAAGAGTGCTCTCCAACCCATACCATTAGGAAAGAGAATTCCAGGATCACATTTTCTTGTATGCATTCTTCCAAACATCATGAGTGCATAATATATATCATTAAATTACATAACAACATAATAAAAATGCACATCAAGGAGGTTCCTCATCAAAAAACCATGAAAGTGCTTATACCTCCAAGTAAGGTGAACACCATTTGCCAAGTGCATACAAGCTTCAAGTGACAATTCAAATCTGATCCAATGACATAGGTGAGGATATAATGTCCTGTAATGTTGCTCCAAATGGATGTGATATGCATCAAAATATTCAGCCATGTATTATTTCATCCAAAAAGTGAATGAAGAATCTCCACTAAAATATGAACCAAATAATGAGCAAAGAAAACATGAAGACTTCAAGTGGCTCAAAGAAGTCTCATCAATACACCCATGAATATGTGTATCATCATGAAATAACAGAGGATGTTTCTTCCAACAATAATGTTCCTTTATCATATATCTCTTCACCCAAGTGTGGGATGAAATTCCTCCAACATAAAATAGACTAGGCAAGGAGCAAGGAAAATCACGAGTCTCCAAGTGACTCAAGTGAACATCATAGGTGCATCCATGTAGATGTGCGTCATCATAAAGTAACAAAGGATGTTGTTTCAAATTTAAATAACATGGTTCTATAATCATTTCATCATCAAAAGTAGAGATATAAATTCCATACTCTTCATGTGGCACTATAAAAAAAAACCTTTCACCCATACTTCATTATGATGAATGCTGCAAAATTTGGAAGTGTAGGATGTAGGAGAAAGAACCAACTCACCCAAATGATCAAAAAGTGCAAAATTTCCATCATGTGAAGGATCCATAGAGGTAGGATTATGCACCTCCCTTAAAAATGCAAAACTTTCCTCATGGGTTGGTTCCAAGGTGGTGGAATCATGCACTTCTTCAAAAAGTGTGTAACAATTTTCAAGAGGCAACTCAAGTTCCTCTTCCACCACAACAAGTGATTGGATATAATCAAGATCATATTCAAACACATACCAAACCTGAAATTTTTCATGTTTCTCATGATCTATCATGTCATGAGAATCCTCCAAGTAATATACCATATGACAATCTGAAACATAGGAGGAAGAACAAGTATCTTGCAACCTCTCAAGAACTTGCTCATTTTTTAATTTTGAGCTTATGAATATCTTCATTATTCTTCAAGTAGGATTCATGTAACCATTCACTAAGCTCAATGAATTTTTTCTATAAAAAAGCAAAGACATGAAATTACCTTTGATGTTGCACATTGCTCTTTGAATCTTCTCCATGTCTTCAAGGAAGGATGACTCCTCCAATGATGAAACTTTCCAACAAGAATTTGATACCAATGCTTGTGTCATGGATTATTATAAGGGAATCTTGGATATCCCTTTAATTCATCTTAAAATACCCTTCAATGAAGGATGGTTCATGAGACCAAACCTCCTCTTCTTCTATCAGCTTGGTTTGATCAACTTCTTGAAGCTCAAGTGGTGATGGGGAAGTTGATATTGGTTCTTCATTGTCTGTCACAAGGTATTCATCTTCATGCTTATGAGAACTTTATATTGAAGCAAAATTTTCCAATCTAATCTCTATGTCACCACCATAGAGTTGTGAGCACCCATCAGTAGGTACTTCTTCACAGTTCAAGCATCCATTAGTAGATTCCCTTTGGTCCATGTCCACAGTAGAATGTGTCTCGGAATGATATTCTATAGTTTCAAGGGACTCTTTTTCATTCTCATGTGATGTTTCCTCATATTTTTAAAAGTCACGTGGGAGTGACTTTCGATCCTTATAATGTAATTATTTTTTTTTCACCTCCCATAGAACTTGGTGGCTCCTTGGTCTCCTCCATACTTGTGGATTGTTGATTGTTCCTTAATGAGTTCTCGATTGAATTATTGTAAAAAAATACATATTTGATAAGATACTCTTGGAAATAATACCATTCACGAATATCCCATCTCAAATTTTTATACCCCTGGTAGCATGCTTCGATATCTTTGGTTGTAATTTCCTCTTTCATTGGCATGGGAGGAAGGAAAGTGGGATTGGTGGGTCGATTATGAAACCAAGTCATGTTATTCAATGGATTTTATTAATTAATAGGTGCAAGGAACATGCTATGATACCACTGTAATGTCCCTTTTTAATAATTTTATTAAAATGACCAATTTTTCACTTTTTTCCCTATTTCGACCTTTGACTAGTTTTGATGTCTAGGTCTCCAAATCGATCCAAATGCTCCCAAATATTCTGAGAAGGTATATGAATGATATTAATACTTGAATATGATTTCCAGGGGTGATTTATGACACTCCAAATAATTCTGCAAACTTGCTTATTATTCTGGCCAAGGTAGGAGTTTTCACTAGCAAATTGGGGTTCCTGTTCCCCCATAATAAATGATAAAAACGGCTTTCCAAATGCTCCCAAACCCACTTGAATTTATGAAAATATTAATATGATGTTTAATGGAAATTATTAAGGTCTCATGTGCATCACTATTCAGTTTATAGTGGCTGTTATAGCCCTATCCAAAAATGGCTACAAAAACACTAGTTCAACCATTGGGGAAATGGCACCAAATCTTCTCCAAATGCAAATAAACTGAGTAAGATGAATTCAAATGCTTAAGTCTTGGATATGAAACTTGTAATACTCATAAACTAAATTCCATTCATCATAAATATATCAGAGAAACATTCTTTCATTCTAAATCATCAGCATTACAATGGCATACATCAATATAATGGGGAAATGGTCATTGTTTGCTCATTAATAATCACTTTTACATACAACCATTTGGTATTTCAACCTGATACTTTCTGAAGATGAATAATAGAGTATATTAATCTTATTACCATCATAAATGGACCATGAGAAGTGTTAGCACTCAGAATGTACCCAGGTTGTGAAAAGGTAGATCCCGAGGTAACAGCAAAAACCACTTTAGAATGTATTTCTGACCTAATACAATCAGAGAGGGATCTCTCACTATTTACAAAGGTTTTATACTCAAGATATTCAATCAAATACACTCAGAAGGTCAGATTTATGATGGGACAAATAGGACAAGTTTGTTTTAAAAGACTTGGTAGGACGGTCATGGAGGAGACCATTGGGCAATGGAGTCAATAATCAGATCTGAAATAGGTTGCAGGAGGTAGGGTTTTGAAAGTTTATGAACAGAGGAAAGGTAGGCACCATTTCCTCAGTCTTGAGGTATTAGCAGGTTGATTAGTAGACAAAGGAAGACATTCCATCAAACAGAGCACCTCTAGGGTGAATTCTGCAAGACTTTAGAAGAAAATATTTTTAAAATGCTTGAACAATGGACCTAGAGCATGCAAGATGAATTCCAGCCCATAAAACTAATGCTCAAGTATGAAAGCAAATACAAAATGGAGTGGGAAACAGGATAAACAATCACATAAAGAAATTACTTACTGAAGAAAAGATGGCACAAGAATCTCTGCAAGAAAAAGATTTTACATTCCTCCTCTGCAAATTTTATTCATTTACTGAAAACGTGAAGCCATTACAATGTAGAGCCTCCCCTCTCTTGAAAATCCTCCTCTAACTATCAATTACATTTTCCTTTTTATCAGAAAAGTCTTTACCTAACTTAGAATTCGAAAACCTAACTGAAAACAGTTACAACAAAGTTCCTCCTGCATATCTCCAATGATGATAGATGTGTGAAATTTGGGAGAGGTTTTTATAATTGGACACGTGCTCAAAAAAACCCACGTCTTCATTTCTCTAGAATAATCATAATCTCCTCGAAATATTCCTTTGAAGTTGATGACTCATATAATAAAATTATATATTTCTGGAAAAATGACCTGTAAAGATATTTAAAATTCTCCCAACCTGTGATTACTGTGTAAAAACTGAAGGAGGTTTTTGATTATAGTCTTGTTAGGAATAAAAAACTCTCTCAATTTTTTCAAATTAAATTCCATTTGTCCAAAACAGTTCTTTGAAGTTGATGGCTGAAATAGTCCTTTGGAAAACATGAAAACTGGCCTGTACAACTGATTTTGTTTCTGCTAAACCATAGCACCTTCGTGAAAACTGAAAGAGGTTTTTGTATATAGGTAAGTTTTGAATAAAATACTCTCTCAGTTTCGCAAAATACGTCTTCATTTTCTCTAAACAATTATTTATGTTGGATGCCTAGAACAATCATTTCGAAATCTGAATATTTTCCCTCTGAAGATGACTTTTTCTGCTCCTAATTTGTAGCACCTGGGTAAAAACTGAGAGAGGTTATTGTAGATAAAGATGTTATGATGAAAAACCTCTTTCAATTTTTGAAATTTCTTCTTCGTTTGCTGGAAACAATTTGTTGAGTAAAATGACTAAAACAGTCATTTTCAGAAAAATATGCTAAGTTGCTTCTAAACCTTGAACTGTTTAACTTCATGAATGCTCTCACTGTAAATATTTCTGCAACTCTTCTAGGCTGATTTGCTTCTGCATTGTTGAATGGTGGCTCCCCTTCACGATGTAGGACAGTGCTCTCCAAGCAGCCCAATCAGTCCCAAGTATGAACAAACGGCTACAGACATAAAAGAATGTTCAACCTGTACGCCCTCCACTTTAAATGCAATTGATAGCCAATAGGTCTCACCTTGATCAAACCCTGAACTTAGAAAATTTGTTTAGAAGAAGTTCCTTTCGCGGCAGCGATTGATCAGCACTTTAAAACCTTTGGAAAGAAAGCCCTGAATTTACAAAACCTGAATCTCTCGCTCGGAAGCAATGGAAGACAATAAAACCAGGGGACTTGTATTTTATAAAGGCGCGCGGCATACAAATGGAATTATTTTTAAAACAAAGTCAAAAAACCAAGTCAAAATTACTTATAAAGGACCCCATTCCGGAGCCTCCTTTCAAAATTAACCCTCGTGCAGCTTTTAGCTCCGGAATCACCCACAGCCATCGATGTAATATATCTTTAATTTTCCACCGTCGGATCACATGCCACGTACCAAATTCCGCTGGGCACCTTGGAATTATCTACCATGCAAGTTTCAATTCCGGAATCAGTCCCAACCGTTGATTATTCTGCCTTTAACTTTCAACCGTTGGATCAAGCACCATGAAATGAATTCCGCTAGGCACTTTGGGCTTATCTATCGCGCAAGTCTGGGCTCCGGAATTATTTTCAGCCGTTGATTACTTTTCACTTTATTTTTTAACCATCGGATAAGGTTACACATACCTAATTCCACCGGGTGTTTTTTGTTTTAATTAACGGGTAACTTTACTCCCCGGAAATAATATTACCCATTAATATAATTTGCCTTTTACATTAGCCGCCCGATTTTTTATAAAGGTAATAAACCTTGTTTTAGCCCGTAAAACTTTATTAAACTTGGTTTGTATGAATAAAGCCGGCCTTTTTACTTTGGAAGAATATTCAAAAATATTAATTTTTGAATATAAATAAAATGAAATCTTTATAAAGCCCATTTTTTAGGTTTCCTTCAAAAATTAATGAAAAGTTTTGCCCCATTTATGAAAAACTCATTTGTCCTTTTCCCTAAACTTCTTTACCTTCTCTTCTTTGCCAACTTGGACATATTTTAATGAGAAAACTTTGGAAACCAACTCAATCACCCATGAGAACTTAAAATTTTGAAGGCAATAGGAGCAATTCAGACAAAAATAAATTTAGTGTTAACAAGAAGCTCTCCCAAAGAGTACAGTATCTCACCCAAAGTGCAATCCCTCCATGAGCAAGAATATGCAATAAAGACTGGAAATGGTTGAGAGAATGTGTTGCACTAGAAGAAACCATGAATTTCTCTGTAGCTTACACCTGCAAATACAAAATCCATTCAAGCTCCATGAAATACCTGAATTTCCTCTTCAAACACCAACTTGGATGGGAATCTTTCACCCTCGAAATTGGATAAGGCAAGAAACTAATCATCCACTAGCTCTCTCTCTTCACAAATGCAAATTTCTCAAATGATAAAAATCTGCCTTAATTATTTGTTCTTGACATTTATAAAGTTTCCAAGCTCTCTATGGGTCGAATTCCTTCCAAGAGATCCATTCCAACTCTAGTTGGGAAGAGATTCCAAAGAATGCCACTTGTACAACAATTCTTAGTCTCCCACTTCCACCAAATCACATGTGGAAGCATTTTAGTTTCCCTAACTCCCTTGAGCGCCCTCTTGGAGATATTTTTAGCCCTGACATGTCATATATGTCAAATTTCAGTCTTCATATCTGATTTGTGTCATAGGTTTCATAGCATCTTCATCATTGTTGTCATAGAGCTAGGGAATCTAGTCCAAGTGTCTCACTATCTCCAAAATGCCTCTTCCTCTTCCATGGGAGTCAAGTGTCTCACTATCTCCAAAATGCCTCTTCCTCTTCCATGGGAGTTACTCTTCCACTCCAATTCGACCTTGATTGATTAATGCCAAGTATATTGACCTTCCAATTCATCCCAATACCCTTGGGCTTCTTATGGATTCGAAATGACAAGAGGATGATGCCATGTGGCATAGAAAATCTAGCTTGTGTGGGTCCCACGTCCTCCATGTGTCTTCATGATCAATTGTCACTTTGATTTTCCCTTGTTTTTATTCATTTAGATCCTTTATTAAATACTTATTCCATTCTAATGTTCAAACATCATTTATTTTCCACCTTATTCCAAATCCCAAATCTTCCATTCTTTCAGTCTCGTGATAACTAATTTAAACATTGTGCATCTTCACGAGCCTACAAAACTGCCAATCATTGATCTCCACCACTATTTGACGGTCAAATATCCTCTACCTTTGGAATCCATTACATGCGGGCACAAATGTACACAGACATGATGCAGTTGGTTCACATCAGCACACCCTCTACCCACATGGCCCCTCCACGTTAGACCTCCTTCCCACATGGATCCTCCACATCACCTGTCCATGTGGCATGGATGGGGCCCAAATAATTTTTTTTTAATTTTGTAATTACACAAAATTTCAATTTGGAAATAAAGGGGATTATTTTGAACTTAATTTAAAATTACTTTCGTCCCCTTATCCATCACTTAACAGAACCCGACTTTTACATGGCATTTTTTATTTTGCCTTGAAGTATGGATTTCTAGCCCATACTGCTCTGGTATTGCAGCTATAAGCTCTAACACCACTCTATAACTCTCCCTTCGCCCAATCCGACCAACGAGAGAAGACATTAACTAAATATGGGCTTCTAAATTTCACCACATAGCCAAATTACGATTTCATAGTATTTAAAAGACATGTGCAGATGCATAATTAACATACCCCACATAAATAAAATCTATCCACACACAACTAGCAAGCATTTACAAACTCAATCATCACAGTAATCAAATAGAAACATTGCACATTGAAATAGAAAATAATACTTATGTTCATCCAGTGTAGATCCAAGCAATTGGCTTTGTAAGAGTGATTTTCCACCCAACTGTAGGGACTTTGTGTTGAAATAATGCAACTACAGAATATATTCTATTGTACTTATCAATATATTATTGTTATCTCTCCCTTAGAGAGATGTTGTTCCTATGATTAGGGATGTCATTGGTGATGTAAAGTCTTGAGGCAAAACCTCTGTTGTAAGTCGGGTCAATACTACCTAGAAAATAATTATTAAAATGTATTTTTGTGTCTCCTAAGTCAAGTCGGCCTTGTTGGTTATTAGACTTCACAGTTGATGTGTATAAATATATGAGGCACCCTCCTAATTTGGATACACTCACAACTTAAATAGGTTCGCTAGAGAGAGAATGAAAATTATATCTAGAGGAGAAGAGGCAATCTATATTAGTATTGTGGTCTTACGTTGTACTTAGTTGGATTCTATATCGATGAAGTTTTGCTAGGTTTTCTTCCCTGCAAGGGTTTCCCAAGATAAACTTTGTGTCTTCTTTTTCTTGTTGTTCTTGTCGTTCTTTTAGTGATATTCTTCTTATTGTGCATAAAATTTTAAAAAATATAACATGGTATCAGAGCCAACCTGAAAGAAGACATTGTGTAGTTTTTTTTCACATATTACAAAAATCCAAGGTTTTCTATTCCAGGAAACTTCCTCATCATATCAGCTTAAAAATAAGGTTAGCTCAACTTTCCCTAGGAGGGCACATCTTTCTATGGTGGTTGAATTCAATTCCAACTATTTTCAATTTTTGACATGTCACTACTGCCAAGAGGAACTAGGGATTCATATTTTTCAATTTTCCATTACCAAATTTAGGAAAATCAAAAAACATTCTGGCTCGCCTTGGGGAGGCACATCTTTTCAACCATTCATCCCTACAAATGTTCACAACAGAAAAATTAGGGTTTTACAATAAAACCCTAGGTCATCCTGAAGGAGGTTCAAGAAGCAATCCTCAAACCGGTAAGTACCATCTCGTACATTCCATTTGAGTTTCTCACTCTTTGAAAATGACAAAAAAAACCATGCTTGATGAAATTCTTGAAGGAGCAGAAAACTTCAGAGCATGGAAGTACATAATTATGCTCATCCTCGAAGAGAATGATCTAGAGAGATACATCAAAGAAGAGATCAAGGATCCATAGGGAGATGAAGAAAATACCAAGCACAAGAATGATATGATAAAATCTAAAAGGATCGTAGTTGACTCCATCAAGGATCATTTGATTCCTCAAGTATCATCAAAGAACACTCCAAAAGAAATGTTTAATGCTTTGACAAGTCTATTTGAAGGAAAGAATATCAACAAAAGAATGGCCTTGAGAAATCAAATCAAGGGAGTAAAGATTCAAAAGGGAGAATCTATAAATCCTTACTTCACAAGAGTGTCTCAAATCAAAGAGAAATTGGAGGCTATCGGTGACATGGTGGAGGAAGTAGAATTTGTGATGACCACTTTGAATTGTCGCCCAAGGGATTGGGAAAATTTCATCAAAGGTATATGTGCTAGAAGAAAGCTCACCAAGTTCAACAGACTTGGGAAGTGTGTGCAAGAAGAATGAAGGATAACCAACATAGAAGAGAAGCTAAATGATGATGAAGATCAAGACTTGGAAGCTGATACAAAGAAAGGATCAAACAAGAGAAAGGGAAAGTTTTGTGATTGTTCTCCCATAATAAATAAAAAGTTTCAAAGGAACTCAAGACCCAAGCGATACTACTCGTCATTTGAATGCTTCACATGCCACAAGATGGGACACATTGCAATAAATTGTCTACTCAAAGAAGAACAACTCAAGAAGAAGTTCCATGCTCATGCAGTTGAAGAAAATGAACCAGTTGAAGAAAGGAACCATGAAGATGAAAACTCCACTAAAGAATATGTTTTGTTAGCAGCTCTTACCGGATCAGTCTCACATGGAAGTGACACTTGGCTCATACATAGTGGAGCTTCCAGACATATGACAAGATATAAAGACCCTTTTTAATTCCTTGTCCCGAAAGATTCACCCTACAAAGTAAAGCTTGGAGATGACTATCAATATCCCATCAAAGGAATGAGAGAAGATTTTAACAAGTTGAACTTAGGACAATCTATGAAGATGAAGGAGGTCTTATATGTCCCAGGATTGAAGAAGAATATATTTTCTATCTCATCCCTAGATAAGAAGGGTTATAGGTTTGCTTTTGTAGATAGAGACGTCCTTATGTGGCCAAAAGAAAAGACAATAGATGTTGCAGTTGTGAATGGTGAAGAAGAAGGAGGACTTTACAAGCTAAAAGGACATACATACTCAGCCTTAACAACAAGTACAATCAACCCATGTGAACTATGGCATAGAATAATTTCTCATGTTAATTACAAAGCACTATCAATTGTGAGCAAGGTTGTCACAGGTTTGCTAGATATTCAAGTCAATCATTAAGGAGTTTGCAAAGGATGTGCTGAAGGGAAGAACACCAAGAACCCATTTCCAAGCAGCAAACGTAAAGAAAAGGAATTTGGTACATTGTTCATTCATACATATGTGGCCCAATCTCATCCACTTCATTAAGCGGGTATGTTTATTATGTTTCTTTTATAAATGACTACTCCCGCAAAACTTGGATTTACTTATTGAAAGGAAAAGATTAAGTATTTGAAAGATACAAAGAATCCAAGGATCTTGTGGAAAACTTATCTGAAATTAAGATTAATACCTTGATATCCTCCAAAGGAGTATTCACTTCAAATGAATTCAAATATTTATGTAAAGAAATCAGGAATAATAGGGAGATCACCACACCCTATAATCCTCAATAAAATGGAGTAGCATAAAGAAAGAATAGTGTTGAGTATGGTTGCCATTGATGTCAAAGGAGTTCATTAATGACAAAGGAAATGGAATGACATGTATGATGATGTGACATGTGTGATGGGGTTGCAAATTCATATGAGGATGTTCTAGTGCTCCCATGATGTTGAGTATGGTTCCCATTGATGTCAAAGGAGTCCATTAATGACAAAGGAAATGGCATGATATGTATGATGATGTGACATGTGTGATGAGGTTTCAAAGTCATATGATGATTTTCTAGTGCTCCCATCAATTCATTTTTACAATTTGACACAATTATGTAAAAATATGGCAACTTGTTGGAACTTTGAAAATTGACCTGAGTATAGGAAAAATCAGAGTTCGTTAATGACAAAGGAATAACAAAGTAAGTGATGACATGGAATGTGGTGTGTGTGATGAGGTTGAAAATTCATATGATGGTGTTCTATTCCTCTCATGAAATCATTGTTACAATTTGACACCATTCTGTAAAAGTATGGAAACTTGTTGAAACTCTGTCTTAATATGCCTAAGGGGCCTGTGTAAAATACATGCCATCTTTTGTCTTTGATGAATTAAATGATTATGAGGATATATACATCCATATTGTTGTCTTTTGCATCTAACCATATGATTTTTTTGTCAAGACAGTCTCTGAAGGTGAAGTTATTAGTTTGCCAAAGTGCTTTCTAGCGTGATTTGCATTGTTTCAATTCTGGTAAATCTGCCTAAGTGGCCTCAGTAAAATGTCCGCCATATTTTGTAGGATACTGATAAAAATGATATGATACCATAAAGTTTTATATTGTAGATGTGTGCATTTGACCATGGTATCAGTTCCCCTAAAACATGCTTGAAGAAAAAGTTACAGGTCTGGCAAAATGAGGTTTCAAACTGTTTTGGGAAATTTGTTGAAAATTGACTGAGTATTGAAAATCGCTCTAAGTTGCCCTAGTAAAATTCCCACCATATTTTTTAGGAAACTAATAAAAATAATCGAATATCATTGGGATGTATCTTTTTGATGTGTGCATCTGGACATGGTCTTATTTATCCTAAAAGGTGCTTGAAGACAATGGTATAGGTCTGCCAAAACAAGGTTTTGGGTTGTTTTGCACCAATTCATGAAAACGAAGGTTTCCATAATGAAGAGATGCATTGGTGAAAAGGTTTTAATGATGGGACGCAATGATAAAAAGACACAATGGTTCAAACAAATGATGAAAGAAGTATTTAAACATTAGTTCAAAGTGGAAGAAATATGTCTCAGCAATCCATATCAAAGTAATAGCAAGAGAAGACAAAGACCAATGAAGTGAAGAATAATTAGTAACAAAATTGAAGAAAAATGTCAAATTAGGGAGGTAGGGTGGTGCTAGGGCAGGCTGCACGCCTGCAAAGGGGTTGCATCCTCCTTCCAGTAGTGGAAGGAAAATAGGGTGTTGTAGTGTCCTTATCTATTGGAGTAGGCAAAAATCAGGGTGTTGTAGCATCCTTCAGCTACAGCTGAAAATCTTGGGGATTGGTGTCTCCAACAAGTTGTAGCTTGCAAAAAAGATTGTAAATATAATTTTTTATTTATAGAAAGTGTTTGTGGTCTTCCCAATTGGGCTTTCACAATAAATTTTGTGTTCTGTGCATCTTGTTGATTCTATGTTTTAATGAATAAGTTAAGTGGTTTTAAATTGTTAAAAGTTATCAATACTAATTCACGCACCCCCCCTCTCAGTATTGTCCAATATTCCAACAAATAGAACAATTGTGGAAACTATGAAATGCATGATTCATGACCAAGACTTACCCATGCACCTATGGGATGAAGCAACTAGAACCGCAGTGTATGTTCAAAACAAATTTGTTCATAGTGCTCTTGGGAACAAAACTCCATAAGAGATGTTTATTAGAGAGAAGCTTGAAGCTATACATTTGAATATTTTTTGTTGTCTTGTGTTTATACATGTTCCCAAGGAAAAAGAATCAAAATTGGACCCTTCTGAAAACAAAGGAATATTTGTTGGATATAGTTACCACTCGAAAGCTGATAGAGTATACATTCCAGGTCATCGTCAGATCAAGATCTGTGGAGATTTTATATTTGATGAAGATGCAGCTTCAATAAGTCCAAAAAGAACCATACCAATGAAGATCAAGAAGAATAACATGAAGCCTCCAAAGTTGAAAAAACCTACAGAATACTAGTCCGCAATGTTGAATAAGAACAAATACTAGAATACCATGACATGGCAGAGATTCAAATACCTTTGGAGATATCTCAGGAGATGATCTCATAAAAGAGAAGACCAACTTGGGCTCATGATGTCAATAAAGGTGCAGAAAAATATGGAGATCCAAAAGGAAGCAAGAGACCAAGGACCCACTCCAGCTATGTAGCCCTAATGTGTAATGTTGTTGAAGCAGAACCTACATGTTTTGAAGAAGCTATAAAGAAGAAGGAATGGATGGATGCAATGCTTCAAGAATACCAATCGATTATAAATAATGATGTTTGGTACAAGACCAAGAGAGAAGTCAATTGTTTCCTCAAAGTAGATATTCAAAATAAAACATTCAGCGGATGAAAGTATTGATATGTACAAGGAAAGTTTCATAGCTTGAGGATTCTTACCAAAAGAAGGAATTTATTATGAAGAGACTTTTGTACCAGTAGCAAGATATCTATTCTTGCCTTGGCATCCAAGATGAAATGGAGGCTACACCAAATGGATGTAAAGAAAACATTTCTAAACGGTGTGATAGAAGAACAAATATACATTGAACAACCTCTAGGTTTTGAAACCCATGACAAAAATTCACATGTATACATATTGAAGAAAGCACTATATGGGTTAAAGAAAGCACCCAGAGCATGGTATGGAAGAATTTATGGAATCCTAGTGAGATTGGGATTTACCAAGAGTAAAGCATATTCCAACATTTACTAAAGGTTTTCGATGAATGTCTTATGATTCTATTAGTATATGTTGATGATCTATTCCTAACAGGTGAAGAAGATCTTGTTGATGAATGCAAGAAGAAGCTTGCTGCAAAATTTGAAATGAAAGATCTTGGCATGATGCACTATTTTCTCGTTCTTGAAGTATGGTAGTTCTCAAATGATATTTTCCTAAACCGAGAAAAATATGCTATTAAAATACTAAAGAGATTTAGGATGCTATATTGCAAAGCTATGAACACTGATGGTGACCAGCTTGAAGTTGTTTAATGGTGATTCCTCAGATACAGTCGATGTTACATTATACAGACAGACTATTGGCTCTCTGATGTATCTGATGAATAGTCGACCAGATATATGTTTTGTTGTAAATACTCTAAGTCAGTATATGGTGAAGCCTCGACATGTACACTTAGTTGCAGCAAAACATGTGATGAGGTACTTTAAGGGTACACTAGATTATGGCCTCTGATATGTAGAAGATGGTGAGAGTATACTACATGGTTATACAGATTCAGATTGGGCTAGGAGCACATATGACAAAAAGAGTACCTCAAGATGTTGTTTCAATTTAGGATCAAGTGTGATCTCATGGCTAAGCAGAAAGCATACTCTTGTTGATCTCAGTATAGTAGAGGATGAATACATTATTGCATGTTCAACCTGTAGTGAAGCAGTTTGGTTCCACAAGTTGCTGACAAGATTGTTCAATAAAAATATGGATGTGGCCAATATATACTACGATAATCATAGTTGCATCAAGATTACAAAGAACCCCGTGTTTCACGACAATTCTAAACACATAGAGATAAAGTTCCATTCTATTCTAGACAAGGTGTAGAAGGGAGTTGTGCAGCTCCAATATGTTCCTACCAAGGAACAAGTGGTCGATGTATTGACTAAGCCTCTGTCTCATGTAAAGTTTGGATACTTTCAAGACAAGATTAGTGTAGTTCATAAGGACCTCCCTCAAAAGAGGGAGTGATGATTTGGATGTGGTGGTGGTGCCTATTAGAGTGGTGTGGCAGCTCACTCTAGGATTGGTATGTCACCCTGAGAAGGCCCGGTTGATCCCATTGGGATTGGTATATCAGTATTGACAAGGCATGTTTGATTCTAGAGGGATAGGCTTGTTTAGACCGAAAGGCTTAGTAAGCCAAACAAGGCTTGTTTAGTCCTCAGGTAGATCGGTATGTCTTGCTATGCTTGTTTGGTTCGTAAATATTAGTAAGCTAGACAAGGCCAGTTGGGTCTACCAGAGTGCCCACCATGATGTTGTTTCATATGGTTTTAGCACTCTGTGCTGATGATGTGGTTATGGTTTCAGAACTCTGTGTTGATGATGTGGTTGATGTGGTTGTGCTTCCAACACTCCATACTACTGATGTGATTGTGGTTCCAGCACTTTGTGTTGATGAATTTGATGTAGTTGTGGTCCCAACACTTTGTGTTGATGATATTGATGTGGTTGCACTCCCAACACTTTGTGTTGATGATGTTGATGTGGTTGCGGTCCTAGCACCTTGTGTTGATGATGTTTATGTGGTTGTAGTCACAACACTTTGTGTTGATTATCATTGTTACATGCCCCAATTTTGTAAAATAATGTTATCTTATTTTGATTTTATTCCAAGACATTATGTTAAATTTAATGCTAAGTTGAAACTAATGACTCAGCGGAGTCAAGGATGTGGAATTTCATTCTGAATATTTTAATTTTAAATAAATAAAAGTTGAGACAACAGCTTGGGAGAGCTGTTAAAAAGAGTGTTACTGGTCAAGTTGGTGGAGGAGACTAGGTGGAGATCAAAAAGACAAGTGGCAGCATCCTCAAACACTTCCTATGTTCCAGGTGGCAGCCTCCCTACATTTGGTGTCATGATCCCCCAAGGAAGTGGGATCAGAGCAGGTGGCTCAATTAATGACAACTAACCCAAAAAGACCTAGGCAATCTTAATAAAAGTACCCAATGTAGAGAGCTGAGGATGCTCATTCCAGGAGAAGAATCATTCAGGTGAATGCACTTCAAGGAATTCATTGGGAAGGGAATTTTTGAGGAAGGTGTTTGAGGGGTAAACTGCAGGAAGGTGATCCAGTACAGCTTTGCAGCTAAAAGATATTACTGCAGTGTGCAGAGTTGGTATTGAGTCTTTGGACTAGTACTTTGTTGTTTGCTCCACCTAGTTCCAGCCAAGGAGACCAAAACAGGCTCGGGGGTCCTGAGAAGTCGTTGTTTGAGCGCTCTCCAGGAGTTGGTAGGGAGGAACGGCCTCCCATTGCTGTTGTCATCCAACTTTAAAAACAGGTTCCATTATCTTTTAATTTTTGTGTTATAGTTTATAACTGTGTGTGAAGGAATAATGAATGGTTATATGTTAGGCTGTAAATTGCTAAGTTTGAAATCTCTTAGTTGTTTTAATGCTGAATCTGTTCTTTGATGAAAGATAAATCCTACCTATGTTTTTCCCCATCTGGAGTAATCCAGATCGTACTCTAGCACAGGTAGTGTGTTTAAATGAATGAAGTATGATAGGAATATGAATGAATAGAATACTTATGTTTTTTAGAGTATTGAAATGTTTTCTTTCAGTAGATAGTTATTTTCCAGAAAGATTATTAAATATGTTCGTAGAGTTATTGGTAGAACTAGACTGAGTATTTAAAATATCAGAAAAGAAACAAGGATCATATTATTTACTAACAGTAGTATATTTAAGTATATAAATTCATTCTTCTACATAGTATCTACTTCTATAAACTGTACATTTACACTGAAATAGAAGAACTAGTATTATCAGATGAATGTTTATCATTTATGTTAAAAAAAATGTACAAATAATACTGTTAATTTATCTCTTTTCCATTTGTACTAACTAATTTACCTGCAACTATCTAAATTGTAAGTAAGGATAGGTAGCCTGATTAAATTCTAATGATAAACTAATTGAATTTAGAAATATCATAATTAAGAATTCAGTAACCCTTATAATATTATTTCTCTTAAAATCAAAATAACGAACAGACAGTAGTGACCTATGCATATAATATTATTATTAAAGAACTATTCATACACTTGCAGACAAATTAGATGTATGGAGTATTGACAGTATGGAAGTTCTCATTAATTTCACCAAGCTTACAAAATAATCTTATCAAATAAATACGATTATTATAGACTGCTCTCAGTCTTATTTAATAATTTATATAAATACCAACATAAACTTAAGAGGATACATTATTCATAGATAATAATATTATTAATACAAATAATATTAATATTAACAATAAACAGTGATGTTTATAAATTCATAATTCATAAAAACAAACTGAAGAAATTTGTGTGACAGTAATCGAATTAACAAGATAACAATACAGGAATTAATACTCTATAAAAGTTAAAGAGGATAAACCCTATCTCATATTCTGGGCGTAATCTATTTGTATTTTTATATACGGTAGTAACCTAGGTTAAACACGAGTTAATTCTTTTAAAAACTATTAAAGAACCAATTAAAAATTTTATACACAGAAATGAATTACATTACTGTTCAACATGTATAAATGTATTTATAAGAGAAACCGTGCTTTTCTTTTACTAACAGTATGCAATTATAGAAATAAATGTCAGGGTTAAAACCCTTAAAATTATTACATTTACAAGTATCAAAATATTAAAACCAAATTTACATAAATTATGTAACCATTAATAACCAGGATAAAATAATGTACTGACAGTCCTTTAAGGACAAATAGAAAAACTGTATAATTATTATAACAAGAATAATTTACATCAAAACGAGGGTTTTTACAAGTCAAACCCTAATTTATAACTCCAATCAAAACAAGCAAGAATTAAGTTACGGCTGTAAGTATCAGCCTTAAATTTTTATTTATAAACCCTTACAGAGTACTCAAACAGAGTATAAACTTCATTATAATCAAGAAGGGTAAAACCCTAGTATTACACAGAGTATAGCATAGACATTTGTTAAACCAAGACGAGATTTAAAACAACACTGTCATTACAAAAACTACAAATTTTAACCCGACCGTAAGCCAAAGCTTCAACTAATTACAGTGCTCAAATAAACCAAGTCTACCCTAGCGAGGGTTTGATTCTAAGTATTACAACATTAACCTGTAGAAACAACAACACAACAACATAACTCGTGGCGAGTTGAGGGAGGGTTTTCCAAAACCCTAGGCGATTCCATCAACCACCCTAACACTAGTAGAGTGAAAAATACAACATTTGGACCACGGGGCTTACCCGAAAATGAACCACAAGCCACGGCCTTTGTTGGTGACTGTCTTTTTCTCATTGTACAAGCTTTACAAGCGGCAAGCACCTGCAAGCAAGGTAATAGACCACTGTCAGTTAATAATGCCAATACAAACCACTATAACAACAAAGTAAATTGGCAACAAAGTAATTGAACTTAAAATTTATTAATTACCTGTCAAGTTAAAAATGCCGACAACTTCATTGAATTATAGTCACCTACAGGCTGTGCAAGCAAAGACCCAACAGCCTGCAAGGTAAAAACCTCACATAGTGACGAGCCATGAGAACAGTAATAGGTAACTAAAGCTTATTGTAAGCTATGAAGACCACGAAGGGAGAACTACACAGACAGCAAGCTACGAGCAATAGTAATCTCCATAAGTCGCAAGCCGAGAACCAAGCCAGTGGGAATGGCTTCTAAAACCATGTACTAGTGACAAACGCAACATGGAACCAAGTCACAAGACAACCAGAGCAAGGAGGATCGATGGCCGCCATGGAAGACAAGCGAAGCAACCATAGAGCCAACGAAAACTGCGGGATTTAAATGATAATGGTTAGGTTTCAGCAGTATTTTATATCTCCCATGCGTGGACAGGAGACGACCACGTAGCAAACAAATCAAACCATGGAAAGAGGGTCGAGTTCTATAGTGCCTGCGTAAAACAAGAATCCAATTATTTGATCATTGGAGCGTGGAGTAAAACTATAATGTTAAACTAATAATTCGCCATCCAAATCATTAATCATTTGCACATTATCATATGTTAGTATAGGGACAATAATATCCATGGTTATGGTTACGTTGACCCTTCAAGAAATGTTACTCATAAACCTTCGTCAAAACCCAATAGCCATTCATGCATAAGACTAAATCCACTATGAACCTTATGTTATTATATTACAGCATCGCAATTGCTGTTTAAAGAGTTACATATCCTTCCTCTAAGCATTGTTTTATTTATTTGATAGAAATCAAATAATTCATGTATTATTTATAGATCAATGTTTTAGGTATACACTATAGTTAAGAGATCAAATGTGTATATGGGAGAGTTCATGCTAGATATTAAACAACTATAGTTTTCCCTAGTAACAAAAGATAAACTATAGTTTATACATAGTAAACCTTTTGTAATAACGATATTACAAGTCATAATTTTATAAATGGCATAATGTAATAGTGCAAAGGATTATAAACTCTAGTTTAAAATACGTTTATAATCACAAACTAATTATAGACTGAATGACTATTGAACAAATAGATTATGCATATCTATAAGACTTACATGAACTAATAACTCAAATAATATCAGAACTTTGAAGTAGTACAAAACTGAAGGTAAGAACATTATTATGAAATTTTGTTACATAGTGCAAGCGACAATACTTTGATGGATTTTGGGGTATGACTCAACTTGGTTCTTATTCTCGTTTTACTATGTCTAGTGGATAGTAAATTAATTATAGAACTAAACATGATAACTAAAATAGGAATGACCCTACTGAATCCAAAAATTTACTAGAACCATAGGTTTCGACATCAAAATAAAATATAGGTAACCATGATCTCATGTAGAAAGGCATGATGGTTTGTAGTTTGCACAATCGAAGTTATAATGTCCAAACGATAACAGGCTGTAAGTTATCTTGCAGAAGCAAAATGTGGGTCAATGATTATAAAGACAAGATAATGTGCTATTGCATAAATACTAACAATAACAAATATTATAACATTACAAATTACAAAGACTAAAGTAGAAATACTTTGTAACTGAGATTCTAATGCTTAGAGTCGCAAACATATTTTACTGTCGTTACTTACTTCTGAACATGTCTACCAGAAAAACTAAAGGAAGCCAAATGGTTTTACCTTACGGGAGTTGTCTAGAGTTTAGCGGGTTAATTACTAAGCTTTTAAATTGCAAATAAAATACTGTTAACACTTTAAAGAAATTTTAATATGTACTCGTTTGATCATACCTGTAAAACCTGTAAGAATTAGTATTCATCTGCGTTAGCACGATTGCTAAGTAAGCCCTGGATTCAATAGTAGATTCCACCTACTTGACATGAAAAGACTAATCAGTAAACAACACACAAGCAGACTTTATTCTTGTTACGAAAATAAACTGTTAAGTTATTATAATTAAGATTTAGTGAAACTAATTACTTGACTGTTCTTTTATTTGCAATCCGTTAGCTGTTAGTAAACCGCAAGTTTTAGCATTTATTGTTATCTCAAAATTTTAAATTTTTGTGAAAATTTGGGGTTTTGACAATCATGATGTTGTCTTAGCATTCTATAGTAATGATGATGATGTTGATCCAACGTTTCTATACTTATGATGTGGATGATGATCTAGAATTTATTTGATCATAATTTTGTTTTTAGAACTAACATGCTAATGATGTTCTTACAGTATTCGCACACTAATGATGTTGCAAATGATGATGATGCCCCAATATTCACATATTGATAATGTTGCAGATGATGATGATACCCTAGTATTCACATGTTGATGATGTTCCACGATGATGATGCTCTGTGATGACGATGTTCCACGATGATGATGTTTTATGAAGAAGAGGATGCTTATGATGATGTTGTTACAAAACTTTCTATGACATATAGATCGACCAGTCAATTGTACAACAGTAGCTATGGTTGTTGTTGATGATATAGAATACCTTCCTTGTTAAGAGGAAGTGTTGAAATAATGTAATTGCGGAAGATATTCTATTGTACTTATTATTATATTATATTTTTCCCTCCCTTATGGAGATGTTGTTCCTACGATTATGGATGGCATTGATGTAATTGGTCATGTAAATTCTTGAGGAAAAACCTTCGTTGTAAGGTTGGTCAATAGTACCCAAAAAAGAATTAATAAAATGTATTTTTGTGTCTCCTAAGTCAAGTTTCTCATGTTGGGAAGAGAATTCAGCCCTGTTGGGAAGAGAAATCGGCCATGTTGGGTTATTAGACTTCACAGTTGATGAGTATAAATAAATGAGGCACCCTCCTCATTTGGACACACTCAAAAATTAAGTAGGTTTCCTAGAGAGAAATAAGAGACCATCTAGAGGAGAAGAAGCAGTCCGTCTTAGTTTTGTGGTCTTACACTGTACTTGGTTGGACTTTATATCGAGGAAGTTTTGTTGGGTTTTCTTCCCCACAAGAGTTTCCCAAGATAAATATTTGTGTCTTATTTCTCTTGTGGTGCTTGTAATTATTTCAATGATCTTCTTCTTATTATGCATAAAACTTTTAAAAATATAACACTCTATCCAACATGTACTCTTTCTACTGAGAAGTCGTCCCCAAGGAGGGCTATGATGCCACCAAAACAAAGGAAATGCCTACATGATTCTCTCTCTCAGCCCACAACCCGTTATGCTCTCTATGCTTAGCCAAATACTCATACAAATCTCTACAGGGGTCTCACTTAGCCCTCATAGCCTTGGCTCCAACAATACTTTCCCCACACAAGACCCTTCTATTCTAGAGCATCCCCTTCAATGATCCATGGTTCTGTTGGAAGGTCCATCTTGTCGGGTGCTTCTAAGCATAGAAGGAGGCCAATATGATGTATGTTGTTAGAGAACCACCTATAGCCTCAATTGGTGGCTTCTCAAACATTTGCTAGCAGCAAAACTCAATGGGTAAGGGTTCATAGCTTGCATGACCTTTATTCTCACCTACATCCATATATTTTCCCTTCTAATCTACATCCATATCTCCAAATTCAAATTTTTGGGTTATACACAGTATGGTAGTGGTCATGAAAAACAATGGGGAGCTATGTGTAGTGTAGATCGGCCTAAAAAATGAGAGAATGAGGGTCAAATCCAAGGTATATGAGATAATGGTGAAAAAAAATGACATGGCTTTTGACCATAGAAGAAAGGACTCTTGACAGCTGCAGATTGACTTTTGGTCGCTGATAGAACTGTTACAAAAGTGTAGGCAACCCCATGCTTCAATAACTACATGAAGTGACTTTTCCCACCAAACTCACACATGCATTCAATGATTGGCTTCAATACTCGATAGGAGGTAATTAGCACATTCAAATCACATGGCATAATTTGGATGAGTTCTAAAGTTGACACTTGGAAGTAAAGGATTTAGTCTCCCATAGGCCCCCTTTTCTCTTCCCCTCTGGTGGAATCATAACCCCTTTAGTGCTCTTTACACGGACATCTTGGACCATTTTATTATTTATGCAACATAATATTTACATATATCTTGATTTAGCATGACAATCCAACCATACGATCCAAATGAAAATATATACATCATACATGCCTAGTCATTCACTAGTTGGGCCTTGGTCTTGGGCTTCACACTAGGAATCCATACTAGCATTTTTACAACATTTACATAATTATGATTAAATGCATTCCAAGTCAAAATCGGGGGTATTACAGTGACACTTGGGGGACTATTGAGCAATGAAAGGGTACTTTCTTGGGTAATGCGGACCCCAAGCTAGTTGAATCTGTGCAAGGTGTTTGTTATCCTAGAGGTATACCAGATATGATTGTTTGTCCATTACTTGGTTTTGCTTGTAACCTTGTTATGCGGATAGAGTGGTATTGAGTGCCAAGTGGATTGGAAATCCAAGTGTGGTATGGAGTTCCAAGTGGATTGGAAATCCAAGAGTGGTATGGAGTACAAAACCGTCGGATGAGACTAGTAGAGGTTGCGTTCTCCTAGTAGATGACCAAGTTTGGATGTTCTTTCTATGCACACACTAAATAGCACCTGGAAGAAGGTGATGTCGGGGAGATTTTTAAGTAGTGAAAGGGTACCTTATTGGTGTTGTGTGTGGAAGGTATTATGGACCCCAGGAAAGCTAAGTCTGATTGACATTTCTACGACTCCGAGGAAATTTTACTAGCTCAACATTTCCCTCCATTACCCTTGTATCCTGTTAACCCAACAAAGGCTAGCTTGACTTGATAATTGAGTCTATGTCATTGTGGACATCATGTTAACCCAACAGGGGTTAGCTTGGTTGTGGCCTTGTGCTTGTTTGACTATGTGTGAGCTTTGGTTAGTTCCCCTTTCTTTAATTAAATCATTCCCAGCGCAGGGATGACCTCTTAGAAGAAATAGTATATGCTAAATAGAGTACCTAGGGTTGGGTGGAACGTTGCTCTTGTGTAGTCAATTACTTGGAGAAGTTGTGTTTAAGAGAAATGTTTATTTAATGTCTCAATTATGTTATCTTGTTTCCATTATATGAATGTTGATTCAAATTGATGAAGATGCTAGCTAAAAATAGTAGTTGTGAATATGAATTGCCCAGTTAAAAGTAATCATGATTCTTGATATCTAAGTGTTGAATATTTTATATTATACTTCATGAAATGCTTGCATATAGATTAATGTTTGTGTAAGAAGTCTCATTACGCTTGTAGCACTCACTCTATAGGAAGTTAGTGACTTGTCATTGTAAGCTAAGTTGCCGTGGTGGTTATCTTGCATGGTGGTAGATGTGTAGTGGCTAAAGGCAATAGCGTAATGGATCTTGCGGCGGTCTAGCTTTGTGTGCAGAATATACCTGCATGATAAAGTATCGATAAGCGTAGGAGTATGCCAAGTTATATTAATGTGTGCATTATTGCATATGGAGTAAAATATTATTCGTGTAGTGCATCACATAGGGAATTAGCATTATGTGGCGCATACTGTTGCGCAAAAAATTAACTTAACAATAGACATAGTAATTTCTTGGCACAAAAATGTAACAAAGAAAGAAAAAATATCCCTCGTGGTCACAATAGGCCACAAAGGCTATTGGGAACGTGAAACTATGCATGGAGTGGTATCCAAACTTACCAACCAATGTCATCAACGAGAGTCAATTACCACTTCCTCCAAACCCACATCGTTTTCAAGAACCATTTTTACATCTCCCATGACGAACTTTCCATGCCACATTGTGTCGATTACCACCATTGATCCCCCATACCTGTTGAACAGTAAGTTCAAGAGCGTTCGATACAAAGCTAGGGCTCGACACTCCTCTAACCTCCTCTCCCTTGATTCCATCTACAACACACAAAGGCCCAATCTAGCATTAATTACACCCCTCCTTGAAAAGCACCCTTGCATTAACACTCTGCACAATTGAAGGATATGTTTGGTTTCCCTCCCTCTAGAAGGTCTCATCACTTAGTTGGGAACTCCCATCAATACCCTTGTTTGAGAAGCCACCTGGCTCAATTCTGACATTGTTATTTAATTCCCCATGACGAATTTCCTCACGCCAAGACATACAAGCTTGTTGAAGCAACTACCAGTATTCATCATTAGACCATAAAACACCTTCCCAAGCCCAAGTCATGTCATCATATGGATCCAAAAGTAGTTCCATATCATCACTTAAATGTGCCCAATGATATCCCACCTTAGCATTACCCACTCAAGGCCTCCATTCCACATCCATGCACTATCAACTAGTATTTTTCATACTACAAACCCCACCTCCCAATCTCTAAAACCCTAGCCATGTCATGTACAGGTTTGAAGCTTGAATCAATGACCCTTTATTGTTGTAAAGGTACATTTTACATTTTCAAAACTAAATATTGATTGATAAGTCACCCTAAAAGGGAAGAAAACTTATCTCATTGGTTGGTGTCTTTTTTCCTTAATTGTTGAGAAGTGTAAGGTTGTTTGAAATTAAATTATTGTATTTCTTCCATTGTTGTTTTGTACTTTAATTTACAGCAATCATAGGGCAAGAAATAATGGGGTTAAAATCGGCGGAACCTTTTAGAAAAAAAGTTAAATTTTTGAATTGCATTGAAGTGTCATTCGAGTGAAATATCCAACATGGTATAAGAACAGTTGTAGTTGAGATCACTCTTGTGTAAGAGGGAGTTGTATCAACAACTTGACTTAGTCAAATTCATTGGGTATGAAATCATAGGTTGCTTGAGATAAGCACCTTGACCCTTGGAAGGGTTGCTTCTTCTTATTATTATTACAATATTTACAAGATGGATATGTCTTTGATCTCTTGTTTATATTCCATAACCATTAGTAAGAGGGAGTTGTATCGAGAACTTGACTTAGTCAAATTCACTGGGTATGAAACCCTAGGTTGCTTGAGATAAGCACCTTGACCCTCAGAAGGCTTGCTTCTTATTATTGTTACAAGATATTTAGGATGGATGTCGTTGATCTCTTGTTTATCTTCTAAAATCGTGTTTGGTGTTGTTTGGTATGTAGACAAAGGATCTTCTAGGTATATGATATGTGACAAGTCAATACTTAGTAAGATTCAAGAGCAAGAGGGAGGCATTAGTGTAGAGCTTTGCGATGATGCCACTTACCCCATGAATGGGGTTGGCTTTGTCTCCTTCCTAATACATATAAGTGATGTTCTTGAATTGAGTAATGTTTGGTATGTTGCTAGGTTGAAGAATAATCTTCTTTTAGTATCATGTATGGTACATATTCAATGTATGGTAAAGTTTGATGAATAGGAGGTCAACTTTAGGAAACAAACTTAAGTTGTGGCAAATGAGGTTCATGTTGGAGGTATTTAAAAGTTGCGAGCATATCCAAGGAAGCGTGATGCACTGGTGCATGATAGTACCAATTTGTGAGTTATGGCATAGACAACTTTGTCCCTTGCATTATAGAGCATTGCCCATCTTCAAAAAGATAGTTCATAGATTGACATACTTCAAGATAGAGAAGGATGGTGTCTACAAAGGATGTTCTCTTGGAAATCACATCAAGATTGTTTTTCCCAATAGTGAGCATAAATCAAGAAGGAGCCTTGATATGATCCATTCAAATGTATGTGAACCTTTGTTTTCACCTCATTGACAAGTAGTTGTTATTTTGTTACTTTTATTGATGATTCCTCTCGCAAGACCTAGATCTATTTTTTGAAGACTAAGGATGAAGTGTTAAGTAAGTTCACGAAATTCAAGGCCTTGGTTGAAAATTAGACTGGAAGAAATATCAAAGCACTTAGCTTAGATAATCAAGGAGAATATACCTCCGCAAAGCTTGAATCTTTTTGTAAGGAAGCATGTATCAAAAGGGAGTTAATTACATCTTACAACCCACAAAAGAATGTGGTTACTAAGAGGATGAATCAGTCCATCATTGAGACTGCTAAGTCTATTCTCTGTGACATGGATTTTCCCATGAGCTACTGGGATGAGGATTGCAACAAAAATGTGTATATTATGAATAGGTGTCCTCACAAGACCTTCAAGGACATGACACCAAAGGAGGCATTTACTACTGTGAAGCTAAATCTATCTCATCTTTGGGTGTTTGGCAATCCAGGTGATATTTATGTGCCTAAGGAGAAGAGGACAAAGTTAGAACCCTCCAGCATGAAGGGTATCTTTGTTGGATATAGTGAGACTTATAATGCTTACATGGTCCCGTTAGAGGAATTTTGGGGTCTAAAATGGGCCTCCTAAGGAAAATAATAAAATAATAGTTAAAATAATAAAATAATGGTTAAAATAATAAAATAATATTAATTAATTTTGGAGGAAGAAAGAAAAAAACTATTTTTTGTGTTCGTATTTTCGACATATCTCCCTGCGTT
>LPNX010924111.1:300256-418883 GCA_001517045.1 Pseudotsuga menziesii | reverse complement strand
TATTGAAATTCTATTGGTTCTTGAATTCCAACTCACAAAAACTTATTTTGGCACGGTTTCTTATAAGGCCCATTTTAGACCCCAAATTTCCTCTAATGCACATTCCAGCTCAAAGGAAGATTGTGGTAAGTAAAAATGCGAAGTTTGATGAGAGAGCTTCAAATTCACATGACCTTCCTTTAGAGATTGAAGAAAGTGAGGAAGTTGTTGTTCCAAAGACTAATCCTAAGGCTCGTGATGAAATAGATTCATGTGGCCTGAGGCTAAGATCATATATGCCCTCACTCTACACCCCACCCCACGAGAGACCAAGATGGCTTATGCATACAATGAAAGAGGCTAGGGAGTAGGTGGGGGTGCCTAGATATTCAGTGAAGGTGAGTGTAAGACCTAGGAGATGTGCTAGTCATGTAGCATTGTTTTCTTCCATCCATGTGACTTCCAATTGTACAGAGGATGAGAAGTGTGATGATGAGATTGAATTCATCCATGAGATTTCTAGATATTCATTGGAGAGGTGTGATGCCTTGATGGAGGATGGTACCAAGATTGATTCTAGAGTTGTAGATGACTGGAGTATTATGGAGTATAGAGCCAAGAATTTTTTATTCTCATAAACAAAGGGAGTTTCCCTTGAAAGACAATACTCTCACCTCAAGATTCCCTTAAGATGAGGGAGTTGGCCTAATTTAGGGCATTTAGTTGACAACATATTTGAGGTACGTGAAAGGGGTTTTCATGATGCCAAGTCAATGATAATCTTGCATAGTTCAATGACCATACCATGAGCTTTGCCTTTTAGGACCAACTTGATCTTATATGGACATGTGATTGACTTTACAAGATGTCTTGGAAAGTTCATGATGTGGTGCTCTTTGATGGTTACCTATGATGTTGAGGACGAAGGAGGTTGACAATTGGTTGTTGATTTAAGGAGATATTCCTATATATTCATACGTAGTAATTATTCATGGGAGGATCGAGACATTGTTATAGCATGGTTGATTATCTTGTTGCATATGATAGTTGTTGATTATAAGACTGCAACGAATGATGATTTGTAGAGAGCAAATTTGTTAAAGCTGCAGAGGGAGTTGATAGTTGTTGGTGTAAACACTTTCCTAGTAAATAGGGAGTGTTAGATTTTCAACTTACTCTAAAAGCATTTACACCATGTTTGAGCGCTTCATAAGATTTGGAGTAAATAGTGTATGTTCAACCCTAGGATGGTCTGAGATGGATTGTAGCATGAGAATGGTTCATGATGGATATGCACACTTGAGATAGCTTGGTCAATGGATACTTGGCCTTACTTAGTTGATTGTTGACTCAATGTTCTTCCCTTGGGTGTTGGAGATTTTTGGATTAAATGGTGAATGCACTTCATGGTGGCCACATGGAGGATTCACTTGGTGGGAGAACACCTACAAGAGATGTAGAGCATTATGCATCATGAAGGAAGGTTTCAAGCCCTAGATGGCAAGTGGCAGCTTGGGCTCCTGTTCGAAGAATTGGAGATGGCTTGGGTACACATATGGCTCCACTAGTGTTCCTACAAGGGATAGTTGTCCTAGTGGAGTACTCTGTTTTGGAGGATAAATGGAGTTTGTGGAGACTCAACATGGAATGGTGTGGACTTCCCTTGTGTAGTTACATCACCTTGGATTCCTTATTGTGCACAACATCACCATTGGAACATGACACTTGTACTCTAGAGTGGGTGTCTCACTTGCGTGGCCTACAAAGGCTTATGTAGGTTGCTTGTAAGGGCTTCTGCCCACATAGTATTGTTAGCTCCCCTTAACTCTCATATAAATAGATGGACAGAGTGTTTCATTCATATGACTCATTTATTCATTCTATCTCACTCTTGAGTAAACATGCCACCTCGAAGAGGAGCACACTTGTCCTCTCTTTCTCTAGATCTCTACCGGTACTTGTTTATCACTCTCTCTCTCTCTTGGTCACTTAGGTTTCTTGATCTCTTTGGAGTTTCTTGTAACATCTTGGAATTCTATGGTTAGGGTTTTACCCTTGGAGACATTAGAGGAAATTTGGGGTCTAAAATGGGCCTTATAAAAAAACGTGCCAAAATAAGTTTTTGTGAGTTGGAATTCAAGAACCAATAGAATTTCAATAAAATAAGTCAACCATAATGGTTGAATTGACATATTTGTCATTAAAAAAAAACTACTTTTTTTGTTCGTATTTTCGACATATCTCATTGTGTTTTTACTCAAATTTCGATCGGGGACATCATCACGTTTTTTCAGGTATTTCTTGTTTTTGGGGTAGCGGGGTCCGTCAAAAGTATGCAGTGTGGGTACTCATTGGATGTGGAATCAAATTCCACATCCAACGAGCTCTCCCGATCGAAATTTGAGTAAAAACACAGGGAGATATGTCGAAAATACGAACACAAAAAGTAGTTTTTTTCTTTCTTCCTCCAAAATTAATCAATATTATTTTATTATTTTAACTATTATTTTATTATTTTCCTTAGGAGGCCCATTTTAGACCCCAAAATTCCTCTAATGGGAAACTACGATTTTGGAATAAAACCCTAGGGTGGACTTGTGAAGAAGATAAGAGGAGGAAGCCTTTCCTTAGAGATGGTGTTGTAGATATTCTTGCACTTGTTTTTATTGGTGGAGCTAGGGTTTGATGATTTACACTAGTTAGGACATTTTGCATGGTTAGATTTTGTAGCCTTGAGAGGAGGCCATGGTATGTACTTCATCATTGAGCTTATATAAGAAGTTTCCAACCATATAGATCTTGTGCCAATTTCATATCTGATTTTCAACTAATGTGTTCATATTTGTTATTTACATTGATTTATGATCTTGCTAATTGGACATAAGAAAGGGAAATTGTCAAGTGATTTGACATCTATAGAAGAAGATAAAAGGGTTGATTTTATTGACGTAAAATTGTCATCATTTCTGTTGTAAAAGTGTGGTAAAAGTACATTTCAAATCTAAATATTGACCAATAAGTTGCCCTAGAAGGGATGAAAACTTATCTCATTTACTAGGGTATTTTCTCCTTAATTGTTGTGAAGTTTAAGGCTAATTAAAAGTAAATTATTGTACTTCTTTTGTAGTTGTTTTGTACTTTAATTTACAACAATCCTAGGGAGAAAAAATTATATGGTTAAGATTTGAGGAACCTTCTATAAATAAGGTGCAATTTTTTAATTGCAATGAAGTGTCATTCTGATGAAATTTCCAACACAAGCATGTTGTTTCCCATTGTTTTCTTGGCAATGTGAGGGATCAAATGATCCTTCACAAAGTCAAGGATAACTCGCTTGACCTTAAACATCTTCTTGTTATGATCTGCCAACAACGCAATATCGATAGGCTTTACAACTACTTTCTCAACAAAGTCCCACAGATCATGCTCCTCCAACAACGTCTTTACCCGAGACTTCCAAAGAACAAAGTTAGAGGGACCTTCCAATCTATGTTCGTATCTAAAAATAAATGTATTCATAGATCATTCTGCTAAACTAAAATATTTTGCCAAACAAAATAAATCATACATCATAAGTATCTCCCTTGAAACCTTCCAACAACTCCCTCTCACAAGTAGCAACCCTACTATCCATTCAAGGATTCCTAAAAAATTTAAAAATTTATGCAAACCACTTTGATACCATGTAGAAAATATCTAACACATGGTACATAAATTCTGCACTCTATTAATTAGTTTTATAAGAAATCAAAACAGTGTAAAATAAACAGTACTCAAAATAACAATCTATAAATTAATCTAGAATCTATGAACAAACAGTTGGAGAATATCATGATAATTAGGTCATTGTCAACACCTGCTACTGCGTTTATTAATTACGAACATAGAATGGAATTAAAAAAAAGACTAAATCATTAACCGACAAGCACATGCATGCATGCCTCTAAGATAAATTGGTAGTGGCACATGACTTAACCAAGGCTAGCTGGAAGGCACATGCATGCATCCTCTCCTTCGATAAAGGAATCTCTAGCTTCTACGGTATTGCTGAATAGGTGTCTAAATCTGCTACTATAGAAAAATGTTCTAGGTACACTTCACTAACATTGGTGTCGTTCAATCTACATTGACATGGAATGTTATTGCAACTAGAGCCAGGAACTTTGTCCATCGCCATGTTCAACCCACCTGCACAGACATGATGGCCCATGAGGGTCTAACATGTGCTAAGGGGAATCAAACCCTCATGGGAGAATATCGCCACCTCCAACTTACCAACCAAACAAATCTCCATTGACACACAACACATGTTTATTTGTACATATGTTTATTTTGGAAATAAAAAATAATGAATTTGCCCCTTCCAACCCGATTGTAATCCCATATAAACATCATGAAACATAATTGCAAGAATTGTGACATCAAATGCAGTAGAGGCAGCGTTCATGAGATGTGACCATAATCATAGGCATGAAGTATAATTAGAACAATTCGCAATTGCTTTAGCATGGTTTATAAACTTCCAATGGTTTGTGTTTTAGATTTTGACTAGTCTATGCTGTAGATTATTTACTCTCGCAATATATGGGACTTAATGATATAAATGATGCTCATGTTCTGACATTTTGTAGCCCTGCTTTTAACGCTAAAAATAGCTGAAGTATATAACAGGAAGCATGGTGGTAGATTCTATATCCTAAAGTTAACCTAAATGATAATCAGCAACTAGCAGTCTTGTATCTGCTACACCACTTTTTTTATTCTAATTGTTTAGATTGGCAGACAAGAGGCGTCTGCAAGATTTGAAACCAATTCCTCTCATGTCAACGGGCAATGTTTTAAGAATGTTACTGTTTTATAGTCCCCTTGTTGAACGTTACTGTTTTATTGTCATGATGGATGTTCCGATGGAATTCATGCCTGATTTTATGTCATTCTTGATTATATCGATATCTAATACCATTTGATGCAATATTTCACCCAGCCCAGTAAATATAAAGCATATTAGGAGTTTTAGTCACCGTAACTTCATGCCACCCTGACTACCAATGGAAGCTTACAATTGTTGCTAATTTGAAGAAGCATCACTGATTCACCAATAATTCTTGCAAGAACACATACCCTCTTTGAAATGGTGGAAACGACTACCATCCCTCACAAATATTTCTCGTCCAACAATCTTAGAAATTAACCTAGTAAAAGTGTGACAGTCACCACACACACGAAGATTTTTAATTACTCGGACGGGCGTTCCATGGCATGTATTCATTAGTCCAAAAGCAATGGCCAGCCTTTCACTGTGGCCACACAGAATGTGTTCTCTCTCTTCGTTGTCCACGTCTTGTAGCACAAAAGTAGTATCTGGAATATACCCTGCCTCTTTCATCTCCCCAACCAGGCTTTCTAGCATCAAATAGATTCTATTAATATGGGGATGTGATTTGTCGCCAATAACAAATTCATGCACATGGTTTTCAACTTCTATCCAGCTACACCCAGGTCTGTTTTTCAGCCCTCTCTTTTTCATCATATTCCTCACCTTTGCCACTTGAGCCCATTTGCCAGCATCAGCAAAGATGTTTGACAACAACACATAATTTGCAGCGTTTTTAGGTTCTAACACAAAGAGCTTTTGGGCTGCAAATTCCCCTAGCTCTACATTGCAATGAATTCTGCAGGCACCCAGTAATGCACCCCAAACACAGGCATTAGGCTCCACTTGCATTTTATTGATGAACTCAAATGCTTTGTTAAGGCATCCGGCACGCCCAAGAAGGTCCACCATGCAGGCACAGTGTTCCACAGTGGGCACAATGCCATGATCTCGACTCATTTTTTCAAAACACTTCCACCCTTCATCCACCAGACCTGCGTGGCTGCACGCAGACAGAAGACTAGTAAAGGTTATATGGTCTGGTGTCATACCTTCCTGCTGCATTTGATGAAATAGCATGAGGGCAAGCTCGCCATGCCCATGCATAGCATAAGCTGCGATAATTGCATTCCATGAAACTGTACTCCTCTGATACATTTTGTCAAATACCTGGCGTGCATAGCCTAAACACCCGCATTTAGCATACACGTCCACGAGAGCATTCCCTGCAACAATTTCTGACTCGAAACCATTTATAATTACATAACCATGCATAATCCTGCCATGTTGGATAGCTAGTAGGTTAGCACATGCAGGAAGAATACTAGCAATGGTGACAGAGCTGGGTTTGAGGCCCGCCTGTTGCATCTGGGAAAACAGCTTCAGAGCTTCGCCACCTCGAGAATTCCGAACATATCCCACAATCAATGCAGTCCACGAAACAGTGTCCGGCACCAAGCCTTCCAATTGCATTTGATTAAAAAGCTTCAAGGCATCATCAGTGTTGCCCACGTGAGAATATCCAGAAATAAGTGCATTCCAAGTGATCAAGTCCGGCTTGAACCCAGCCAATCGCATTTCATGAAACATTTGAATAGCCTCTGTGGCATATCCATTCTTGGCATAGCCAGCAATCATTGCATTCCATGCAACCAGATCTCGTTGAGGCATTTTGTCAAACACTTGTCGCGCAAACTCTAATCTCCCACATCTGGCATACATATCTATGAGAGCGCTGTCTACAAAGACATCTGGTTCAAATCCATTTCTCACAATGTAATCGTGTATATCTTTACCCTCTTGCAGAGCTGTCAAGTTGGCACACGCTTTAAGAACACTTGGAAACGTGAAATTGTTGGCCTGCATACCTGAGTTTCGCATTTGATAAAAGAGCTTGAGGGTTTCCTCCCACTGCCCCTGCCTTGCAACTCCTCCTATCATTATAGTCCATGACAAGGCATTTCGTTCAGGCATTTTGTCAAACAGGTGGCGAGCATAAACCAGAGTCCCGCATTGAATATACAAGTTGATAAGCTTGGTTGCCAACACAACGGTTTGCTCAGTTCCATGTTTAAGCATAAGGGCATGGAGTTGCTTGCCTTCTTCCAAAGCTTTCATGTTGGCACAGGTTTGCAGGAGATAAGCATAGGTACCAATGTCTCCCTTGTTTAAGACATCCAATGCTTCATTCAATACGCTACTCAAACAAGGCTTATGTGCTGCACTGGCGATACACTTGTTTGTTTGGCGAAAGATAACACCTAGCATGGGTGTCTTGCTGAGTTTCATATATTCACAGTTACCATCATTGAATATTATAAAGGCGGTTATGTTTAATGGTAAGGATCTATCCAAACCGTGTGGGGAAGCTGTTGCTGGAATTGTTTCTGGCACTGCTCAGAATTTAGAAATAAAAAGAAAGGAGAAGCTGGGCAATGCCTAGAAGAAGTTCCTGAACTCACGAACATGTGGAGCACGCGATCAGTATGCAGTGAACCTTGTTCGGATTTCGTAATATTGATCTTGTAAGCAAATCATGATTTTGTGGACAAATAGAAAAGATTAATATAGACTGTTCAAAGAAGCTAGAGGTAAAATATAGACCGTTCAACCTGCAACTCGGCAAGACGGTTTTTTTTCAAATAGATGAAGTCTAAATGTTCGAGGATTTCGGATTTCGCTCTTCGCTGTTGCATATGTTGTTTAAATTGTTTTTATCTGAAATTATGTTGTTTAAATTGTTTTAATGAATGCATATGTTGTTTAAATTGATTGTATTTATGAATGTATAAATGAATTTTAAGAGAATTATATTATGTAATTTTAAGAGTAGTTATATTATGTTTATTTTTAGAGATTTGGTTTAATAGTTAAGAGTATGTGTTTTTTCTTAAGAAGTGATAGGTTATAGATTCAAATCAATAAGTAGATAAGATTTTTTGTTTATGCTGGGTAGGTGTGTGATCCAAAAGAGTCATTTACAGGTGGTTGCTCCAATGCTCCAAACCTTCCTTTCTTATGTAGTTTCCTCTTTGCTTTGCTTTGAGAGTCATTTACAGGTGGTTGCTCCAATGCTCCAAACCTTCCTTTCTTATGTAGTTTCTTCTTTGCTTTGCTTTGAGGTTGTTGAGCGAGATGCTGCTGCATCACCCTTGGCCTTGGCTCGCTTCCTTTCTGCTGGTGCGGCTTCCTTTCAATTAGTGTGCAGAGATAAGATTCTTTGTCTCATAAACAAAGAGGTCTCATATACTAAATTGGTGTCTTGCTTGGCTGTGACTTTAAAAACATATTATTATTATGTAATTTTTAAAACATCAATATTATGTTGTTTAAATTATTTTATAAATATATAAATAAATTTTAAATTTATTTGAATTAAATATATCTAACATTGTTTTATGTTTTTTAAAAGTTTCTTTTGTTTTATGGATTTTAAAAGTTTCTTTTCACTATTTGGTTGTATATAAAGAAATATGAGATCGGTTTTCTCATTGCCTTGAAGAAATAAAAGAGATTGTATAGAATTGTAAATTGAACTATAGTTTTTATTATATAAGAGATGTAAATTTTGGATGTTTCTTTAAAAGTGTTTGTCCGTGTGTACAAAACATGAGGGGAGTAACATAAGAGAATATAGATTTAGGTATGTGATAATGTTTTTTAATATTGAGTTTATGTGTAAAACATTGTGTAAGAGAATTAAGATTTGGGTAAGTGACAACGAGTAAATCTTTTAGTAAAAGGTATCATAAAATTGAAAATTATGAGTAATCGAAAATCTTAATTAGTGAGGAATATTATATAAAATTGATTTTCATAATTAATTGAAAATTATGAGTAATCGAAAATCTTAAATAGTGAGGAATATTATATAAAATTGATTTTCATAATTAATTGAAAATTTTAAATGATGAGAAATATTATAAACAATAATATTTAATATAAGTTTCTTAATATATCATAAAGAAATAAAGTGTTTTAGTTTGGTTATATGTTGGATATATATATTGATCGCGAGATATGGCCACATCTTTTACATATGAGAACAAACCTTGCAATGTATAAGATGAAAGCAAAGGTTATGAGAGAAGCCATAGTCAAAATTGAGGTCACTTTATCTACAAGGAAGAATAGAGAAAGGGCATTTTCTCAAAGCAAGGGGAGAATTATTTGGAATTGGATTCACATGTTTTTTTTAACAAAAACGGTTATGTTATTATAAAGAACTCAGCAGAGAAATCGCTGAACCGGAGACGAGTTATAACCAGCTACCAATAATCTCTCCTTCCTTCAGGCGTTAAACCTACAAAGCTAAGAAGGAATATCCGTGCTTACAATCGAGTTTACAATAAGATCATTGAGACCTACAGCTATAGATTTATTAGCTGCAATATCTGCCAGCACATTTAGCTCCCTAAGAATATGAAAAAATTCAATCTTCCTGAACATTTTGGCCATGGACCTGATTCTATTGATCATCCTTTCAGTTCGCTCATTTTTACCCCTTCTTCCCCCATTCAATGCTTGAATAATTAACGTGGAATCTCCAAAAACCATTACCTCATCCACTCCTTTCTTCTGCAACTGCTTGAGACCATGCCAGAGCCCATAAGCCTCGGCCATATTATTGGAGTCATATCCGATATTTCAGTAGTATTCAATCTCAACTTTCCTGCCGAGATTAATGACAACTCCTCCTTCTCCCGCTCTTCCCGGATTCCCTTTTGAGGCTCCATCAAAAAACAATTTAAAAATCTTCTGTTCTCTTAGCCAGTTCTCAAACTGAGACTTGTCCAGCCTTACATCCCATTCCTCCAATTTTTTAAGAGCAAGACTATTTACAGCATGTATATTAAGACTATGCATCCAGTTTTTTTCTTTGTCTATCAAGTCATCTTTATTACTTGGTATCTTAGAGATACTTACCACCTCACCAAGTAAAGCATCTATTTTAGCAGCAGTCTTCCACGCTGGTTGGCTCTTGTTCTGAAAGACTCTATGGTTTCTTTCTATCCAAATGCACCAACAAATTAGTTTAGGGAGTTTCAGCCAACATGCTCTCAGTCCTTTTTTCTGAGCCAACTCTCCCTGATACATTTTTTCCCAATTGAGAAAACAGTCCTGAATTTTTTCAAGCCAATGAAACCTGTCACCCCCACACTTCATTACTTCCTTCCAAATTGAGATGGCATATGGGCACTTTAAAAAAAGATGGTTGGTATTTTCTAAAGCTTCATCACAGAGAGGGCAGCGGAATGGACCGGCTATCCCCCTTTTCTCCAAGTTCTCACTAGTTAGCACTCTTTGATGCATCAACGTCCAGTTGAACATCTCTATTTTTGGCAACATTTTGCTATTCCACAATTTATTCCAGATTTCAGGATTGACAGGCACGTTGTAACTTACTGCAAAATTTTGATATCCTTCAGACGTCGTGTAGCTGCCAGTTCTCCTTCCCTAGCCGTGCCTGTCCTTCGTGGATTTAGTTACCAAAGCAATCCCAACCAAATGGTTGATCAACAAGAGTTTTTCATATTCTAACTCAGCTGGACAGTCCGGCAAATCCCATCTGACCCATCGATTTGGAGGTTCCAATTCCCAATCGGTGGTACTCCAGATGGTTTTAGAACCCATCGCGTCCATCCATTGCTGCAATCGTGGGAGGCATGGGGGAGACTTCCCAAGAATCGTGTCCTGCCATAAATTAATTAATTTCCTGTTGCTCGTTATCCAGTACAGCTTATCAATGAACTGAGGCAGTGTTTTTTTACAGAGATTGAATATAGGAGAACCATTTTTTCTCACATGCTCCCCCTCCAGACATCTGAGCCTTGTTCCCGGGAAGTATTTACTTTTTAGAACACGACTACACCAGAAAGGTTTTGGATCAAGCATGTTCTAGAGCAACTTGGTTCCTATGGCCATGTTTTGAGTTCTTAGATCTCTGATTTGAAGACCTCCCTCTGGCCTAGGCAGCTTGGTAGTTTTCCAACTGACCAATGCAAACTTTTTGCCCCCTCCATTGTTTCCACCTTGCCAGAGAAAAGATCTCACCAGGCCTTCAATTTGGTTTATAATTTTGACAGGAGCAAGAAGGAGGGAGCACTAGTAAAGCAGGTAGTTGTTCAGGATAGCTTTAATTAACACTACCTTCCCAGCCAGATTTAACCAGGTTGTCCCCCATCCCGTGATTTTCTTTTTGATTTTTTCCACAATAGGATTCCAGGCTGAGCTCTTAGGTTGAGTTTGAAAATAGGGACCCCTAGATACTTGAAGGAATCCCAGCTAACAACTCCATCCATATTAAGAATCCAGGAGATATTTGACATTTCCCTAGGATTTATATTCCATCCAAAGATCTGACTCTTCCTTAAGTTGATTTTGCTTCCTGAGGCAAGGCAGTAATGGTTCATTTCGTTTTTTAATCGACAGGCTATGATCTGACTGGCTCCTCCAATCAAGATGGTATCATCTGCAAATTGCGTGTGGTTGATATCTTTAGTCCCTCTAGCCATCCTCATGCCTGGGAGCTCCTGGTCTTGCCTGGCGTATTCCAGCTGAAAACTAAGAACAGAAGCCTAGATGGCATAGAGCAGAGGGGAGAGCGAGCATCCTTTCCTCAGGCCTCTCGAAGCTTGAAATAAGGGGGCAGCTCTTCCATTGATGAGTGGGGCTATCCACGGCTTGCTGATACAAGCCTTGACCCAAGAGACAAATTCAGGAGCGAATCCAAACCTCAGCATTACTTGAAAGAGAAATGGATGGCTAACTTTGTCGAAAGCGTTTGCTAGATCAAGTTTCACCACCATTCATTTGTCTCCGTTCTTCAGGCTAGAGTGGATAGCCTCTTGCACTAATATGATATTATCCCAAATCTTCCTTCCTTTAACGAAACCGCCTTGATTCTCCGGAATAATATTAAGTAGAATATGTTTAAATCTGGAGGCCATGATCTTAGTAATAATTTTATATCCAATGTAACACAGGGATATTGGTCGGAACCTGTCAAAAGAATTAGCTTCTTTCCCTTTGGGGATGAGAGCCAGAAAGGCAGAATTCATACTGCCTCCGATTTTGCCACACCTCTGAGATTTACTGACCATTTTTAGTAAATCATTTTTTATGATATCCTAGCAGATTATAATGAAATTGGCGTTATACCCATCTAGGCCAGGGGCTCTATCCTCCTCCATATTATCAACCGCTTCCCTAATTTCTTCCAGCGTGATGATTTTTTTCAGTTTATTGTTGACTTTATTCTTTACAGTCCTGGGAACCAGATTCAAAAGCTCGACATCATTAGAGATGGGTTGGGCGGTGAACAAGACGTTGAAGTACCTTGCTGCTTCAAATTTGATATCTTCAAAATTGTTGATTACCCTGTCATTGTCCTGGATCTTGAGCACACAATTATGGTTTTTCCTAGCCTCGGCCTGCTTGTGGAAGAAGTCGGTATTCCTGTCACCATCGTTCAGCCATTTGCATCTTGATTTTTGTCTCCACCATTCGGATTCTTGTCTACAGGAAGCATGAAGGTCCATTTGTAGCTTAGTCTCCTTTTGGATGTCATTGTGGGTCACAATTTTGTCCTCCATGCCGGCCTGGTGGGTCTCCAGCGCGAGGGCAGCTTGGGATTTGATGTATTTTGGGGAAGGAATCGACTTAGCCCAGTTCTTCAATATTTTCTTGAGCCGTCTCAATTTCCCCTCCCAAACGAAGAAGGGAGACCCTGTAACCGGAGGAGCCCAAGAGTCAACAACGATCTTTAAAAACTCAGCGTGGTTGGCCCACATGGGTTAAATCTGAACGGGATAGGGCCCAAATTCTTATCATTCACCATCTCAAGGAGAATAGGGTTGTGATCCGATCCTCCAAATGGTAAGATTTTAGACGTCAAAGTCAGGCCCAGCAGGAGAAAAGTGTCCTGGACCAGGAATCGATCAAGTCTCGCAGCAATATGCCCAGGACCGATCCTCCTATTATTCCATGTATATTTCCCTTTAGTTGGCTTAATGTCCATGAGATCCCAGGCCAAGATGGTCTCATCCACAATTTCTCTGATGAGATCTCTGATCAGAGAGCCCCCTCTTTTTTCATCTTGGCTGAGGATGACATTCAGGTCCCCGACCAGAATAACATTTCCTTGCTGGTTACTTCTTTCCTCACAAAGGAGGTTCCAACAATTTATTTTTTCGGCATAAGAATTCGGTGCATAAATGTTGAAAATTCTTACCAGAGTATTAGTGTATTTTTGCCTCAGCAGGGTGAGGATCCAATGAGAGTTGTTCTTGATGTCCATAGCCTCAAATTTCTTGTCATCCCAAAGTGTTCCAATGCCCTTGGAGGCTCCCCTAGAGCTTAAAGCAACTATGCCCCTATTTTTCCAAAAAAATTTACTGACTTGGAGGAATGCAGCTTCCTCCATCTTGGTTTCCTGGATCAGAAAGATGTCCAGTTGGTGTAGAGAGATTAGTTCTAACATAGCTTCTTCCTTGATTTTGCTTCCGAGCCCTCTGCAGTTCCAAGATACCTTCATTACTTACTTTTGGAGGCCGTAGGCATCCCTTTTAGGGAATGCCCATGCTGGCGGGTGTTTCTTGTATTTTTCAACAACTTTTCCAGGGTTAACTGGGAGCCTTGCAACTTATCCTTGTATGTGGCTTGTTCCCTTACTTCTTTCTTAGATTTCCTTCCTTCGGTTTTAGTCATTCTTGGAGTAGTCAGTTCTATTTCCCCTTCCTCCTCTTCTTCTTCTTCTGATTCAAGTTCTTCCTCGGATTTCCCCAAACTTTCTCCTTCTTTTGTCCTTGTTGTGCCTTCATCATTCTCTTTCGCTTGATCTGAGAGGACTGCTTCGGAGTCCTTACTATCTCCATTACTAGATCTCTCTTCTACTTCATTGGAGTCATCCCTTACTTCATTAGTTTCTATAGTCTTTGAGGGCTCTTCAGTTCTTTCTGGTGGGCTAACTCTTGCTTATTTATTCCCCTCACCCTTCTTTGGGGCCACTTCGGCTTGATTTTTAGATTTAGATCTATTCACCCTATGCCATCCTTCCACCTTGTCTTATTGGCTCTCGGTTTTTTTAGGGCAATTTCGAATGAAGTGCCCGTATTCATGGCAACCTCTGCATTTTAAGGGGAGCTATTCATAGTCCAGATTTTGGAAATGGGACCAATTCCCCACAGTTAAATTTATAGCTTTTGGCAGTCCATCTTCGAGACCGACCTCAACGCAGATGCGGGCACAGGCGTATTGGTCCTTTGGGCTAGCTATGTCAATGTATTTCCCCAGGGCGTTCCCTATAGCATGTAGGGATTTGGGGTTCCAGCAATACATTGGGAGATTGGGAAGTCTGACCTAGACTGGCATAGCTTTGGGGGTGTCGGCTTCGAGGTTAAAGTCTGGGGTCCACCCATTAAGATAGAGACCTTGCGGCCCCATGAAATAGGGCCCATTTCTGAAAATTAAGTCTTTGTCTTCTTTGGATTCGAAGTCGAACAGAAAGTATCCCCTTCCGATGGAGTAGGAAGCAACATTTTTGGAGATTAGGGGTCACCGGTTTCTTTGGACCCAGCTGTCAGTTGTTTTTGGCGAGGGCCAGAGCCCTGTGAATTTCTCGATCAATGCTCGATCTACCAGGGAAAGGGTAACCCGAATCGTTTCTTCCGGGGGGAGGGCAACCTCCGGCACATCTTCAATTCTTTTAACGAACTTCGGGGGGTCTCCTTTGCCAGATCTTTTGTTATGGTTGGAAATTAGCCGGTTGAAGGAATCCAAACGAAAGTCAGGCGGAAAATCACTGCCTACCTCAGTCACCATCGATCTACCCCACCAGAGATCCGATCCAGCCACTCAGAACACGAGGACAATGAGGACAAAGCCTCAGTTTCAGCAATCCAATCTCTTCAATTCAACAGCCTGATCTGGCGAACAACGGCCCAGCCAGAGTTGTCAGGTGCACCAGTCCAGCTCCAAGAGAGATCCTTCAACTAGGGTGAGGCTCACGCCTCCAGCCTCGCATGCAAACGCCCTTGAAGCTCACGCTCACTCTCCAGTTTGCAATATCTCCTCGCCATTAACAGAAACACTATTGACATCAAACTTAATGTTACTTGAGGTATTTTGAATAAATAAAATTATCCTTAAATAAATTTATTTGACATTTTCATACCTATGAAGGGATAAACTTAAAAACCCTCGGAGAAAGAGGTCATTCTTCTTCTTTGAGAACTTCCAAAAAATGGAGCACTTAGTATGGTGTCATCTCCTTCCAAATGATATGACCAACAAGAGGGAAACCATCTTCCAACTACTTAATGGCAAAGATTGGATGTGTTGGTTGAGAGGCATCACCTCCTATACGAGCACCTCTTAGGGTAAGAACCAAATGCAAATTCGATTCTTTATGTGTGTTATAGTTCGCCAAGGTCTTATCATCCTATAGTTGCTTGTTATAAAAAATGATCCGTTATTAGTTTGAAGGAAATTTAGTCCTTTACCTAAACAAAGTCAATATGTTGCCTTATGGTCATTTACAGTAATGGGCATCATCAAACTCAATGTTGTGAACAACCTTATTATAGGTCATCATGCTATGTATAATGTCTTTGAGGGTGAATTGCACAAAGATCTAATAATTATATGATGGAGTTGATATCCTAGTTTTCAATGGAAGGGCCTGCCAACATCAAAATAATTAATGTGAACAACTTTTTTATAAGTCATTGTGTTATGAAAAACATCTATATGGAAGAATGGTACAAAGATCTAATCATAAAAGATCAATTTTTTTGTCTCAGTATTTATTTCTTTTAGTTTTTAGAACTTATTAACCATGGAGTGGAGTAAATTTTCTATAACTACCCACTAATACAAAGCATATAAAAAAAATTTACATTAAGAACTTATAAATCAACATGAGGGTTGTCCAGATAGATATATATAGTACCCACAATTGTCAATAGCCCTTAATGCCACCATTAAGCATATCAAGCATACACATGAAAAATGCTTTATTATCCATACATATTATTTTACTAAGATTCCAACTAGTTAAACCCCCTTACACCTTGCACCATACAATGACAATTTCATACATTCTAAGGATTATATTTGTTGGAGAAGCTATTTTATACTAGGGTATTCGAAGGAATGGACATAATTCATTTGGAATCATTTATACATATATGTGCATATATATGTATATGTATGTATACATTCCAAGGATTATATTTGTTGGAGAATCTATTTTATACTAGGGTATTCCAGGGGGGGTATCTGTTCCACTTGGTATTTGTACTTGACCCCAACTATTGTTCATGTGCAAGTGCACGTCCACAAGCACAAGCGTGTAACTTGGAAAGACTTGAACTTGTGTTAGAGCTATATCAACTACCCACTTTCATCGACTCGATAAGTTATTGTTCATAGATATTTTAAATTTTGATTTATATAACTCAAATATTATATATAGGGTAGGATGCTATAAGTTTTTAGGACTAAGTGTTATTGGTCAATATGGGTAAGTGATGATAATTGAGGATGAACGAGACTGAAATCGCTCCAAGAAGATTTTGAACCTTGACCTAAGGTTTGGTGAAGCTCGGGTCTCATCCACGAGAAGATCAATAGGAAATTTTACATGTTTTGGATTTCACAGTAGCAATGTAAGTGCTTTCTTCCATGGCTGTAGGAGGGGGATCTTCCCCTCCCCCTGAACCCACTGCTTTCAGGAGATTGGTAGCAGCAAGCAGCAAGAGGAAGCTCAGTTCGAATCAGCTGGAATTTGTCAAGAAACTAGACAACATTCCTTCGGTTGATTTACCTACTAAACACCCTTGTCGAACAACCATGAATATTGCAAATCGAGGTCTTATTGGCCAGTTTACTGGTCTCTGGCCATACCCCAAGGTAATTGATGGGTGGGTTTAGAGGAATTGGAAGCCCCTTATCTTGGAAGGCATTCACAGTCATCTGGTAGGTAAGGGATATTATGTATTCCTCTTTGAAAATACAGAAGACAGAGATTTAATATTTAGAAATGGTTTATATTTCATGGGCCCTCGAGGGTTGTACCTAAACAAGTGGGCGTCAGACTTTGATCCTAGTAAAGATGGGCCTTCAACAATTCCTGACTAGGTTAGGCTGCCACATCTTCTTCTTCACTGCTAGAATCCGGAGTCTTTTGAATCCATAGGAAACAAATTAGGGAAGTATATAGATAGGATTGAAAGAAGAGAACAATATTCTTGTGCCTGAATATGTGTTGAAGTCGATTTGGAGGTAGGGTTTCCTGAAGTGATTAAATTGACAGTAGCAGATTGGCTGCATGTGCAGGAGCTTGATTATGAGCAATTGCCCTTCAAGTGGAGGAACTGTCGTGGCTATGGGAATTTTGCTAGATCATGTAAGAAGAAAGCGGAGGAAGAAGCTGTCAAAGAGAAGGGAGAACAATGGACACAAGTTCAAAAATATAGTATAACAAAGCATGCCAATAGATCAAAGGGAAAAAGAGAAGAAATGGGGTCAGGTAGTCATCCCATTGGGTAGAAGTAGAATGAAAATGGGATAGCTATGAAGGAAATACCATCACAAAACAATTTTGAAGTGTTGAGCAATCCAGAAGAACAAGCTCTCCCAGTGCTTCAAGAGGGTGAAGTTCAACAATCTCAAGATCTGATAAGGGAAGAAAACAAAGATTTAGCTGAATAGGATCTTGGTTCTCCTGCTGGTAGTTCTATTTCCCCCACATATGTAGAAATGGAAAAAAAGAAACCTATGGATAACTTTGGCTCATCTGAAGAAGAAGAAGAAGAAGTCGAACGTTTGAAGATACAAGGCATTCAAGCCACAATAGAGATGTCAATTGGCAGGAATACTCGAGATAGACCCATAAAAGGAGGCCCTCTACCTTCTGGAAATAACAAATAATGCACATTGTCTCTTGGAATTGCAGGGGGTTGGGAAATCCTTCAAAAGATGAAGCTATAAAAGACCTCATAAAGATGGCTTCACCCGATGTTCTACTACTCCAAAAGACAAAAATAGAAGAGGAAACTCTTCTCTCCTTAAGAAAAACGAAATGGAAAAAGAATACATGGAAGGAAGTGAGTGCATGGGGTTCATCTGGTGGACTTGCAACCCTGTGGATAGAGGAAATGTTTTCAATGGTAAACTCATTTAAAACACAACACTAGATATTTACTAAGCTCCGGCATATTTCAAGTAAGATATCTTTGGCTATTTTTAATCTTTATGTTCCTGTAAATTTTCCAGAGAAAAAAGAATGTTGGAATTCTCTTGCAGATTTTGTTTATACATATGCACCCTCCAATATCATTGTGTCTGGTGATCTTAATATTACAATGGATCCCAAAGAAAAAAAAGGAGGAGTCTATGGGAGGGACCCAATGCATAAAACTATGGAGAATTTTATCCATTTATGGGATCTATTAGATTTCAAGCCAAATAAAGGAAGATATACTTGGACCAATAATAGAGCAGGAGTGGCCAACATCTCAAGAAGATTGGATCGCTTCTTGGTTCAAAGCTCTTTTCTGTTGGAGAAAAAACATCTCCTCCAGCATTTTGCCCAAACTTTCTTTGGATCACAAACCAATATTGCTCTAGCTTGACGACGAAGAAGATCTTGAGCCCATTCCTTTTTTATTTAGTCCACTCTAGATAAACTGTGAAGGATTTGTGAACACAATTTCCAAGTCGTGGAGCATCCCAGTCACAGGATTGCCAAGTTATGTTTGGGAGAAAAAATTAAAAAAATACTAAACTCGCTCTCAAGGATTGGGTCAAACATTCACTAAAATATCCATCCAATGACATAAAAGAGGCTCTGGAAAAATTGGAGGAGATTCAAATGGAAATGGAAGAAAAAGAAATTACCTCTACTATGCTGGAAAAAGAGCAACAAGCATAGTTCAACTCCTTCTGAGCTTTTAGACTAGAAGATGAATATTGGAGATTGAAGTCTCACAGCATATGGTTGAAATCGGGAGATCGTAACACCTCATTTTTCCATAGATAGTATAGAGCCATACTCTCCCTTAATCACATTTCGGAAATATCCTCCTTGGATGGTGAAACTTTTAAAGGCAATTCTCAAATAAAGCAGGTGGTTGAAACACATTTTCAGGGTCTGTTTAGAGAGGATGGTTTAATTGAAAATGATTTAACCTCATAATTTTTGTCCAATATCCCCTCTTTGGTCAGTGAGGAGGAAAATGGAAAGCTTTTGAATAATATTAAGGAGGAAGAGATCATTGATGTTATATGGTCTATGGAGCCGAATAAAGCCCCGGGACCAGACAGTTTCTCTTTTCATTTTTATAGAGTTTGATGGCTAATAATCAGAAAAATATCTTCTCAAGTTGATCAAATCCCTTCACCTAAAAGCCAAAGTTGGTGGATGCACCAACTCCACCTTCCTTGCAATGATTCCTACAGAATTCATTCCAACTTCTTTTGAAAAATTTAGGCCAATTTCACTTTGTAACCCTTCATATAAAATCTTTTCTAAACTCTTAGCTAATCGGCTCAAGCCTCTGTTAGGGAAGTTGATCTCCCCTCTTCAAGGTGGGTTCGTCAAAGGGAGACACATTCTAGATAATGTGATTCAAGTTCGGGAAGCCATGCATTCCAGCTTTCAAAGACAGGAGAAAGGCATGCTAATCAAGCTTGATATGGAAAATGCTTTTGATAGGGTAAGGCTATCCTTCCTTTACAAAGTTCTGTGTTTGTTTGGATTCATCTCTGCATTTGTAAATTTGATAAAATCTTGCACATATATACCTTGGATAGAACCATTAGTAAATGGTAGACTGACAAACTCCTTTCAAGCAACTAGGGGTCTTCGATAGGGCTGCCCGCTTTTGTCGTTCTTGTATATTATGATGGTTGATACTTTGAGCAGAAAGTTATCTACAGAACAAGATTCCGGGATTATTTTGAGCATCAAGTCAGCAAGAGGTGTAGACTCTATCAATCATGCTCTCTTTGCGGAAGAATCGCTTCTCTTGGGAGGGGCTTCACTCAAGATGGCAAGAGCCTTAAAAGAAATTCTGCAAAACTTTTGTCTCATTTTGGGAGCTCTTATCAAGAATAGAAAGAGCGCAATGTATGGTTGGAACACTGATCACTCAACAATCTTGAACTTATCACACATTTTAGAATTTTATGGATATGACACCTGGGATAAGATTAAATATCTGGGTCTTCCATTAAACCTAGGCCAAAACAAACCTTCTCTTTGGTTGGAAGTAATCAGTAAGATTAAAGCAAAAATTGCCTCGTGGGGTGGTCAATGGCTTACGAGTGCAGGGAAGTTTGTAATGATTAAGTAAATACTATCGTATCTTCCAATATATCAATCCTCTCTTCTCCTTGCTCCAAAAGCAATTATGGACCAGATTTCCAAGCTGATTCGAGATTTCCTCTAGAGAGGCAGAAAAGGAAAGCAGAATAGACTGCATCTAGTTAAATGGGATATTGTTAAAAGACCTGTTTTAGAAGGTGGCTTACAAATCAGAGATCCGAGCTTGGAAAATCTCGCTATGGGAGGAAAAATTATGTGGCAGCTCTTTTCTAATCGAAAACACCCGGTTAGTCAAATATTATGGAAAAAATATCTCTATGGAGGAACTCTAAGAAATCTGCAGGTAACAAATACTCCCAAAGGTTCTCTAACATGGAATTTATGTAGAAGAGGGCTATAATTTTTTCAACAGCATTTATATCGCATTCCATGGAATGGAAGAAAAATTCTATTGTGGGATGATAATATAAACGACCATGCTCCATGCTAATTATGATAATGTTAAAGTAGTGTCCCTTTTTATCTTGTAAAGGCCATTAATCTAAACTATTATGTATCATTATAAAACGGGAAATACATGTGTATAGGTTAAATTTCTCTTTGACCAACCACTCTAGGCAACTGGCGAATGGTTGTTAGTTTTCACCACAAAAACAAGTAACTCTTGACAACCAAAAGTAAAATAGGATAAATCATGCATCACAACCTTCTCCATTGTAATTGTGTATGGCCACCAATCATTAGATCTGAGGAACTCAGTCAAATCGGCATCTTTCCTAGGGTATATCTATGAATTTCAGGAAATATAAAATCAAAGCATATGTAAAAACAACTCTACTTCTAGATAACCAAACACATGAATCCAAAAGGGTTTGGGAAAAATAATACAGTCATTGTTCGACAGAGGAGACTTTATTTCATTAACCTAGCAAAAGCATGTTAAATTAATCACTGTACATAAAATTTACACAAATCCCTTACTTGATCCTATGGCTCCCCACAGGGTAAACATTAATGCAAACTCTTATCATCAAATATATATACCATAGCCAGTGTCGTCAAGAATGCAGGAGTTATGTAATATAGAGTAAGTCTGGTCGAACAACATATATAAGTAATTTAAATATCAAAGGAGAACAGAGGTCAAACCCTAGCTTCATACAGATCAAAGCGCTATAAAAGTAAACCATTGATTTTCATTTAAACATGACAAGAGATCTAATCTACGACTTCAACAAAACCTTTTACAGGGAAAACCCTACCATGTAGTTGAAATTACATTAATACTTCTTCAACTCGGCAGATCGGTAAATTATAAAAGTTACAGACCTAAGCTCACTGTTGAAAACATTAATCTATAGTTGCAGTACCAGACATCGTTTAAACAATACAACTAAATAAGGGATGAGCACATAGTACTAGACAACGTTTTGAAAATACCATTAACCCTTTTTAAGTATTTCCTCACATAGAGATATATCGACCAATTCAAGCTTAAATAAAGACAAAAGTTATTTAAATAAATACAATCTACATTAAAATGGTTTCGAGCTAGAGCTCTAACTACATTATGGTCTTCATCTGGTAAAGTATAAATTATATAACACAGCCAGGGTTGGACAGACCTGTCTTTTTACAAACAAAACCCTAAATCTTCCACCGACTAGAGGATAAGTCATTACAACTTCCTTTTTGTAAGGGAACATGAGGTCCACTTAAGACACTTGCAGGTGATATGTATAGATTCCTACCCAGCCAAAAGTAATGATAAGAACCCTGTGTGATACCAGTGTTTGGTTCCACATAGATCCCATGAGAGGAAAATCCTTTGATTCTTCTTCTCTCCAATCCAAATTCTTTGGAAATGCAGGATAGGCAACTAGCGAATCCCCATGCATTTCAATAATCAGCGAAGGAAAACAGTATCAAGTTGGCGTATTTCTTACCAAGACAACTGGGTAGGCATTGTAACACTGAGAGAATCGGAAATGAAGAACCTTCAACCAAAAAAAAGAGTTAGATTTAATTGTAGTACGAATGTCAATAACAAAAAGGGTAAAAATAAAAAGGTTAGGATACAGTGGCAGTTACTTGACTCGCGACCTTTAGAGGAAAACTGTAACTCATAACTTGTAAGAATTCCTTCCACAACTTGAACAACCAGCAAGAAAATCAACAGAGCTTCCCCAGACGTAGGTTACAAGTACATGAATGAAGAAGGGTTCGAATCCACACAAAGCATTGGACTTGGAGAACCTTTCTGGTTATATCATGGATGATGGGTTGTTCTTGACCTTGGTTAAACCATTATTCTCACCCTCCAAAACTTCGAACCAGAAGGATAATCATCCTTGCATAGTTTCAGACTCTCGAGAAGAAGTAGAGTGGAATTCTAGACAAGTTCTTTTATCCCTTGGTGCCTTCAAGTCACTGACAGGAGTAGTGTACGAACCTACATACCAGTGTAATGTCAAGCTGCCTACGTGATTTTGGTGGACTCAATGAAAGGCCAATATCCCTTGCACATTTAATTGATTCAGACAAGATACAGTTGGCATGGAGATAGAGTTGGTGTGCATTAAAACAGTGGAATGCATATAAAACTTAAAATAACATAGTATAAAGGTTAAAGTTACCTCTAGCATGAAAGCTCGTGTTGAGAGCTTAGATACTTTAGCTTTTGGCTCATCAAGACTAGGAGTACTGAAGTTCTTATCTGTCCCTTGATCCTTAAGCCATCTTACTCTAGGTTCTTAAGTAGAGTTTTGTTTTACTTGTCCCTATTACAAATTCCTTCACTCAAAGGTTGGACCACCTGCAATTTCAAGTTTGATAGCATAGTTATAATTATCTTATATGCAAAAAGGGTAAATAAGGGTAAACGTAAATAGTTATCTTGTTCATTTTTTACAATCGTTTAGAGTAGCTCTCACATGGGGAAACAAGGTTAAATGTATTAGCAAAATCTAAGTAAGCAATAGTCCAACCAAACACATTTATTCAACTTGTTGTAATTGAAGACTTCATGGATGAGCTAGCCTTATTACAGTTTCCTAAACATAATATTAAAGACATGTTCTTGAGGATTTTAAACAAAAGAAAGATAACTATTTTTTTAGTGGTAATGTTACATATGGTATTAGAGCAACAAGTTTCAACACTATTGCCTATTACGAAAAAAAAATACCAGATTACCTTGTATACTATGAATGTTATTCTAGCAAGTATTTTTTTGTTTCTTTGTATGTATGAATTAAATTTATACAGGGCTAAATGATGGCTACACACAATGAGAGTGATGGCCACCCATAAGGGAATTATCACACTGATGATATAGCACCACCAGAAGAAGGACATTCCGAGGCCAACCAAGTATTAGAGAATGTGAGACACTTAATTGTTGAAATACATAGTTTTAAGGCTGGTAATGAACAACTAAACAAAGCCTAGGAGAAGCAGCAGGAAATCAATGAAATACTACTACAAAGTTTACATGAAAAAAACAATGGACAAAATCAACAAACAAAGGTCAAGGAGGATCAGGGAGTGGATGAAAATGATGAAAGGAAGGATAGTTCCTCTAATGACACTCAAAGATCAGAGAACCAAACAAATCCCACTGGGAAAAAAAAACAAAACAAAAAAAACCCAGATCATTTGCAAGGGGAATTCAAAAAAAAAAGCCAACCAGCTTCGACAGAGAATAAAAAACTAGAGAAGAAGCAGAAGCTTGGTTGTTGGACATTGAAAAATATTTCAAATCTACAACTACTCCAGCAACATGAAGGTACGGATGACAGTTTACAACTTGAAGGGAAAGGCCAACATTTGGTGGAAATATATGAAAATTTCCAATGGGTTAAAGGAAAAGAGTCTTGAATGGTCAGAATTCAAGAAACTCTTTAAGAAACAATACCTGTTGGAAATCTATTATGAAAGAAAAGAAAAGGAGTTTTATGAACTAAGGATCGACCAAATGACCTTGGAAGACCTTATCAATAATTTCTTAGACCTGCTACGATTTGTGCCTTATATCGAAGAAGAGAAAGTGAAAGTTCAACGGTTGCTAAGTTGCTTGTCATAGTCCTACAAAGACCGTATTGAATTTGACAACCCAAAAAACTTAGAAGAAGTTCTAAGGAAGGAAAGACTATGCTTTGAACAATATAAGCAAATGAATGATACCCCTAAATCATGGAAGGATAAAAAGTAGGAAAAAATCAACCAACAGAAAAAGGGATTCAGGCCACCTCCATTTAGAAACATGCCAAGAAATCAATAGGGAAATCACTATAACAGAAATGAGTAGCCACAACAAAAAGGTAATAAACCTGTCACCCTAGGACCAAAAGGGTCCATTGGAACCCCTAAGGAACCACTGAGATGTTGGGAGTGTGAGGAACCTCATTTACGTTGAAATTTCCCATGCTTCAATGAAGCAAATAGGGTTATTCATGACCTTCAAGAAGCTTCTACCATCAAAGAAATCGACAAAAGATTACATAGAATAAATGTAGCCATGGAAGACCGACAAGTAGATCACCAATCTACAATTGTGGAAATTGAAGTTACAATTTTTAACCAAAAAATTTCTATATTAATTGATCTAGGGGCTACCTTGAGTTACATCACTCCCAAGATGGTGGAAATTTGCCAACTCCAAAGTAAGGCATCCGAAACCCTCGTTGGTTCAATTAGCTACAGGAGCTAAACAAAAGGTAACTGATTATATTGTTGATTGTGAAATTAAACTACAAGCTCATAAGACTAAAATCAATTTGAATATTTTTCCATTAGGATCTGATGATATGATAATCGACATGGACTTGCTAGAAAAATATAGAGTTGAGCTAAATTGTTTTGATAAGACTTTTACGTACTTTGTTGAGGATAAAATTGTTAGGACTGTAAAGGGCATACCCAAACCTGTCTTTGAGGCATATTTCTACTATGCAATTAAAAAGATGTAAGAGGAAAGGCTGTAAATTTATGCAATTCGGGTCACAAACCTACTCCAGAGTGAAAATAAAACCAGCCTAGGTGATCACCCTGTTTTAAGTGAATTTTCATGTGTTCCCAGAAGAGATAGCAGGATTACCTCCTCAATGGGAAATATATTTTTCCATTGAACTTATACCTGGATCTGCACCGGTATCTAAGATACCGTATTGGATGAGCATCCTTGAATTAACTGAATAAAAAATTTAGATACAAGAATTATTAGATAAGGGTTATATCAGACCCAATATGTCGCCTTGGGCAGCACCAGTCTTGTTTGTTAAGAAAAAGGATGGAACCTTGCGACTTTGTATAGACTACAACCAACTAAACAAACAAACTATTAAGAATAAATATCCACTACCTCAGATAAATGATTTGTTCAATAAGACAGATGGAGCTAAGATCTTCTCAAAACTAGATTTGCGATCTGGCTACCACTAGATTGAAATTAGAGAAGGAGGTATTAACAAAACAACTTTCAAGACACATTACAGACACTACGAATTCGTAGTACTTCCATTCGGTTTAACCAATTCCCCCACTACATTTATGTGTTTAATGAATAACATCTTCAACAAATATCTAGACCAATTCATGTTAATATTTATCAATGATATGTTGATCTATTCAAATTCGAAAGAAGAGCACCAACAACACTTAAGAATTGTTTTACAAACCTTAAGAGATCATTAGCTTTACGCTGAATTTAAGAAGTGTGAATTCTTTAAAAAGTAAATACAATATTTAGGTCATGTTATCTCAGAAAAAGGAATCACAGTAGACCTGCATAAGATAAAATCCATCTCAGAATGGCTGGTACCTAAAGATGTAGCAGACATATGTTTCTTCATGCAACTCACTGGATATTACCAAGATTTATCGAGGGCTTCTCTAAAATAGCCTATCCTACTACCTCGCTACAGAAGAAAGGAGCAGAGTTCGTATGGTCTCTTAAGTGCCAAGAAAGTTTTGAAAATCTGAAGAAAAAAAAACTATTAACAATGACACCAATACTTAAGGTAATTGACCCTTATAAAGACTATACAGTTTGTACGGATGTTAGGCAAGAAGGATTGGGAAGAGTGTTATCTGAAGAGGGGCACGTAGTATGCTACGAATCTCGCAAGTTAAAAGATCACGAACGAAATTATGTAGTTCATGATCTGGAATTAGCATCAGTAGTTCATGCGTTAAAAATGTGGCGTCACTATCTGTTAGGAAACAAATTTCTATTATTAACGGATAACACTTGCATAAAGAATTTATTCACGTAGCCCAAACTTAATGCCCGACAAGCAAGATGGATGGCCTGCTTAAGTGAATTCGATTTCATAGTAAAGCACATTAAGGGTAAGGAAGACAAGGTGGTTGATGTGCTCAGCCGAAGAACTCATGAAGTTTATGAAATAACTATGAGTCAACTAGAAAGTGATCTCATAAGCAAAATAAAAACAACAAGTGTACAGGATGCTGAATATGTGAATTTACGAAATAAATTACTAAAATATGAAGTAAATTTAAATGGAACAAAATTCAAGGTAGACCAGAAAGGTCTAATATGTTTTAAAAACATATTGTACATACCTAATTTTGCATAAATAAAACTATTGATTTTAAATGAGATGCATAAACCACCTTATGCAGGTCATCCTGGCTATAAAAAAATTATAACAACTCTAATAAAACTGTTTTTTTGGCCCAATTTAAAAATGGACTTGGTTAGTTATCTATCAAAATGCTTGAAATGTCAACAGGGGAAGGATGAACACCAACACCCAACATGTTTGTTACAACATTTACCAATTCTAGAATGGAAATGGGAGGTTATATCTTTGGATTTCATTATAGGTTTTCCAAACATGCAAAAACAACATGACTCTATTATGGTCGTAGTAGATAAACTAAGAAAAGTTGCACATTTTATTCCTGTAAAATCAACTTATAAAGTTGTGAATATTGCAGAGATATCCCTGAAGGAAATATTCCGATTGCACGAAGTATTGAAGATGGTGATGTCCGACTGGGATGTTAAATTCACACCAAATTTTTGGAAATCCTTGTTTGCAGGATTAGAAACCAAAATAAATTTCAGCACTATTTATCACCCACAAACGAATGGGAAGACACAACGCAACAATCAAATTATTGAAGACATGCTAAGAATGTACGTCATGGAGAAACCCACTAAGTGGGATGATTATTTACACCTTGTAGAATTCACATGCAACAACATATATCAAGCTTCATAAAAAATGAGCTCATTCGAGATCTTATATAGGAGGAAATGCACTACCCCAATTAGTTGGGATAGCCCCGTAGATCGTCTTCTGGTAGGACCAGAACTACTGCATGACAAGGAACAAATCGTGTGTAAGGTGCATAAGAATTTAAAAGTGGCACAAGATCACCAAAAAAGTTACGCTGATTTTAAAAGACAGCATAGAGCGTTTATTGTCGGAGACCACGTATATCTACAGGTCAAGCCGAAAAAGAGCTCACTTAAATTGGGAAACTATGCTAAATTGACACTGCGGTTTTGTGGGCCTTTTCAAATCTTGGAAAGAATCAAACCGATGGCATACAAACTTGCGCTTATAGCACATTTAATCATTCATAATGTTTTTCACATTTCGTTATTAAAGAAATATATTCATGATTCCATTCACATCATTGACTGGAATGTGGTGTAGGTGGAACCAGAAGGTGAGTTTCAGGTGGAACCTATACACATTTTGGACAGGAAAGAAACAACTCTCCGAAACCGATTCATCGCTTGAGTAAAGGTGCAATGGAAACACTTTAGGCTCAAGGAGGCAACTTAGGAATTAGAGGATGAGATGAGAGGAAAATATCCATGATTATTCCCAAAACCAATGGAACAAGAATAAAAACACTAAAAATAGTGTTAATAATAAAGGGGTAAGGATGTAACATCCCAAAGAAACGACACTATGTCACTTATGATTGAATTAAGTTTTATTGTTTAAATTAAGTGGAAATTGGCTAGATCTTAAATCTGCCAAATTCTCCCTTGTAGGACAGACATAATAAAACAATCTGGATTTAAATAAATTTGTGAATAAGGGAGGACAACCATGTTAAATGAGGAAATTGTGCATGCAAGAGTGGAGGACAAAAAAAGGTTAACCTAAGGGAAGTCAAAACAAGTGTCAAGAGTGCATTAATGGCACTAGACACACTCTGAAAATTAGGGATTTTTATAGCTACGAAAATTCCAAGAAGAATTGCCTGCTTGTGAAAGACTTAGGCAAAGTAAATATAAGGAGAAGGCATACATGGGAGGCATGACACTGCTTAGTATGCTGGAGAAGAGGAATTGTTGTGTGAGCACTATGGTGATAGACAAGATTTCCTCATTGAATGACGAATTTTTGTGACTAAGGTTGACTGTTCCCACTCTTGGTATGCACGATTTGGATCGGGGGTGATTAGAGCAGAGAAAAAGCTACTCTTAATCTACAGTTGGGTGGAACGTGGTTGTTCCTAACACATTCGGTGTTGTAGTATTACCTAGGTTCTAATGAAGTTATTCTATATCATAGCTTGTTTATTTCATCTTTTATTTTATGCGAATGGCAGATATGATCTTAGGCTAAATTGTTTTAATTCTAGTTAAAACATAATGTTGCAACTATATTGTGATAATGGTAGATATTATCTTTGTTTAAATTGATTTAGTCCCAGTTAAAATAGGAAGCTACAATAGAAGTACCAGATTGATGTGTTATGAATTCATCTATAATGATCAAACTCAAATTACATAGTATTGTTGATTATGATAATGTTAAAGTAGTATCCCTTTTTATCTTGTAAAGGCCATTAATCTAAACTATTATGTATCATGATAAACGAGAAATATATGTGTACATGTTAAATTTCTCTTTGACCAACCACTCTAGGCAGCTAGCAAATGGTTGTTAGTTATCACCACATAAACAAGTAACTCTTTACAACCAAAAGTAAAATATAATAAGTCATGCATCACAACCTTCTCCATTGTAACTATGTATGGCCACTGGTCACTGGATCTGACGAACTCGATCAACATCTTTCATAGGGTAGATCTATGAATTTCATGAAATATAAAATCAATGCATATGTAAAAACAACTCTACTTCTATGTAACCAAACACACGAATCAATAAGGGTTTGGGTAAAAGAATATAGTTGTTGTTCAACAGAGGAGACTCTATTTCATTAACCTAGCAAAAGCATGTTAAATTAATCACTATACATAAAATTTACACAAATCCCTTTCCTGAGCATATTGCTCCCCACAAGGTAAACATTAATGCAAACTCTCATCATCAAATATATATACCATAGCCTATGTTGTCAAGAATGCAGGAGTTATGTAATATAGAGTAAGTCTAGACGAACAACATAGATAAAGTAATTTAAATATCAAAGGAGAACATAGGTCAAACCCTAGATCCATACATATCGAAGCGGTACCAAAGTAAACCACTAATTTTCATTTAAACATGACAAGAGCTCTAATCTACGACTTCAACAAAACCTTTTACAGGGCAAACCATACCGTGTAGTTGAAATTAAATTAATACTTCTTCAACTTGACAGATCAGTAAATTATAAGAGTTATAAACCCGAGCTCGCAATTGAAAACCTTAATCTATAGTTGCGGTACCAAACATCGTTTAAACAATATAGCTAAATAAGGAACAAGCATACAATACTAGATAACGTTTTGAAAATACCATTAACTCTTGTTAAGTATTTCCTCACATAGAGATATACCGGTCGATTCAAGCTTAAATAAAGATTAAAGTTCTTTAAATAAATACAGTCTACATTAAAATGGTTTTCATCCAGAGCTCTAACTACAGTATGGTCTTCATCTGGTAAAGTATAAATTATATAACATGACCAAGGTTGAACAAACTTGCCTTTTTACAAAGAAAACCCTAAATCTTCCACTGACTATAGGATAAGTCAATGTGACTTCCTTTCTGTCAGGGAACACAAGGTCATCTTAAAACACTTGCAGGAGATAGGTATAGATTCCTACCCGAACAAAAGTAATGATAAGAACCCTATGTGATACCGGTGTTTAGTTCCACATAGATCCCATCAAAGGAAAATCCTTTGATTCTTCTTCTCTCCAATCCACATTCTTTGGAAACTAAGGATAGCCAACAACGAATTCCCATGAATTTCAATCGTCAACAAAGGAAAACAGTATCAAGTTGGCGTATTGATTACCAAGACAATTGGGTAGATGTTGTAACACTAAGAGAACCGGAAATGTAGAACATGCAACCAAAAGAAAGAGTTAGATTTAAATGTAGTACGAATGTCAATAACAAAAAGGGTAAAAATAAAAAGGTTCGGATACAATGGCGGTTACCTGAATCATGAACTTTAGAGGAAAACTGTAACATATAACCTGTAGGAGTTCCTTTCACGACTTGAAAAACCAACAAGAAAATTAATAGAGCTTCCCTAGACGCAGGTTACAAGTACATGAATGAAGCAGGGTTCGAATCCACGCAAAGCATTGGACTTGGAGAACCTTTCTGGTTATAGCCTGGAGGACGGGTTAGTCCTAACCTTGGTTAAAGCATTATTCTCACCCTCCATAACTTCCATCCTCACAGAGGTTCAGCCTCTCGAGAAGAAGTAGAGTAGAACTCTAGACAAGTTATTTTAGCCCTTGGTGCCTTCAAGTCACCAAGAGGAGTTGTGTACATACCTGCATACCGATGTAATTTCAAGCTGCCAATACGATTTTGGTGGACTCAATGAAAGGCCAAGATCCCTTGCACATTTAATTGATTTGGACAAGATACAATTGGCAGGGAGATAGAGTTGGTGTGCATTAAAACAGTGGAATGCATATAAAATTTAGCATAACGTAATATAAAGGTTAAAGTTCCCTCTAGCATGAAAGCTCATGTTGAGAGCTTAGATTCTTTAGCTTTTGGCTTGTTAAGACTAGGAGTACTGAAGTTCTTCTCTGTTCCTTGATCCTTAAGCCATCTTACTTTAGGTTCTTAAGTAGAGTTTTGTTTTACTTAGCCCCATTACAAATTCCTTCACTCAAAGGTTGGATGACTTGCAGTTTCAAGTTTGATAGCATAGTTAGAATTGTTGCGCCAAGAGGCGCTCTACAACCCAGTATGGGGGAGATCTTGTAACGTAACATTCCTCATGCATGTAAAATTCCTCATGTAAATGTCGGCTATGAATATTATGAGGGAGATGTAACGTTCCTCATGTAAATGTCGGCTATAAATATTTACTTCTATTTACTTATGATGTAGATTTTGTCAGGCATTAATAGTAATTAGTATACAAATAATAACTCAAACATGAAAGTAATGAAATAAAAAAATATCTAAATAATTAATTCACATATGCAAATACCTTAAAATACTATTATAAAACATGTTAATTAATAATCATTCAAAATAATTCACTTAAAGTATGTATTTGATAAATATGAATCTTAGTTTGAAAATAACATGCCCTAACCCTAGCTTATTAGTGGCAGACTAGGAGAGACTAATGGGACAAGTATGCAATGTGAAGGGAATGAGGGAGGCTGATGTATCGCAGCCACGGGGAGAGGATAGCAGCGAAGATATACCATGTGCAAAGTCGCGAATGTCCAACAGAGGATAAGCCTGCGCAGAGGGAGGAACTCTAGCTGGGCTTAAGGGCTGTAAAAAGTTGTTTTTTCTTTCATAAAACAAAAAAATGTAGTGATCTTCCAAATGTAGAGAAATAGAAGAGTCAAGTTGAATCCACTCGTCAAAAAATGCATTGTGCCATCTACCGCCCAAATTAAATCCCGTGTGAAGGAGGAACTAGTGAAGTCGCTACAAATTGAAAACATGCTCAAAACCCTCACTGGTAAAGAATCACCGAGTTGAGTAAAAACATGTCAATTAAATCCAACATTTAAGGGATTCTGACCCCGTATTGAAGGAATTGTGAAGTATTGAAGACTTAGAACAACCACACTACACCACAGGTTCATTAGCCTCGAGACTGTAACTCTAAGCTCACCCGTGGAAGTACTAAATTCACCAAATAGTATCGAAATCGCTATGCAACTGAGCACTAAAGTCAAATCCAAATCCAAAGTCTCGAGTTGGAAGTCGTGAAGTCATCCACATTAATTAAGTCAAGGCTGTTGACTCGCCATTTTTGTTTTACACTGCAGTGCCCATGAAGAGGAAAATCTGTCAGTAAACCATCTCTCTCTCTCTGTAAACCATACCTTATCCCATGGGCCTAACTATTTTTCTACTACGACCAGGTATGACGACCTCGCATCCACGAGTGCGATGGTGCCATAGGGGGATTCCTCCCTTCTTCTACCAACCACTGATAAGCATAGAATTTCACTTAAGTATAGAATTTTGCTTCCTATAATTAAAAAGTCAAAACCATACATATTTTAAAGATAACCGGGGGTTTGATTGTGTACATATTATTTTGGATTCCAAATCAATGGTGTCTCCTTTGAGGAGAACGATGTATGACTGAGTTTCTTTTAATTTAAACTATGCAAAAAAAAATTTGAGTGAACGACCCACAGTTGCAAGATAAACTAAGTTGTTTATTTTTATTGTAATTATTACATGTCCATTAAAGTTGGTCGTCTCCCATGAGGAGAGAGACCCATATCCCAATTGCAACAATTGACTATGTTTTAAATTAAAATGTTACAAGCTAATACATGGTCGTCTCCTTGGGAGATGAGTCAAAATTACCAAAAGATAAATCCGAATTGAATTAATTAAACGTTGTAAGCCTTATGACCAAAGCATGAGACTGGGTTTAAAACTAAATGTTTTCTGGGATTAAGATTTAAACCTCTGCGTTCTACAAGTTAGAAGTTAGCAGGGAGTCTCCATTCCCATGCTAACAAAAAAACATATGGCTGAGTTTTTTTAAATTAAACTCTGCAAAATTTGATTGGGCTTCTCCATTGGGCGTACGATCCCATGAAAAAAAAGATTTGTTTTTTATTTTATTTATTTACACCGCTTGAGTACTTCCAAGCTAGAACATGAATGAGTTTTTCTGCATGCCATATGGCTGGGCGACTCCTTTTGAAGAGAATGATCCCATGCTAAAACCTAGAAAGTTCAAATCCTTAGCCATATATATAATTTATATTTTAATTTAAAATTTAATTAAAATATAATTAAAAATCATTTGTGAATAAATCATAATGTAAATGACCGCTTTTTGTAAAAAATATCATAAAAAATAAACTACTCCAAAAAAATTATAAAATTTCAAAAAATATATTATTTCAAATTATATAAGATATAAGACATTGCAGCGGTAGGCGAATCCATCTATTTCCTACATAGACATTGAAAAAATTAATTACATATTTCACTCTTGAGAATGAGTGGTAGGCGAATCCCTCTTATTTTTGAGTAGATTTGATCCCTCTAATTCCTACACAGACATTGAAAAAAATTAATTACACATTTCACTCTTGAGAATGATTGGTAGGCCAATCCCTCTAATTCCCGAGTGGATTTTATCCCTCTAATGACAAAAAATAATTACACATTTCACTCTTGATAATGATTAGTAGGCGAATCCCTCTAATTCCTAAGTGGATTTGATCCCTCTAATGACAGTAGCTTAGTCTTGATGTATTTAACATGTATTATTCCAGTACAAAAACTAAAGATACTAAGCTTACATGGATATATTCCCTCCGCACATTTAATATCAATGGAAAATTTGACGCCATATAATTATCTGCAAAAATATGTTGGCCTTGCACATGGTTTTAAAACCATGTGCAAGGCCTCCTAAGCATCCATGCAAGGCTTCTTAAACAAACCATGGTAAATTGCACTCAAGGAGATTTGTTAAATTTTTTTTACCAAATTTCAATTAAAAATAAATAAAATAAAAAATAAACTACTCCTAAAAAATTATAAATTTCAAAAAAATATTAAATTTCAAACACTAGTCAATACCTTCATTTTCCAAGATTGTTTTTCCATGAGCATTGTACTATCCATTCGTGAATTATAATGAAACAAAATTAAGATATGCTCAAATTTTGAATTCATTATTATACTTTAAAATTTATGAAAAGATTACAACTGTACTTTCAAGTCTCTGTCGTTGGATGACCAAATTTCTAACCATGTTTGGATTAAGTGAAAATGGTGAAGAGCATCTCAATCTCTGTCACCATGTTGAAACTCAGCTAGGCGTTGAAGAACACTGCTACATTTCCTCATAAATGAATTTGCTACATGCTGAGCAAGGGGAGCATTGTTCTGAATGCAAAGATAACGAATCTAACGACAATTCCAACTAGCTAAATAACTGACCAACTCTCACAAGCACCATGTGAGAGTTGGAGTTGAGTTGAATTAGCTGCTCCTTGTGCGAGATAGTCGTTGATAGGAATATCATACTCGAGAATCGACGTTTGCATGAAGAGACATAAGCAAAAACGATGTTATACATATCCAAATGCAAATGATGGTTTTTTAAATTCAAACGAGAAGTGTAATTATATTGTAATTGTTGTACTTCAAAGCTGGAAAGCATATTAAAATTTCCTTAGTTTCAGAAATTGTAGCCGGCAACGAAATCCCAAGTTCAAAATTTACAAATGTGTTTTACTAGCATAGATCTATCTTAAAAAAAATCTACCAATTGTCGAAATAAATCAAATTTCTAACTATAAATCTTTTTTAGTGGAAATGTTGAAAAAATGTACAGTAATGTAGAATGTGCGTCTTCTAAGCAAACAAAAGAAGAGTGATGGTTTGGGGTAAAAAGGAAAACCCTTGACTGATTATAAATCTAAACCATATTTTCATTTATTTAATCCTTACAAAATTATTGTCTCTATTTTCCAATTTATTCAATCCTTAATACTTATTACTTACATTAAGATAATCCTCATAAGTCTATCTATGTTTTCAACTTAACATGTTCCTTACAATGTTGATAAAACTCTAGTTTTGTATCACCGCCCACGACTGAAACCATCGTAGATCCAAATCCTAGGCTCTATCAAGCACCGAGAGGGATCAAATATCCCATGGTGAAAACCTCTTCTCAGGTATTGCACTTAAGGAGGTTTGCACCTCGGGAGATTTGATCCTTCTCGATGCTTGATAGAGCCTAGGATTTGGATCTAGGCTGGTGTTATATGCAAAAAGGGTAAATGTAAATAGTTACCTTGTTCCTTTCTTATAGTCATTTAGAGTAGCTCTCACCTGGGGAAACAAGGATAAGTGCATTATCAAAATATAAGTAAGCAATAGCCCAACCAAACACATGTCTTCACCTTGTTGTAATTGAAGACTTCATGGATGAGCTAGTCTTATTACAATTTCCTAAACATAAGATTAAAGGCATGTTCTTGAGGATTTTAAATAAAAGAAAGAGAACTAATTTTTTTTTAGTGGTAATGTTACATAACTCAGTATAGGGTAGGGTATGTCTAACTAGGCTTGATGACCCGAAAGGGTTAGTAAGTCAGACAAGGCATGTTGATCGTAGGGGGATTAGTATGTATGGCTAAGCTTGTTTAATGGCTTGAAACGGTTACTAATCCAGACAAGGCTTGTTTGGTCCCCAGGGAGATCCATCTATCTTACTAGGCTTGTTAGCCCGGAAGGGTTAGTAAGTAGACAAACGCCCGGGTGGATCTACCAAAGAACCCGCCATGATGTTGCTCTAGAAGGCCGAAGGGAAAGAGGTGGTTTCAGTATTCATATACTAATGAGGCAGGTTCATTATTCTCAGACTGATGTTCAAGAGGTGGTTTCAATATTCCTATACTGATGAGGCATATTTAGTATTTTCACACTGATGTTGATGAGGTAGGTTCAATATTCTCATACTGATGTTGATGGGCATATTCAATATTTCATAGCGATGTTTAGGTAGTTTCAGTATTTTCATATTGATGATGATGAGGTAGTTTCAGTATTTTCATACTGATGTTGATGTAGCAGGTTCAATAATTTCATACTTATGATTGATGAGGTGGTTTCAGTATTTTATTGATTGTACAAATAATGATCTAACATTTATTTGTTGATGACGGGGTTTTAGCACTAACATGCTAATGATGATGTTGTTGTTACTTTAGTGTTTACATACTAATGTTGTAGGTATATGCTTAAGTATTTACTTACTGATATGGCAGAAGATGATTCAATATTCACATATTGATATTGCAAAATAAGATTCAATAACCACATATCGATGTTGCAAAAGAAGATTCAATATCCACATACTGATGGTACATAAGAAGATTCAGTATTCACATACTGATATTGCAAAAAAAGATTCAGTATCCACATACCGATGATACATAAGAATATTCAATATCTACTTATTGATATTGCAAAAGAAGATTCAATATCCACATACTAATATTGTAGAAGAAGATTCAGTATCCACACATCGATGATGCATAAGAAGATTCAATATCCACTTACTAATACTGCAAAAGAAGTTTGCAAAAGATGATCCAGTATTCTCATACTGAGATTGATGATGAAGATGCATGATGTTGTTCCAAAACATCCTACGACATATAGAGACTCACCAATAAGATTTACAGTGGTGGTAGTGGTTGTTGATGGTATAAAATACCTTCCTAGTTAATAGGGAGTGTTAAAATATTGTAACTTCGGAAGATATTCTAGTTGCACTAATTGTATTCCTCTTTCAGGAGATTTCACTGATGTAATTGGTCATGTAAGAGTCATTGAAGGAATCAATGCAAACCTTCGGATGTAAGTCGGGTCAATAGTACCCTTGAGTCATTATAATAAATACTATTTTGGTGTCCTACTAGACAAGTCAAGTCGGCCCAATTAGGGTTTAGGTTAATTCAAGATTCGAATTTGTACTCACTTAACTCAAGCAAGTCTGGAAGAGGGAGAAGAATAAGTGCACCATAAAGAGAGAGGAGAAGTTGTCTTGGGGTTTTACACTGTTTTGGTTGAGTTTTATACTGAAGAAGTTTTATTGGGTTTTCTCCCCCATGATGGTTTCCCAGGATAAATATTTGTGTTCTCTTGTGTGATTGTAGTTGTTGTTCTTTCAGTGATCATACCATTGTAAATTGTTTTAGAATATCATCTAAATAATTAAGAAAGCTTAACAAGTTGAACGTTTTCCATTGGTGAAAAACTCCTTGCTCCTTACCAATGGATCCAACCCCTTTGGGCACACACACACACATAGACACAAACGCACTAGTGCAATCAATGAGATCCATTTGGTATATTTGTGCGATCAATCAACCATATTGCATTGTCTCAAAGATCACAACTCTCTCGGTGCCTTAAACTATTTTCTATTTCCTTAACCATGTTTGTTCTTGGAAGGTTTAGTGACGTTGCACATCTTATCCATGAAAATTGTTCAACATTCAAGTTAGGGTTATCATTATTTCACATGTTTAAGATTTTTATTTATTTATTATTTGATCTTATTATGCATCCAACTATATTTATTAGGTAATATATAAAACTAATAAAAACAATATTAAAATGGATAATTACAATTTTAGCATGCTCTGTTGATCTTTAATTTCTTTGAATTTTCAAAGTTGTTTGATTGTTAAAATAGTTTTTATTTATTTATTCTCGTCTAATAATTTTCCATTTTTAATTGTGTTTTTGATTGTCTCAAAAGGTTATATCCCTTTGATTATGCGGGGGCTATGAGTTCCATTTTATCCTCTAAATTTAAATGGTCTCTTTCTTTAACGACACCATCAAGATCGTTATTTCTTTTTACCTTTTTCGTTGCAATCCATTTTCCTTGCTGTTCTTCTCCACCAAGAGTAATAAGCGGAAGAACTATCGCACCTTGCTCCATTTTAACAACAATACCATTCTCCTCCAAAGAGTTTTGTTGTTAGAATTCTATTTTTCAACTTTAGAATCCACTTCCTTGGTGGAATATGTAACTTTTATCAAATGGAGTGCTTTTTGACACCTTTACACTAAGTGGGTTTTTAATTATTCTTTCACTTCTTCTTTTCGATAACATGCTCAAGGGATTTGTTAGTCCCACAATTTGCTTTGTGCAGGAAGCTGCCAAGTATCCATAACCAAAGCATGATTTGCACTGGAAAGCTACATTCTCACATTCAAGCTTTTGCTTATAGACCTTGTCAAATGCCTCAATCACAATATGTTTAAGTAAACCATTTGCAAAGTACACTTTTATTCACAACCTATCATAGGAATATGGTTGCTAAGGTTTTAGGGTAGTGTAAATGGAACTTCCTTAGTGAGTTTTCAGTGGCAAATGATAAGTAAAATCTCTAGAAATGTAAAGGTAAATTAAGAAGTTTGACCCACATTGGAGTTGAAGTCAAGAGTTCATATATGGATTGAAGAAAGGAGACTAATGTTTCATGCACATGCTTGCACACATCTCATAAACCAAGGGCTAGAATGAAGGATACTCTCCATGCCCTCAATAGAGTCAAACTCCATTAAAGAACTTGCAAGCACAAGGTTAAATATAAGCTCCCTCATGTAGAAAGGATTTATAAACCTTATAGATCCACTTGTATAGATTCACGAGTAGGGGCTAAAAAATGTCAACATAATAGATCAACCCATGGAATTTGTAGTGTCTTGCATGATCCATGTCTTTTTGACCAAGGGTGACAATAGTGGACAAAGGTACTTTATGGACAATGAAATGACTTACAAGTGAGGGGATTTTGCAATATCAATGAGGATGAAAGCCTTCTCGAAGGTTTTCACTAATCCAATTGAGATAGAGATTCTTTCTCTAGAGGATGGAAGATAGGATCTACTCCATTTTGAGGTGAGGCATGAGGTGTGGCTCTAGACCCTAATTTGGGAAAAAAATGATCTAGTAGTCATACCAAAAGAGAGTAGGACAATTGGGATCTTCAAGTTGTTAGGTGTGACTCTCAATATGCATGGATCAACATAGTTTTGCCAAAGCCCAAAGCCCAAAGGAACGATGACGAAAGAGAAATCACAACAATAAATGATGACCCCATTATAACAACAAATCTATTCATCAAATATTGACAAAGTTGTGGTCAAATGATAAATTGATCATAGATTTTCATCATTGACCCATACTAAATTCTTAAATAAATAATATCTTTAAAATTTAAAACTAAAAATCTTAAGAATGATATGTCCCAAAAGTGAAAATCTTTTAACTTCGATCTTAAACCTCAATCACAATGGATACAAATAAATTATATAATATTAAGATGAAAAGATTCGGGAGACTTCCCCACACCCAAAAAACCAATAACATTGGTGTATCTATGCTCTTTCATATCAATAATTACTTCAATCATACCTTGTATTTATTTTATCATACATATAAACTAATTTCATTTATCAAACTACTTCTTGATAACTACATTGACACATGTATTACTCCACTCTATCCATATTTAACACGAAAGGAACTAGCCCCGTGCAATAAAAGGGCGTACGAACTTTCATTTTTCTTTCAAAATCAGAAAGAGCAACTAAACCAGAGGATCACAGAATAACATACACAATTTGTCTGCTGGGGTAGAAGGCCAAGGAAGATTTTGTGCACAGTCTGCAAGCTAAGAACTCCAAATGATGGTCATGTGACATGCAATAGGGTCGAGGCAACAGAACAATGGTACATCCTGGGATATCAAACTTTTGATTACGATGGAGAGACTCAAGGCAATGGTTCCTGACCACCTCATTGACATGATAAGTGACAGTGGTACCGATGATCTCCCTTCCACATGCTCTGCTCTGCTTCACTATCTGCACCCACTTGAACATTTTCGTCAGGTAGTTAGTTTCTTTACACGTTCCAGCACTTGCTGCTATTATGCTTAACTTTCAAAATCGTTTTAAAGGAACGCAGAATGGATTTGATTGATTTTAGAACGCAGCTGGCGAAGCAGTTGAGTGACCCGGCTGCCACAACATGCGGAAAAGATCCATCTGCTGCTTCCCAGTGGAAGCTGGAGGGCAACGTTGCTTTTGCAAAAGGAGATTACCGCCAAGCTTTAAAATGCTACACCAAGGTTGGGTTTCTTTCACTCAGTAGAATATATCCCTTGTAGTTATCAGCTTAGCTCATTCTTATTTTTAAGACATGGAACTTTTAGACTTGGGATTACTTAATTTCTATTTTTATTTCTAAAGCTGGAAGGAAATTAATTGAAAAATATTATTTTAAGCCATGATCTCTTCAAATACAGGATGTAACGTAAAGTTTTCACAAGCATTTTCCCCAGTCATCCATCTGAAAACAACCTGTGAGTCTCAAAAGCCTGCACCTTCCGTGCTTCACACTCCTATGCAAGTTTAAGAGCTAGCTTCAGAGCCATTAATTTAGCTAAATTATTGGACCCTTTACCTATCCCTGCTTTGAATTTTACCCAGCGTAGGTCCGATAAGTGTACTGAACCACCTGCACCACATAATGACGGGCACGCTTGGGCAGCTCCATCAGAATACAGCCACACTCCAGTCTTATCTATCGTTTCTTCAACTGGGATTCTTGTATTCTTTATCGACTTACACTGTTCAAAACTGTTCAAAATATTCATGGCTTGCAAGGCACATTGCTGCGGAGGAATCCACCGTTCCTCAAATATGCCATGATTTCTGGATAACTAGACTCCCCAGGCAACAATGAGCGGAAGGGCTTGATACAGTCTCAGAGCTGTATTCTCTTCCCAAGCTTTAAGCCATTCCTCAATGGAGTCCCCATTTCAAAAATTATTTGCACCTTGTTGCCGCCTAAGACACACTTAACAACAAAAAAGTCTCCCAACCGCTACGTGTGTTCTTGAGGGGCAACTATGAGTTCAGATCCCAATGTCACCTTGATTCCTAACTCCTCCGTTTAGACCCAACTCCTAAAAGTCAAGGGGTAGTCCCTGTTTACTAAATCTTCAAAGGTTTTGTTTTAGGAGTTAAAACTTAATTAGGCTTATTTAAGCTCAATGACAAGCAAACCTTTCTTTGAAACTTAACCAGATTGTTGAAATCAACATTAGAAGGCATTCTCCAAGGCCTGAGGTCATAAGTGACCACCCTGAAGCTAGCTAGGGAGACTTGGAGATTAAACAGTTCTGCGAGCCATGGCAAAAGTCAAGGTGAACATACAAGCCTTGTGAGCCAGGACAAAAGTCAGAACGAAAGTGATAATGCCTTGGCAAGTCTTGTGAGGTCATGGCAAAAGTCAAGGTGAACGGACAAGCCTTGTGAGCCATACCAAAAGTCAAGTCAGTAACTCTTGTGAGGCAATGCCAAAAACCAAGATAGGAAGCCTTATGAGCATTTTGCAAAAGCCAAGGTATCTAGCAAAAGTTAGGAAGAATGTAAAATTCCTATGAGCTAGAAACAAACAATCTTCCTCATACAAATAAATGTATTGATCTAGTGCGTTGGCATGAATAAATTCATCCACCATGAATATGTCTCTTTAGTCAAAGTTAAAGTCAAAGTTCTCATGAATAAAGTTTGAGTTTTATTAAAAGTTTTAATTATTAATTAATTAATTTATAAAATGTTAAAGAAAATAAAAAATAATTAAATAATTAAAGTTAGCAAAAAGAGTCAAGACAAAGTTAGAAATAATTAAATAAATAAAGTTAGCAAAAGACAAAGTTAGAAAGAAAAAAAAAGGGAAATAATTAAAGTCAAAAAAAGGCAGAAAGAAAAAAGAAAAAAAATGGAAGGTACTAAAAAAAATTGAAAATCTTACTTTATAGAAATTTCTCTTCTCCGTTTAGAACTTTCCGTCCATTTTCATTTCAAATTCTGGATCTTGCCTTGTGTGCATGCCATGTCAACCTTACCTTCTTTGCCTATATATTGTAGCCTCTGCTGTCCATTAGAGTGCATCATTAATTAATGAAGTTTTGTCTTTAAGTCTGAGTAAATAGAGAGCAACAAATGAACTCTTGTCCTTGCTGGTTTTACACAGTAAGAAAAGTGAACAGCATATGTTTATCACAACAGTTATACACAGTTAGAGGGGCAGAGAAGGAACTTTTGTGTTGCTGGTTTTTACACAGTCAAAAAGGACAGCAAGGAACTTCTTCTCTTGCTGGTCATCTACAGTCAGGTTAGTCAAGCTCTTTGAAGAGCATAGTTCATGGTGGAAGTTGTACTGATCATACAATTTTATTTGCAATAAAGGAAGATTGTTTGCTGGAGTTTTCTCCCTTCTCGGGTTTTTCCAGGGTAATTTTCTTGTGTTCATATGAGATCTGATTTATGCATCTATTCTACTGCTCATCATCCATGCTTATGTTCTTCTATATTGCTGTTTGAAGGTTTATATCAGAGGAAATTTTTAAAGGAACAGTAAAACACTTTGTCTTGGATAAATATGCTTGAATTTTAACACAGATAAAATTGCGAGAAAGAAATAATCAACTATTCACTAAACCAGTGCCTATTCTCTATGGGCTACGGAGTCATAGATTTTATGAAATTAAACTTGATAACAAAGGAAGTAGAATCACCGGATACACAAATTAAATTAGACAATTCACATCCAAATACACAAAGCAATCAATAATTACGTTCAAATTATTGAAAAGAACTTTTTGCAAGATAAGAAAATTATGAGTGGAAACCTGTTTGCAAATAACCTGAATCAAAATGAAGAACTTGAAATAAAATGCTTTGTGAATTGTCAAATTATCAAAATGTTTTGCAAGTTGTTGTGTAGATTTTAAATGATTTTAGGTCTCACTTTAGCTCAGGGAATTAGTTTGTGTTGTAAGAAGAATTGCAAAACCTAGCTAATGTGTCTACCCCAAACACTTACCTCTTTTGATTTGAGAGAGATTGTTGGGTGCTCAATAAGAGAACACAAGGTTCCCTTCTAGCTTCGGAAATCAATCCTAAAGATTGCCGGGCATTCAACTGGAGGACACTAAATGCCACGAGGCTCCCAACAACCTCTACCCCTCTAGCTCCATGGATCAGCCTTTATTTTCTTAGTTTCTAATGAGATAGATGTTGAGTGCCTATTATTCTAGCCAACACAAATATTTACCCTTTTTTATCACCCAGGATTGGACGAACTGGCAAGGGGAGAGAATATGGGGCATAGTTTATTAAACTTGAATTGAAAAAATTAATTGAACTTTTAACAAATATTATCCAGCATGATATTGCAAGGATGGGAAAGCCACTTCACTTCAAGGTGTGGGCACAACAAAAGTACAAATGCTTTGAAATAAAAAAAATTAAACCTAGCCCTTCCTCTTTTGCTTACAAGGGTGGGAAAACCCAACTTCCTTTGCAAGCAATGGATGGCAACTTTAAAGAAAAAATAAACAAATAGTTACTCTAGCCACACAACCCTCTTCTTAAGGAAGAGATGGGGCAAGCAATAGAAGTAAAATACTGAAAATAAAACTAAGTACTATCCTAGTCTCTTTTCAATTGCAATGCAAGGGTGGGAAAGCTCAACCTCCTTTGCATGCCAGGGACGGCTGAGTAATGACTTCAAATATAACTTGGAAAAAAAATAAAGAATAAAGTTTAAGAGACTCTCTTGGGCTTATTACAATCAAAGAAAATTCAACAAGAGAAATGAGAGAAAAGAGGTAGGTAAAAGTGGGGTTTCACCCCTTCTTGGCAATGGCTTTGAAGTTTTTTCTTTTGGGTAGCCTTTGCACCCTTTTGTGACCCAAATTTGGCAGAATTTCCCCTTGTTCCGCCGCGAACTTGCAAAAAACCAGCAAGCAAAAAGTGGTAAAAATGCCCAAAATCACTTTGGGGCGCTATGATTGTTAGCGACAAATTATGTACAAAATTTCTACAAAATTTATAAAGTAACTAGCTTCAAAGAATTTGAGAATACAAGTAATAAAATAGGATTTAAAATGCTAATGAGATGAATAAAATATGCATAAATTTAAATGGGAAATGGAAAAATTCCCTTTGCTCTTCAAAGTTTGAATAAGTGAGGCATCCAACCGAGGAATCCCACTCTCCGATTCAAGCAACCTGCAGCTTGAGAAATCTTTGCTATACAACAAAAAAGAAGGTGGGATTAATATGATGAACCAAGAAATCATAAACTTAAACCAAGAAAAATACGAAGTTCTTAATTACAAAAATGAAAACTCACAAAATCTTTGGCAAAAATACCACATATCTCACAAAAGCAAAGAAGTTTACTTCTTTGGTTGGCCCTCCCCAAACTTGAGCAGCTATTAAGCATGGAAGCAAATCACCATAGAGCACCAAGGAACACAATATTTTCTGGAAAGATTTTTATTTAACGAAGCCAAATGGCTGAAAATTACAATGGCCCAAATGGGAGCAAAATGGAAGCAAGAGCAAGAGAGAGAGCAAGAGCATGAGGGATTGTGACCAAAATGAGGAGGAGAAGCCTCCTTATAAAGGAAAAGTGAAGGAGGGGATCCCATTTGCATGTTTGCCACTTGTCACATGAGAGAGGGAAGGGCTCATGGAGAGGGGGGCACACTCCCTAGAGAGACCATTTCAATCTTAAGAAACACTTGCATGGAGGGCTCTTTTTTGCCTTTAATCTTACCTTAGGAACATAATATCACATTTGGAAACTTAATTTCCTCTCCCCAAGTGACTTAGTCCCTTTACAAAATTTTGCCATTAATTCCCTGATTTTCTTGATTGATTTAGGAAAATATGTCCAAAACCTTGTCAAAACTCAACGACTTGACTCCAAATTGTTAAGATTCCATATACTAAGCTAGATTATCAGCATTCAATTCAATTTCACAACAAAAGCATATAGATAGGATCACTGAAAGAAACAGTATCACAAGATCAACACATATTTACCCTAGGAAAACCCTAAAGGGAAAAACCCAGCAAGAAAAGCTTCCTCAATATAGATGATCAAAAGATAAAAGATAAAACTTCAGACTTGTCCTTCTCCTCCTTGCAGATAAGACTCTCTCTTTCTCTCATGCGCTACACAAGTGAGTGATTGTGTGTTCAAATGAGGAGCGCCTCTCTCCTATTTATATTCTTTCGTCCACTTGACATTTTACTCAACCAAGTCGGCCCCGCTAAAATTGACTGGGATGACTTCTCTAGGAAGACTCAAACAACTTAATATTATATTAATGAAGGTGCTAATGACCCGACTTACAACGGAGGGGTTTTCCTCATGACTCTTTAATGACCTAGTACAATATTAATGATTCTCCCGATAGGAACATCGAGGTACAATAAAATATAAATGATTCTCCCAATAATAACATCGGGGTACAATAAGTGAATACACTTCGAAGTTACAATAATTCAACACTCCCCCTTAATGAGAAGGGTATTCTACAACAACAACAACAACAACAGTAGGAGAAGGAGCGAGAGCATCTTCAACATCATCAGGGTGATACATCTATAAATCATTGGAAGCTTTTTCATCATCTTTTACATATAGTCTTCATCTTTAATTTCAGCCGCAACAACATTTGGATCATTCGATCAACAACATCATCATCAATATTTTAGTCTTCTTCAATCAGCAACATCATCGTCAACAATACTTTGACCTTTCGATCAACAACATCATCAACATCATCATCATCATCAGCAATACTCTGATTTTTCGATCAACAACATCATCATCATCATCAGCAATACTCTGATCTTTCGATCAGCAACATCATCATCAACAACAATAACCTGCAATCCACAATATGAAGACGAAAGTCTACGGATCACTTTAGGACTTAAGTCCAGGGATGATACAATCCTACCACATTCTCGATGACCGAAGTCACCGAATACAATTATGGGATAATCACTCCCAATCACTTTAGGACTTATGTCCAAGGATGATGCAATCCTACCACATTCTCGACGACCGAAGTCACCGGATACAATTACGGGATAATCACTCCCTATCACTTTAGGACATAAGTCCAAGGATGATGCAATCCTACCACATTCTCGACGACCGAAGTCACCGGATACAATTACGGGATAATCACTCCCTATCACTTTAGGACATAAGTCCAAGGATGATGCAATCCTACCACATTCTTAACGACCGAAGTCACCAGATACAATTACGGGATAATCACTCCCTATCACTTTAGGACTTAGGTCCAAGGATGATACAATCCTACCACATTCTCGACGACCGAAGTCACTGGATACAATTACGGGATAATCACTCCCTATCACTTTAGGACTTAAGTCCAAGGATGATGCAATCCTACCACATTCTCGAAAACCGAAGTCTCCGGATCACTTTAGGACATGTGTTCAGGGATGATACAATCCTGCTTCTTTCTCAGAGACATAAGTCTACGGATCACTTTAGGACACGTGTCCAGGGATGATACAATCCCACTGCAACATCACTGCTCCCCTTTTCGAACAACTCCAAGCTTGTCTCGAAAGTATTTGAACTTTATTTGAGACAGAGGCTTCGTCAACACATCAGCAACTTGTTCATCGATACTCACATACTGGAGCTTTATGGCTCCCTTCTGTATCATATCTCGAATGTAGAAATATCGGATTTCTATGTGCTTTGACTTATCATGGAACATTGGGTTCTTTGTCATCTTTATACAACTCTAGTTATCACATAGAATCACTGTGGTATCCAACTCCAGGTTAAATAGACTTGACATTAGCTTCCGAAGCCATATGGCTTCACAACTAGTAGCGCAAGCTACTATATATTCTGCTTCAGCTGTTCTAAGAGCAACACTGGACTGTTTCCTGCTAAACCATGAAATCATAGCAAACCCTAGACAATAACATCCACCTGATGTGCTTCTTCTGTCTGAGACACTTCCAGCCCAATCTGCATCTATGTAGCCATACAATATGTAGTCATGGTTTTCATCATAGTATAGACCAAAGTCTATGGTTCCTTTCAGATATCTCATCACATGTTTTGCAACTACCAGGTGAACACGTCTAGGTTGAACTAGATACTGACTCAAGGTGTTCACAGCAAAACAAATGTCTGGTCTGGTATTTGTTAGATACATCAACGACCCAATAATCTGTCTGTATTGAGTCACATCCATTGATTTTGATGATTCATCAGCTAACAACTTCAGGTTGGTATCCATGGGTGTGGCCATGGCTTTACATTTCGACATATCAAATCTTTTCAAAATTTCTACTGCATACTTTCCCTGATTGAGAAAGATTCCTTCTGTGCTTTGCCACACTTCCAGACTTAGAAAATAATGCATTAACCCAAGGTCTTTCATCTCAAATTCTTCAGCGAGCTTCTTCTTGCATTCTACAATCTGTTTCTCATTCCCTATCAAAAATAGGTCATCCACATACAATAATAGTATGACAGGTTCATCTTCTATAACCTTGAAGTAAAGGTTAGGATCGACTTTACTCTTGGTAAAGTCCAAGCTCGTCAGGAAACTATCTATCCTTTCATACCAAGCTCTAGGAGCTTGCTTCAGGCCGTACATGGCCTTCTTCAACTTGCATACGTGAGTCCGTCTGTCTTCAACTTCGAATCCTTGTGGCTGTTCTATGTATACTTCTTCCCCAATCACACCATTCAGGAAAGCTGTCTTCACATCCATCTGGTCTAAGTCCCACTTCATCATGGATGCAAGTGCCATGATGGCTCTAATCGAAGTATACCGTGCTATTGGTGCAAATGTTTCTTCATAATCAATTCCCTCTTTCTGAGAGAAACCTCTAGCCACAAATCTTGCCTTGTATTTCTCTATACTTCCATCAGCTGCATGTTTTATCTTGTAAATCCACTTGGAAGATACTACACTCTTGTCTTCTGGTTTGGGAACTATATCCCAAACATCATTCTTCATTATTGTTTGGTATTCTTCCGTCATTGCTTCTACCCATTCTTTCTTTTGTACAACTTCTTCATAGTTTGTAGGTTCTTGATCCACGAGATCACACATCAAAGCTACATAGTTGGAAAATGGCTTGGGCTTCTTGCCTATCCTAGTGGAGCCTTCAGGAGCTCCATATCTTTCTGCTTTTTGTATAATTTCTCTTGCCCAAGCAAGCTTTCTCTTTCGTGATATCTCCATCGTGGGAGGTTCTTGTCGTTCTGTCATATCATGATCTTCAGGTGTTTCATCGTCAGGGAGGAATGTGTCTTGTACATTTCTGGGAGGTGCATCTTCCTCATATACTTCTTCATGTTGACATTTTCTGTATCTCTTGAGAGCTGCTTCTTCATTGAATGTTACATCTCCACTGATTTCCATGTGATGGAATCCAGGAATGTAGATTCTGAATGCCTTGGATACTTCACAGTATCCAATAAATATTCCCTTCTTTTTGGAAGGGTCCAACTTGGTTCTTTTCTCCTTCGGTATGTGAACATATACTGGACAACTGAATATCTTGAGGTGACTTACCTCAGGCTTCTTTCCCGTGAACATCTCTTCTGGAGTCTTGAATCCAATAGTACTGTGAGATATTCTATTCTGTACATAGACAATAGTTCTTGCTGCTTCTGCCCATAGATGTATTGGAAAATCTTGATCATATATCATTGTCTTCACTGCCTCCATGATGGTTCTGTTCTTTCTTTCTGCAACACCATTCTGTTGAGGATTGTAGGGAGTAGTTAGTTCTCTCTTGATTCCAACATCTTTACAAAAGGATTCAAATTCTTGTGAAGTATATTCTCCGCCATTGTCTGATCGGAGTGTCTTGATGTTTTTGTTTGAAAGATTCTCTATCAAGGCTTTGAATTCCTTGAATTTTTCAAACACCTCATTCTTTGCTTTCAAGAAGTATATCCATGTCTTTCTTGAATAGTCATCAATAAATGTAATATAGTATTCAAAACCACTCAAGGATGTGGAGGACATTGGACCACACACATCTGAATGAATCAATTCCAACGTATCTTTAGTTTTTGTTTCACTCTTCGGAAATGGATTCTTGATATTCATCCCTTTCGCACATCCTTTGCAAATGCCTTCATGGTTGATCTTCAAGTCTGGTAATCCTGTCACTACTTTGTTTACATGAGGTAGTGCTTTGTAATTGATGTGGGTAAGCCTCTGCCACAATTCACTAGGGTTAGTGGTCTCATGAACAAGGGCTGTTTCTAGATGTCCCTTGAGTTTATGCAGGCCTCCTTCTTCTTCATCGATGACAACTACATCTTCAATTGTCTTTCCTTTGGGCCACATGAGTACTTGACCATCTATGAATGCAACTTTGTATCCTTTCTTATCTAAAGTTGAGATAGAAAGTAAATTCTTCTTTAGACCTGGTACATATAAAACTTCCTTCATCTTCAGGGGATTTCTTGAATCAAGCTTATAGCTTGCTTCACCAATTCCTTTGATTGGATATTGATAGTCATCTCCTAGAGATACTTTCTGAGGAGAGTTCCTTTCTTCAAGTTTTGACAGAATTTTCTTTTGTCTCGACATGTGCTTTGAAGCACCACTATCAATAAGCCATGTGTCTTCTCCAGGTGTTACAGACCTAGAGAGTGCAGAGAATAGTACATACTCCTCGACATCTTCTTCCCTTTCTTGCTTTCTCTGTGGTCCTTCTTCTTCTTCTTCATCCTCATCTTCAACTAGATGTGCATGATGTCTTTTGTAATTGTTCCTCTTCTTGTATTCTTCTCTCTTTAAAGGACGATTTCTGGCAATGTGTCCTATCTTGTCACAATGAAAACACTGAAAGTTGGAGTAGTCTTTCTTTGGAAAACTTTCTCTTGTTCTTTGGAACCTTCTAGGAGGTTGAGACTCCTTGTGGTTTCCCTTCTTGAAGTTGGGTTGACCCCTTCTCTTGGTATGGGTGGCTAGGGCTTGATCATCTTCCTTTAGTAGAGTTTCTCTATTGGCCACTCTAGCCTCCTATTGAATACGGTCTTCCCATACAGTATCAAACTTCAGGCTTTCCTTTCTAGCACACATCATTTGGATGTATGACTCCCAGGGTCTAGTGAGACCATTGAGAGCAGTCATAATCAACTCATCTTCATCAAGGGTGTCTCCAATGGCTTCTAGTTGTTCCTTGAATTGGGAGACCCTTCTGAAATAGTCTTGGATGGATTCTCCATGACTCATCTTGGTGCTCTTCAATTGAGCTCTTAGATTCATCTTTCTATTGATGTTTCTTCCTTCATACATCCTTGCTAGGGCATCATACATTTCTTTCGGAGTCTTTTTGGATGACACTTGAGGGATCAAGTGATCCTTGATAGAATGAGCAATAATACTTTGTGCCCTAATTAGATCCTTCTTGTGCTTGTCCTTAGCTTCAGCCTCTTCAGGTTCTGCAACTTCAGTCTTCATCCTTGATATATTTTTCAAGATCATTCTCCTTGAGAATGAGGCCCATTTTGTATTTCCATGCTTTGTTCTATGCCTTCTAGTTTGTCCTCAAGCTTGGTGCTTGGGGCCATCTTGTCAGAGGATTACAAAGATTGAAATTCTGGAAAATGAGAAATTGATCTTACCAGGAGATGCGCTTGACTAAGGCAAGTTGACTAGTGTGCTTGGTTTCTGGAGATCTCAAGTCTTCACCTTTCAACTCTGACTTGCGAGATTTTGCAGTGAAGTTTTCTGGTTCACTGGATTTCTGCAGTTTTTCTGGTCCAGTATCAAACTAGGATTTGACTTTTTTAGAGATCTACCCACTCAAAAATATCGATCTCAGGTTCAGTAAATGCGCTCTACGAGGGCGCAACTTTCCATGCAATCAGATCTTCAAAAATCAAAATTTTTCCTAAAACCCTAATTTCTTGTCGGGGAGAGAGAGGGCTTTTTCACCTTGTGAAAGCTGTCCTATTCAGGTTAGCTTTGATACCATGTTAAGATTCCATATGCTAAGCTAGATTATCAGCATTCAATTCAATTTCACAACAAAAGCATATAGACAGGATCACTGAAAGAAACAGTATCACAAGATCAATACAGATTTACCCTGGGAAAACCCTAAAGGGAAAAACCCAGCCAGAAAAGCTTCCTCATTATAGATGATCCAAAGATAAAAGATAAAACTTCAGAATTGTCCTTCTCCTCCTTGCAGATAAGACTCTCTCTCTCTCTCTCATGCTCTACACAAGTGAGTGATTGTGTGTTCAAATGAGGAGCGCCTCTCTCCTATTTATATTCTTTCGTTCACTTGACATTTTACTCAACCAAGTCGGCCCCACTAAATTGACTGGGCCGACTTCTCTAGGAGGACTCAAACAACTTAATATAATATTAATGAGGGTGCTAATGACCCGACTTACAACGGAGGGGTTTTCCTCATGACTCTTCACTGACCTAGTACAATATTAATGATTCTCCCGATAGGAACATAGGGGTACAATAAAATATAATTGATTCTCCCGATAGGAACATCGGGGTATTATAAGTTAATACACTTTGAAATTACAATAATTCAACACAAATTTGGTCTAAGGTTGTAGGGGGTCTCTTGCCATTGAATTTGAGTACCCATACCCTTATTTATGGGTATTAGGTGTCACTTAACCCTTTTTACATTACAATTTTTTTTATTTATGCCGAGGGACATTTTTTAATTATCAAAAATTAAAAAATCCTATGCACAACTTAATAAAATTCCTCAAGACTTAGGATAATGTCTAGCATGGTAATATACAACACTCTTAGACATTAATTATCCCATGGAATCGATCATTAGAATGCCTTTCACCACTTTGGAGGAATTTTTGAGTGAAAACTCAGATAATTAAAATCACCAAAAATCAATTTTAATTATCCAAGGGAAAAAAACACTCGATGAAAGGACTCCCCTAATGATAAAGTCCTAGGTAAATAAGTTTTACAAAATTTAACCCTCATGTTGACATATCATTACAAATTTCTCCCGCAGGGTTGCAAAAATTTCATGGAGAAGAGTCAAGAGGAGAAAGAGGAAAAACTGCCTCGCTTGAAAAAAATTATCAAGTACATCTTGATCATCTTCATGGTACATGGTTGCCCACCTAGATGGTTAGGTGGTCAATACACCTGTTAAAGCATCTAATTCCTTTCAAACCTGTCTTATATATCTACATGAAATGAGAAGATGGTTAATATTTTCTTCATTTGCTTTGCAGAGCACACACCAGCCCGCTCGGATTTGTTTTGCTTTTGGAGATTGTCCCATGTAAGCACCTTATTATTGAGCGATAGCCACATGAAAATTCTGCTCATTAGAGGACATTTATACTTCCATATCATCCTCAACCACTAGATAGGCTCCTCTCTAGCCCCTTCCTCAAAAAGGACCTTGCAACCCAACTTTGGAATACATATCTCTTTGATTGGATTCTTTATCTAGATCGTTAGTTCATCCTCAGACTCTCTAATCCTAACATAACTAGGTTTCAAATTTGCTACATATTCCTTCCACATTAATGGCTCCTCATTTTGTAGCCCAATATCCACTGCCCTCATCCATTCCCGACTCCAGATTGAAGAAGAGTTCGCATTTGCTACCTGCGCCAAAGTGAATAGACCTTTCACTCTAAGATTTTTGATAAGGTTTCTTGGTCTTGAATGATTCACCACAATTGACCTAAGGGTCTTCACCAAGTCTGATCCGAATCCCGATGGTCATCTCCCACCTTCCATGCAAGCCAATAACTTATTATAGGAAATGCCTTAACAATGACCTTCCATATGATAGATATATTTTGATAGGATTTTATAGGGGACCTAATCCACTCTTCCATAGTATCAAGAGCTATATACTTTGGAACTATCATATGACACCAAATCCCCTTCCCCCATATGAGCCTCCATACGCTTTTTGCTGAAAGCGCCGTTGCAAACTGAAAGATATTATTCAACCCCCATTCCCCCAACTCCTTTGGAATTGCAAGCTTTTGCCATTTGACAAATGGAATACCTCTTTTGTCCGTACTACACGACCATAAGAACCTGTAATTTAACCTTCTTAGCTTATCCAAAGTACCCTTCGGAATAAAGGCAAGGGTCATCTGATACACCAGAATGGCCTCAAGCACTGATTTTATCAATATCAACCTTCCACCCCAAGACAACCACAATAATTACACTAGATTGATAGTCTTCTTCATTTTTGTGGTAAGCCAATCCCAATCCTTTTGCCGATAATCATTAGGTTTTATGATAAAACCTAGATATTTTAAATTGCCCTGCAAATCAGCCTGTTGAAACGGGAAAATATCTTTTAAGAACCTCTCCTCCTCCTCTTCAAGGCTTGCAAAAGTGATGGTAGATTTCCTAATATTCACGATAGTCTAGTAACATAACAATAAAGGTCAAGAACGTCTTTTAGTTTAGATGCACACCGTCTTTATCCATCACAGAACAAAAGAATGTCATTAACAAAAAGAAGATGAGAAAGGTTGACTACTGCAATCTTAATTCCCTTTAGAACACCATATTTTTTTACACTCATCAAAGACCAACTTAAACCCTCTGCTACAATAAGGAATAAAAGGTGCGACAAAGGACAACCCGTGCAGACACCTCTGCCTGGCCTGAAGAAGCATGTTTTTAAGTCATTAATCAAGATAGCAAAGGATACAAAAGATACACTATTTATAACCCATGTTATAAATTGGAAACAAAACCCCAAGTGTAACAACATGAGCCTCAAATAATTCCAATTTACTCGATCATAAGCTTTTGTAAGATCAATTTTGAGAATCATAGTTGATAGTTTCTTGGATTTTATCAAATATAACCCCTCCTGCGCGACTCTAATCGCCTCATGTATCTGCCTACCAGAGAGAAACCGAAATTGCTCTTTTGATATAGACCTAGAGAGATTGTCTTTAATCCTTAAAGCAATTACCTTAACAATGATCTTATAGATATAGCTGCATAAGGATATTAGTTTGTATTCTTCAAAGGACTGTGGGCTATTTGATTTCATTATTAGTGCAATAAAATTGGTGTTGAACTCTGCCAACATCCTTCCACTAACCCTAGATTCCTCAATGACTCAAAAGATCCTCACCAATAAGATCATAAAACTCAAGAAAGAATTCAACCAACCTTCCATTCGGTCCAAGGCTTTTGTCCTTTTTAAATATATGGAGGACATCCTATAGCTCTACCTTGTTACCTCATCCATAAGCTTGCCATTATCCTCCTTTGATACAAAACTTGGAAAGAAGGAAGTCATATGCACTATATCTTCAATGTTGACTCTATTGTCATCCTTATAGACCCCTTCAAAATGCTCCCTCCCAAGTTTGGCTAGATCTTCAAAGCTGGTAGCTTCCTCACCTTCCCGTTTCTAATTTTCCAATTGAATTGACATACTTTTAGTGATTTGCATATTGATGGAAAAACTTAGTATTTTCGTCATTTTGTTGGAGCCAGATAGAACCGCTTTTTAATCGCCAGGTAGCTACTTTGTCCACTGATAGCTTCCTCTTCCTCTCCTCAAGAGAAATAACTACCTTTTTAGCATCATCCAAAGAATAACCAGCCAAATCCGGAGAGTACATTTTCTCTAATTGATCCTCCACCTCCAAAATCTCTTTATTGTCCTTATGTTTTTTCTTATGTGCCCATGTGGCTGCAACTTGTTTTGTCTTTTTGAGGTTTTCCTATCGTTCCACGGGGATGCGCCTCCCAGGGTCGGGGGCTCGCCCCCTGCGCTTCCCATGCCCCGGGGGTTGGTAGGCTCCATGGGAAACGTTTCCCAGCGCCCCCCTTTCTGTGAAACTTGGGGAAACACAGGTCTAGGAGTTTCCCGGATTGGGGGGCTCCCACACGCCCCCTCCTGAAAATGGGGGGCTCCCACAGGCTCCCACCCCCCTTGATTTTTAAAATTTTTTACTTAAAAAAATGATTTATCTTAAAGTTTAGGTTTTTACACTAAATGGTCATTATAAATCGAAATAGAAACAAATAAAAAGAAACAAACATCGATATGATATGCTTGGGTATAACGATTACATTTAAATTACACTAAACTCTTCGAAAACATAAGGATGCTAGTATGCAAATGGTGATGGGATGAGGAATGGATATTTTTATATGTTGGGGTTCATATTTTTATTATTTTTCTATTATTTTATAATTTTAGAGACCGACCCCCCTATGTTAAGGACCTCAACGCCCCCCCTTCCCCCCCTTCCCCCAAAATACCCCAAAATTTTGGGGTGTCTACACGTCCCCAATGTGCATTTCCCCGCTCCCACGCTCTCGCGTCCCAGAAACTTGGTGGAACACTGGGTTTTCCATGAACTACATCGATGCCGATTCAACATTATTTTCATTAAAGGGAGACTAGTGTTCCTTTATGAGGGACACATATTGTTCTTCTTCAAGCCACAAAGGAACATATTTGAACGGACTAGGAGGCTTTATTTCTTCCATGGCTAACTCCAAGAAAATGGGAAAATGATCCGATTTGCCACCTGCTCCAACTCACTGCTTTATCCTGAGATAATCATTTAGGAGTCCTTCAAATTTAAGTAACTTGTCAAGTCTTTTCGCAATCTTGTCATCACCCATCCGCTTATTCCTCCATATGGGCCAAAGCTTTATAGGGCTCAATATCAAGTAAACCACAATCCTTTAATCATTGAATGAAATAATCAAACAAAAGATCAGCTTGTGTAAATTGACCCCAAATTTCAGCTTTGCCCAATGCAAAATTTAGGTCAACACCAATAATAATATCATTTTTTTTAAGAAATCCATGCTAAACAAATTATCGTAGAAAGGCACCCTCTCTACATAAGGTCCATATGGATTGAGCACATTGATCTCTTTGTCTAGCTCCTGAGCATTCAGACTAGTAGCTAAACCTGAACTCATAGACACATACCAAGAACTAGTACTGGAGAAAGAAATAGAATCCCAACTCGCGATAAGCCCTCTTGAGCAACCACGAGCATCCAAGTAAGTGAAATCCCATCCCTTAAGAAATTTCCCCAACTCTGAAACCAAGTTCTTTCCCTCCCCCGTCGTCTCCTGCAACAATATAACTCTAGGCTTATGAACTTCGACAAGTCTTTTCAGGGCAAGCTTTTTAGAGGAGTTCCCAATCCTCTACAATTAGGGATAAACAAGTAACGGATAATCACCTTCTTGAGGTCTAGATGCTTTAAGGACCCTTAAAAGAGAAGATTGTTTACCAGACCTTACTTTAGATGCCACTTTTTCTTGGGTCCGGGAAATAAAAGATTGTCTCCCATGCCCTGCCCCTCTCACCTCTCTCCCCAGATTCATAGCTAGACCACTGGATACCCCCCCTTCCTTAGTTAGGTAAGATAAGATAAGATAAGATAAGATAATTCTATTAATGTGCACCGAATGACCACAAAAGTAGGTCAATGGGACTGTACAATACCATGAAATCAATACTAAGTGGGAGCCGTAAGTCAACTCCTATAAAAAAGCAAGACACAAATTGAGAAGAAAAACCAAAAGGGAAAACTCCACATGTGGAAAACCGATCCCGAGAAGAAGAATACAAAAAGAGCTGATCCAAAAGAGAAATGTATAGAGTGAGTGGATTTGAGAACTGTGATACAAAAATGGTGAATGTAGAGAAATGGCCCAATGGGTAGAGAAGAAAATTTCCTATTCCATAAGTTATTAACTTATTTCTATTCACTTCCCATAATTCCGCTTTGATCGAGGGCTTGACATCTGTAAGGATCAAAGAGGTCTCACTCTCATCCCCATGATTTTCTAAGGAAGTTTTTTTTGTACACCAGGATCTTGCAGAAAGCATAAGGAACTAAGGGAGGGGAACTTAGCATTAGGATTCTCCGATAAGTGGGAGCCCACATTATTTAATACAGATAGATTGTCCTTTGACTAAGCCCATGGATTCATATCCTTTCCCTCATCTTCTTCGGAATGCATCATGAAGGGAACAAGTTTGAATATGGACATTCCTTTAACCGACAGAGACTTCAAAGATTGAGCATCTTCCCCAATGCTAGCCACTCGATCCGGATTTAATTCCAGCATGTCTATTCCAGTGACACATTTTAATATGACAATTTGTCCGATTCAGTCTCGTTGATACTTCAATCCACCTTCTCTTCACCAAATCCTTGCAAATTGACATTATCCACCTGAATCAGAGAAGTTGGAGAAGTCAAAACAGCAAATTTCTTTTTCTAGAAATTCTTATTGAAGGGCATAAAACATTTTCTTTGCTAAGTTTCCTAACTCGTGACACCTATAGCATTGGAATGCCATCGACAGTAATCCAAATCTTCTTTTTGATGACACCAAGTCTCTTCAAAACTTCAACACTTGATAGAGACCCTGAAAATGTCTTCCCAATTTCATCTTCCTTTTCCTTTAAATGTTTCTATTGCCCAAGAGCTAGAGAATTAGATGGATATAAGCCAGATATTGAAGGAGATGTAGAATCCTTCTCCTGGCTAACAATATCCATTAGCAGTTCAACCTCCAAAGATCTTTCTATATCCTGCTTCGGACCCTTTGAATCCCCTCCAAAAGACTTTTTTACCAAAGGCTCACACTGGGAAGAAACATCCTCCTCACAAAAAAATCTCCGACCACCTTTGAAATCTTCATCTCCAATCACTTCTGGAAGGATGTCCCCATTTCAGCACCAAATTCTCAAGGCCCAAGCTACCAAAACTAATATCTGGATGCTTCGAGAGTGAAGGTGAAGGATTAAATTGAGCCAGATTAGAATGATGATTTGAGAAAGTACCTCCATTATTGCCATAATGATACTCAGAACCCAACGGTTGATAGGGCACCACCTTACTCAAATCACTCTTTTCCACCACAATACCCTTTAGTCTATGATCCAATAGAGGGACCTCCAACCCACCTGGTTACTGACAAACCTTGTGAGAGGTGTTATTAAACCCTTACTGACCATTAATGTCAACACTTGGAGCAATCTTCCAGATATTATCTGTACGTTTGAGCAGGACCTCCAAGGAGCCCAGCCTCTAAGTGTAAACTGAGGTCACCCCTTGTTATATGAGAAGGGATGTGTCCTCTTGTTGCAACTCCACTATAGACCCCATCATTTAGAGAGTGTACGAAGATATGCGATCCCTTTAGATCATTCACCAAATAGTCCAAATCTTCATCAGATCGGTCCATGACTCCTGCCTCCTCTCATTTGAGGTGGAAAGACCTAGCCTTGTTGATCTGCGGAAACCCTTAACTCTATTTCTATCATTTTTGTATTCTTGCAAATATAAAATAGGAATTTAGATTGAAAACTATTTGTAATGTCTTCAAGGCCCAAACCCATGAAACTAGGAAAGTATGTCCGCATGAGGAAAAAAAGGGAAAAAACATTTGTTTACCTTACTGAAATATAATTTTAATAAATCACACTTAGGAAAGTTGTTTGAGCATGAGTTGGGCATATTTAGTCAATCTCTGCATAAATTTCAAACGAGGTGGGAAGAATAATATCCCCTAATACAATAATGGGCTTTGAGGTTTGCATTATTTGAATTTCAACAATTCAATTTAAAACTCTTGTTTTCTGGTTGTGCTAGGCTTATACTTGTAGGTTCAACATATACATGTTACCATCTATGTTGTGGGGACNCCCCCCCCCCCTCGCCCCCCCTCCAGAAGCTCGCTCCGGAAGGAAGCGCTGCTGGAGCTAACAGGAAGCGCACTTAAGGCTAGAAATTCTAGGGTTAGTATTCAAGGAACCTCCTTCTCAGAAGAAGGTGAATTTTCAGATTTGCATTAATTGCCCAGTGCAAATGAAATTATAACAAGGGTAACAACCCATGCTAGGTCATCAAAAACCTGTGAACATGAGAATTGCTCTTATGCACCTCAAAACCTCCAACAACTAAAACAACATGAACTAGGTCAACTCCCTCTTTCCAAGAGAATCTTGAAGTAAAAGTGCCATTGCAATCAACTTCTTCTATCTGAGAGAATCCAACAACCCTATCCGGTGCTCTTTAATACTTCCATTAGTTGTAAACATGGAATCTATCCCAACATCATCCTCCATCAAGGTATCAACCCATGATAGGTTATCAACAAGCTGTGAACATGAGAATCCCTCTTAAGCACCTCAAAACCTCCAGCAACTAAAACAACGTGAACTAAGTCAACTCCCTCTTTCCAAGAGAATCTTGAAGTAAAAGTTCGATTGCAATCAACTTCCTCTATCTGAGAGAATCCAACAACCCTACCCCTGTACTCTATAATATTTCCATTAGTTGCAAACATGGAATCTATCCCAATATCATCCTCCATCAAGGTATCATGTTTCCTCCTCAAGACAACTGGAAGGCTCATGGATGGAAGAAGCTAATGCAATATGACTAGCATATATCCTAGGAGGTATACTCGCGCCCATTGATGATTTGGGCAATCTTATATGCTCTCAAGCCTCCACAAAACTAGAAGGCTCATCCAACCTCTCACCTTATTGTACAAGTGCCACTGGATTAGCAAGCAACCTGTAAATGCCACCCTCTAACCCCTCTAGCGAAAGTTCTCAAACTAGCTAGACTACAATCACTAATGGTGCGTTGTTGTTTCTCAAAAGAAACTCTATAATATACATCTATCATGCAAGAAACTAAAAGAAGATTCTTCTTCAACCCAAGTGTTACAGCTTGGATTGGCATGTGTGATTTAAAGCCTCAAAGAACAGGCTAGCCCAGATACAACCTAGAGGTGTTACCCACTGTCACGTTGATAACCATCTCTTTGCACTTTCGGTTGGCTCTTCTACAACTTGAGGGGGGCTTCCCTAAGATAGGATTGCTAGGCTATGGCAATGGAGCGCACAAGGTGATTTTGGAAGAGATAGCCTTAGCAAAACTTGAGGTCTTCTATTTGAGTATAGGTGATGGAAGGTTTTGAAGACTAGTGCCAATCCCTAGGGCATATGGAGTCTTGTAGACTGTGGGTTTTGATTCAGCATAAAATGGCGTCCTGTCCAACACAAGCTCTGAAACCTCTGTTACTGGAATTGCATTGACCAGCAGACCCATAATTGATGCAAAACACTGGAGAGTGTTATATCCCATAAACTCCATTCCAGAAACTGTATTCAACATCTCTGAAACAACGCCCCAACTGAAAGTTCAACAACATTGTGAGCAGGCTGAGACTTATGTCTTTGAGTTTCCATTTTAGCTTCAAATTCTTGCAAATCTACAGTTACACTTTTCTCTTCGGCGACTTCTCTTGTATCCAAACAAGTTATAAAATTCCTCATTATATCAGGATATATATTTGTGCCCAGTTTTGTTAATGTTTTTCCAGGTTGCCACATTTGCAACATTGGGCAGACATTCTCCCAAATTGGTCATGCTGATTTGACCAATGGAAAATGATACATCCATCCACGAGAAATGGTCATACTGATTTGATCAATGGAAAATGATACATCCATCCACGAGAAATGGCCATGCTGATTTGGCTAGTGGTTAATGGCCCAGGCAGGGGCAGACAATCTCCCATTATCCTGAGTCATATTGTGTGGGGAGATTGGCCCCAGGGTGCTTGCACAACCTTGCTTAGTCATGTGATTTGGCTAAGTGTGAATAAGGCGAGGTCACATTGCATATTCTGTGAGAGAGTGCTCTGTGATGGTGTGATCTATTCTATATTAGAGATTTGACTTGTTTATTTGATAGGGGCTTTCATGCCCTTGTGAAATATACAAGTGTAGTCTAATGTTGAATTGACATGGCTCTAAGAAGTCTCTGGGACTCATAGTAGGTCAAATCAACATTACAACTCTATGCATGGATAGACGTGCATGTGAGGAGATGATGGTCAACATGGACAACTTTTCTAGTGAAGAAGAAATAACCAAGAAGACAAGTGAACCATTGAAGAAGTCCCAGGAAGTATTGAAGACAAGAAGACAAGTCGGCCATGAAGGTAAAATGAATATTGAAGACCAAAAAGGACAAGTCGGCCCCATAAGTAAATTAAAGGTCATTTGATGTGTATAAATAAAGTGCTTGAACATTTCATTTTCACAATCATTATCATGCATCTTCTCTTCTCCACTTGTGTGCACTTTCCAAGAGGGCATACCAAAAGTCCAAGGAGCAATTTTTGGGGTTTCATATCTCTCCCTATAGGTTCGCTATCTTGTCTAGGGTTCTTGTGAAGAAGGTTGCACCTTTCTATGTGCCAGGGTTTCTCTTCATCGTGATGTACTTGTAAACTTTGGACTGATTTCTTCTCTATCAAAGTTGCTGGGTTTTCTCCCAAGTTTGGGTTTTCCAGGGTAAATTCTTGTCTCTATTGTGCATGACTGTCCTATGACTTTTGTTTCCGCTGCCATTTGAAGTTGAAAATTTCAGTGTATAATTATTCAATGATAACGGTGGGATGAAATTAATGTTTGAAAATCATTAGAAAGTAATTATCAAGATTTGAAAATTGTATTTCTACTGCTATAAGAGAAAATTTAACAAGGTTTATCACTGTTCTTGCAATAATTGGCAACCTAAAATTAAGTTATAAGCTGCCTGGAAGTATGATATAACTGTAAATTACAAATGATGTATAGCTGTTTGTAGAAAGTTGAATCCTGGGAAGAGGTGAACAACCTTAGCGTCATCAACAAACATACATTCACCTAAATCATGGCAAATAGTGTCTATTCTGCAATGGTATCTTATGGAGTGTCATTGCATAACATCAGAGGAAAGTTTACCTGACAACTCTCCTAGCATCCTAGAGGGCACAGTCTGTGTATTGAAAGAAGACACACATAAACTAAGATGGTGATCAAACTTGCCATGCTGTAGACATCTCAAAGCAAATAACAGCCCACCATCTGGTTTGAATTAACTGTGTGTCTAAGCATATGTGCACCTCAAGATGCTTAGATTGTTTCAACTTTCTGCAGACTAATAGACAAGCTCATTGCAAGATATAATCTCTTTATTTATGGGCCTTTTACTTTGAAATATGGATTGGTTATTGTGCTTTTGACCTTCTTATTCAGCGTTATGTTTGTTTGCTTATCTTATTTTCTGACGTCTAAAATAAAAGGTTTAGGCATATGTGTTTTAACTTTTATGTGGGCATGATAGGAGTTAGTGTCTAAGTTTGAACATGGCAGCCTCTTTAGGAACATCTATTTCTTAAATTTTCTATTGAATAGATAATGTGTATGAGCCTTTCGAAACTGATGAAATTAACCTGTTGGAAGTTATATTAGAAGCATTAGAATTTTATTGTATAGTTATTGTGTATGAGCATTTTCTATTGCAGGCTTTGCAATCTATACCTTTAAGCTTGGAGAAGATAGATAAGATTATGGTTGCAACATTGTACTTGAATAGAGCTTCCACCATGCATGTAAGTGAGCTTACTAGGTTGATCAGGAAAATATTTTTCGCTCTCTTTTATATTAAATTTTGTCTAGCATAGAAGACTTGCATTTTATATAAGCAATATATTATGGGATAATGTTTTCTTTACTGAGCTATAAGCAATATATTATGGGATAATGCATGTTCATACCCTGCGGGGATATTGTAATAACTATTAGATGATCTAGCATGGCAAAATTTTTGTAAAGGACTTAGACATCAATCCGATCATTCCAAGGTGTTTTTTCTTGTCAATTATGCAATGCTGAATAAATGATGTATAATTTTCGAGTTTTTCACCACTCCAAAGCTGGAATGGTCATCTGGGTGGTTAAACCCTGGGAGGTTATTAAAGTTCATGTGTCAATGTATATAAGCATGCTAGACATTGTTTTGAGTCACTATGACCATGTACCAAGACCCCCTAGGGTTTTTTTTTAATTTCCGAAAAAATATTTTTTCTCGCAAACTTGGGTTATTTTTTAATAGTTTAATTGGAAAAATTCAAAATGTCATAAAAGTGTGGCTAGGGGTCCGAATTTTCCACGGGGTGCTCGTTTTCAAACTCAAAGCACCCACTTTACCCCAAAATCCACTTCAGTGAAAAATTCTCCAAAAAAGGCAAAAAGTGAATAAAAAATTAGAAAAAGGGAAAATATAGAGAAAAAGCACATCCCTAAATCAGTGGGAACTTGTCCCATACATGTTTTGGGTTAACTAAGGATAATGTTGGGGTAATTGGAGACCAAATCAAGATCAAATCGACTTGATTCCAATCAAATCCATGAGGGGGTGAATCTCTCCTTAGAGGGCACATTTATGCATGACGGGGCTCACCTCTTGTTGTATATGTGTCACAAAAAGAGGGGGGGTGACCTGCCTTGTGAGCGGTGTTGCCTACCACCTCTAGTTCACTCTAGTTTGCACCCAATCTTCTCCAAAGCTCCAACACTTGGAAAATTCGCCTCCCTTGAGGTTTTCTCTCATCTTTCTTATTTAAGCAAGAGCTTTGCTCTCATTTTCTCATGGTCAGAGGATTGAAGGAATGCTCTTGCTTGCATTGTATTGTTTTACTCTTTGGAATAAAGAAAGCTTTGGAGGTAAGATCTATGGTGTAATGTTTTTCATGTGTGGATGTTAATTTTCAAATGTTTACGAGGTAATATCATGCTGGTTATTTTTTCTTTGTCATAGGATTCTAGATCTATCTAGCTTAGAAGGCTATTTGGTAGTCCATAGGGTAAGCATTTGTAGCTTCAACTTGTTTACTTATGTTTTGTTATTTGAAGTCTAAGAGTAGCCAAGTGTAGTCGGTTATACCGAGGCTCTCCCAAATTTATTTTAATAAAATATACTAGATATAATCTCGCTTGTGCAAGGTTTTGTGTAGCTGTGCAAGTTGCCATCTTAGAGAAGAGGTTGAGCTTGGTTGCAGCCTCCTCATCTTCAAGATATTTTCAATGACATAGTCCCTTGGTGTTTTGCCGAAGCATACTTCACGGCCCAACTGTTATCACCAACCTTGTAGTTGCCTGTGTGAGGTGGATCCATGATGGATGGTAGAGGGGCAAGCAACTAAGGAGGTGGAACCAAGACTGCCTAGACTCCCAAATGGATGGTTGTCACACCAATCAATGTAGTCTTCACTTTATGTTATCTAAGTCCAAGATAAAAACGGGGGAGACCCAGATCTACTCCCGACAGGAGAGATCAAACCTAGACATCAGATCAGATCAAGTATGGCTTGAGGTACGTAAGGTGTAAGGTAATTGGAAACCCTAGATCTATGGATGATAATACTAAGTGGACTTGGGCTTTAGATGAGGGTTTCAGTCATATGAGGGTTGATCCAAAGTGACCTATAGGGGTAATACTAGATCTAGGGTTGAGGTACTAGCAACTGATGAAGATAACCGCTGTCTTGGGAAACGTAACTGAGACAGGGTGAGTAAGGACAAAGATGGGACTGTCTAGTACCAAAGAGATAGACTCAGTGAGAGATATGAAAATGTCAGGTTACCTGAGTTATCAAGGAATGGTCAACTCTCGGGGGGAAAGAGGTCAAAATGGGGCTAGCGCTATGCTTGGAGATCAGTGCCTGTTCAGCCTTGGGTAATGGAGTCAGTATCGACACAGCGTTTAAGTGAACCCACTTGGGATATGCCCTAATCTATGGACCCAGAAAAGTATTTGGCCCGAAAGATTCAGGTTACAGGGACACCAGCAGAAGGAGGGCGAGCACTAGCGTTTGGAGAGGCAGATCTACAGATCTAGGGAAACCAGGAGACTATCACCTCAGTGTTGGAGTGGAGATGAGATCAAGATGGCCCGATCTACAAACCCAAGTTAGAAAATTTCAGGAAAAATCAGATCTGGAAAAGTCAAAATTTGATGAGGGAAGCTAGGATGCTGAATGTCAGTTTTTCAGATCTAGGGATACCTAGCAAGAACTAGCACAGCGTTGGGGGTGTTCTGGAATGAGGGAGACCTGATCTACAAACCCATGTGATTATTTTCTGGAAAAAGTCAAAATTTCAGTGGGGGCGTTGGGGTTTGAGTAGTCAGAGAGTCAGATATAGGGAAAACAAGTCACAATTTTGACAGCGTTCAGGATGATTCAGTGAGGGGGATGCTTGATCTACAAAACCCAAAAATGGTTTGTTCAAAGATCAAGAGGTTCCCCGATTAAGTATTTTTTGGATGTTTATTATTTAGGACTTTTTCAGAAAAAATTGAAGAAAAGCAGGTACAATGGATTGAGATCTGAAAGGGAAGAGACTTACTTGTTAGATCTTACCTGGAAATGCTTGTAGATGCCTTGATGATGATGATCCCTGCCATCCCGATCAATTCTGGAAGATATGAGTCAGTTCTAGGACCAACGTTGTGCTCCAAGTGACCAATGCGCCCCCCTATCCTACACAAGCAAACTTCAACAGTATCAGATTTTTTGTACCATGAAAGAAAAGGTTAGATCTACAGAAAAGTAGCAAGATGTAATCATAGATCACAACGAAGTTAATGAAAACCCCCTGATACAAGACGAAAACAATTCGAGCGAGTTGAGGTCCCCCTGAAAAAATGCTCCAGCTGAAAACGCCCTCTTGTAGACAAGACAAAGATCCTGAAAAAAGGTATGGATCTCACAAAATATTCTGAATGCTAGGAAGCAAAAGATTTTCCAATCACCATCGAAGAACATCAAATGCAAAGCAGATCCAAAAAATATCCACAAAAAAATCTTTCTATTAATCAGATCCAAGAGCCAAAGACTCCTTACAAATAAGAAGCTCTCTCCTTTAAATAGAAATGAGAGAACCAAAATCATAACCACTTTCAAAACGAGTTGCTAATATTAAAAGATAAAATGTTCTAATCAATGGTTGAGATGAACTCAACATACAATACTTGGATCAATATAACCATAAAGTACCAAAGTGGACTAGATCACCCATAAAGAGGGTACCCCACTCAATAAGAAATAAATGAAGCACATGGCGGGTCCATGGAGTGTTAACTAACTTCCTCTGGGTGCCCCATGGCACAATAAAATAATATAATATTTTAATTTTTTGAATTGTGCCTTCTTGAGGAAATCGTGAGCCTCCCAAAAGCTCCAGAAAATAATATAAAAATGCCCAAAAAATAGGTGTGGGCCCAATCAGGTGTTGCAACTGCTGGAGGTGCGGAGGACATCACTCTCATCACCATAACTCATCCCATGTCATTTCCTTGCCTAAGTAGCCCAAATCGATTTCTTCAATAGCCATTTAATCATTTTTGAATCTGCCTCGGGAAATGTGAACCTACCAAAACAACCTCCTAGGGTGCTTGCGTTGTCAAACTAAGCCCACTAGGCTCTCTGGGATGGGGGTACTATGGTACAATCAAGTGGCTGCACCCCCTATGCCCCATACAGCGCCTTAGGAGATCCAATAAAAACATCTCCCTGCTCAGGCACATCATCCTGTGAAGCAAAACTGCATCAAGAGAGTAAAATGAGCCTGACCATCTCTGCAAGTGCCCGGAACTGAAAACAAACTATGTCATTAGACTCAGAGCGTCCAAATCCATGGAGGGTGTATACTCATACCCCTCTCAGGTCTCTACCTGATCATCAACCATATCCAATAGATAATATAACCATCTGTAAATGACCAGATACCAATAATATAACTAAGACTATCATCCATCTGCTGCAAGTGTTATAAGGCTAAGACATGCTCTACAAATCATTTAAGCAACAATCACAACAAGTAGCGGTCATTTCACTGGCGGTACATTAACCAAATACATATATAGGGCTTTATTTATTATTACTCATACTAGAGTTTCAGGACTATACTCACTTCATAGTTGTAGTCAATTTGCTAGTGAAGGGTGAAGGCTGAAACTGACAAGGCTAGGGCAAATGATGACTTCCTACTTAACATCATGACACTTTGGATATGGCAGGGAAATACTCACTATAACCAATGCCAGACAAACAACAACATAGGGAATGGCAGTGCCTCACAAATGGTTGAGTTGTTCAGAGAGTGCTTATGCAACTTAGGCATCATGTCTACATCAAGTTTGATCCAAGTTCATTAGGACCATCAATTTTATTTCCATGGCCTTTTTGGCCTATATGACCCTTTGGGACTTCACCAGTGCTTAAAAGCACAACTAATCGCAGCTTTCATCCGGGACACATTCAAATTTATAAGGTCAGCGATATTTGGATATAGTATATATTTAACCATTGCTTTTGGGACCTTTTCTTATACCCTTCAAGGGGTATTTTAGCATTTCATCGCTCTTGCCCTTTGCACACATATGTTAAGAAACACATTTTAGAATTTACATTTTCCATGTGGGCATATATAAACATTTCCAATACAAGTAGTACATGAGCTTTCAGTTTTATCCAACAACATCTCAAGTGACCAGGGGGAGTTCTGCACAGCGTGAAACATCGGGACAACCGACCAGAATGATTTAGGCATACAATCCAACTTACCAAAGGCAAGTTCTGTCACCAACTTAGAGCCGAGACATAGTATGAACAGGGAAGTTTGTCCAACAAAGGTTCTAGTGGGGAAAGGTGCCACAAGTCAAGTAGTAAGTCGGGTTAAAAAAAACTGGAAGGTAATGGATGGGTGGAGACAGTGAATGATGAAGCCAACACTAGCAAGCCAAAACAATGGTGGGAATGACTACCTCTATTCTCCCTAAGGAGGGTAAAACCAATGAGTATAGATCAGCAACTTCGAAGTCTGAGTAGGGACATCAATACAATATACAAATACATCCAAGTCCATATATTTATGATTGCCAGATGATGACACTAAATGCTAGTATATGTCACAAAAATGAGTATAAGAGCAATGATAACCACAACACAATATAATAAATGCCGAGTCATAATCATGAAAATAATCCATCTGAACCATCATCTGTCCAATGAGAAAACACTAAAACCAATCTGGGCATCATCAACTGCTCTGTAAATGACTAAATGGCTACATCAGTCCTCGAATCTGAGTGTCCTGAGACTCAGTCCTGACATGGGAGAGTATAATAGTCCACTAACAAAATAATGATTCGTCAAAACTGCTCATCTTAGCTTCTCATATGTAAGAGATTTGGCTGAAAAATGTACTGTATCTGAAAAATAGAATATGCTAGCCCGGCTACTATATATGTGATAACATCTTGGCTATAGCCCGGACAAGTGCTCTGCTGAAAAGAGCGCTTGAGAACCTCAGAATCTCTGGTCCTCGTACTCTGCTTCTCGCATCCTCGATCAATCCATCCAGCTCTGCAACCGCTACCAAAAATGTCACTGACTACCTACAACATGTCTAGAGCTATACCAAACTCACAGACCGATCATTAGAACGATATGTGGATAATATATAAAATACTGAAAATAAAGATTCATGAAATTGAAAAGCAGAAAATAAATCTAATCTATAACCATAACTTTCAATAGAGGTTTGATTTTTATTTTGCAGAAATCAAAACTACACTAGGAGCTTCAAAGGTGAGCTTCAAACAAAGGTGCAAGGTTTTACACTATTGCCGGGAAAGGCTTATTCAGGTCCTACCTACCCTACTCTAACCAATTTAGACAAGTGTTAGGTAAAATCATAAATCCAATGCAACCATTTGCTGAACGAATCTATTTAGCTTTCTTTACAGTTAATGACCCAACAAGCTAGAGATGGTTTGAAAGTAATGTTTATAAAAATTGAAACCATTCAAACTTGTTGTTTGAAATTCAAAGAAAGATCTGGAATGAAATCATGCCAAGGCTGAAATTGACTTTCTAGAAACTCATCCATCTAGATACTAACAGGATCATAAGAAGTATGCAAGCACGCTCTTGATGGAAGGAGACAAAATGATTCATGATTCAACCACTCCAAACAGTTCTTTGTTTTCTCCCCTGCGTTACTAGGACATTCAATTCTATTCACTCCAGAAGAAATGGGAAAATCAAATGGGGACAAGTTGTAATGCAATGGAGAAAAGATGAAATTGATCTTTATACACCTTCTCCAACCATCCATAATACAGACTTACAAATTGAAAAAAATTATTTATTACGGATGACTGAGAAGAGACATGAAGTGCCTTTTCCCCAATTACGTGATAATGCTTAAACTCCCGATTAAAGATTTGGAAAGTATCAACTTGATTAAAAGACAAAACCATACCAAAAAATTCGAAATGTTAGGACGGGAGGGTGGACTGAAAGGTTTCTCCCAGATTTGGAATAATTGATCTCGGAATTTGATGAGAGGACAGAGCTTTTAAATTAATTCCAGGAGTGATTTCAATATTCGTAACAAGGTCAGTATCGACACATTGAACCAACATATTTTGATGAAGAATTCTATTGATACTATCAGGACAAGGGTCCTCATTGCAATGTTCTTGATCAAGTTCACTTACAATTGTATCATCGTGTGATTGTTCTTCTTTAAGCTCTAGATAACGAAAAATATCAATAAGTTCGGTTTCAGTTTCCCTATCCCTCTTACAGGCATGCTCTTCAATCACACTATGACCACAAGATTGTTCTTCAACAGAAGTTTGATTAATTTCAACCTTTTCTTCTTCTGCAGTGATATGATCAACGTCTGAATCCAGATTCAGATAGGTTGGATACCGACTCAAATTATCATCAATTAGGCAATGACTATGGAGTTTCTCTTTTAAAGGCTCTTTAATGACCTCACCAATGGAAGGCTCAACTAAATATGTTTTTTGATGGTGCATGTTAGGTTCCGTCCATGGATCAAATCCAGGATTCGGTCTGTGACTGCTTTGGGTAATAATAACAGAGTATCTGGTATGATTTGATTGATATCCCTTTTAATTTCAACATGAGGTTTTGAAACATTATTCTCGAAGTACTCTGTAACGTTCTTATGGATTGCAGGCACGCTCATAATTTGGAACATATAAGGAGAGGAATGGTCCAATTTAGAAAGCACATTGTCAATGTATTGATCATCAAGAGCACAATCATTGCTAAACTGACACTCTAAAATTTTATCAGTGTTCCTACTCCAACTATCAATTAACAAATTTTGTGAACATGTCATACCCAGTGATGGATCCTGGTGTTAAATGATCAAACCATAGTTGAACATCCCCTTACAAAGATTCTCCTAAGGCTCGCATATAAACATCTTCATTGTTTGCACCTCTAGATTCCATGTAATCCCACAGAATATCCAGATGACTTTCAATAGATATATCCTTATTTCCATTGAACCGGGGCATCCTCCTAGTGTAATTGTTTGGCATAGGATGAGGTGCCCCCGATATTTCAGAAAAGTCAAAAGGAGACTGTCCGTCTTGTTTTTTAACAGCTCTGGTTACTTGGCTATAAGGTTTTGACTGGGACCGACTTCTAGGTTCATGTCGACTTATAGGTCCACTCGGGATGGTTGGCAAATCTTTGTTGCATGGGTGAGGAAGTAGGTGAGTATCATAAAGATTGTGATAACTAGATTCATACCCATAGTCATGCTCGAGTTCATCCTCATACCCGTAGTCTGACCTCCATCTATCCCTTTCGTTCATTTCAATCATGTTTTTGGTTAATTCCTTCATGTGCATCAAGATACATCTCAATTCATTCTTATTTATGGGATGGGTTTGCTTCTCAGTGGAGTCGCGTTGTGGAGATCTCTTCAGGATTTACGGGACGTTCTAAGAACTTAAGATTAATACGTTGGGTACGGTCCTCACTGGAGTCGCAGGGTGGAGTCGTCAGGTGAACCACACAGGTAATTCACTGAAAAGAGATATGTCGTAGGGAAAGGTGAGGTATGTTGAATCAAGGTAGGCCTCTACCTCCTCGGCAACGGTGCCAAAATGTTATCACCAACCTTGTAGTCGCCTATGTGAGGTGGATATAGGATGGATGGTAGCGGGACAAGAAACTAAGGAGGTGGAACCAAGACTGCCTAGACTCCCAAATGAATGGTTGTCACGGCAATCAAGGCAGTTTCCGCTTTATGTTATCTAAGTCTAAGACAACAAAAGGGGAGACGCAGATCTACTCCCGACAGGAGAGATCGGACCTAGACACTAGATCAGATCAAGTAGGCTTGAGGTACGTAAGGTGTAAGGTAATTGAAGACCCTAGATCTATGGATGATAATACTAAGTGGACTTGGGCTTTGGATGAGGGTTTCAGTCATATGAGCGTTGATCCAAAGTGACCTATAGGGGTAATACTAGATCTAGGGTTGAGGTACTAGCAACTAATGAAAATAACTGCTGTCTTGGGAAACGTAACTGAGACAGGGTGAGTAAGGAAAAAGTTGGGACTGTGTAGTACCAAAGAGATAGTCTCAGTGAGAGATATTAAAATGTCAGGTTACCTGAGTTATCAAGGAATGGTCAACTCTTGGGGGGAAAGAGGTCAAAACGGGGCTAGTATCAACCTTGCGTAATGGAGTCAGTATCAACACAGCGTTTAAGTGAACCCACCTGGGATATGCCCTGATCTATGGACCCAGAAAAGTATTTGGCCCGAAAGATTTAGGTTACAGAGAAATCAACAGAAGGAGGGCTAGCGCTAGGGTTTGGAGAGGCAGATTTGCAGATCTAGGGCGACCAGGAGACTATCAGCTCGGCGTTGGAGTGGAGATGGGATCAGGATGGTCTGATGTACAAACCCAAGTCAGAAAATTTCAGGAAAAATCAGATGTGGAAAAGTCAAAATTTGATGAGGGAAGCTAGGATGCTGAAAGTCGGTTTTTTAGATCTAGGGCTACCTGGTAGGAATTAGCTCAGCATTGGGGGTGTTCTGGAATGAGGGAGACTTGATCTACAAACTCATGTGATTATTTTCTGGAAAAAGTCAACTCTGGAAAAAGTCAAAATTTCAGTAGGGGCGTTGGGGTTTAAGCAGTCAGAAAGTCAGGTCTAGGGCAAACCAGTCACAATTTGGACAGATTTGAGGATGATTCAGTGAGGGGGATGCCCGATCTACAAAACCCAAAAATGGTTTGTTCAAAGATCAAGCGGTTCCTCGATTAGTATTTTTTGGATTTTTATTATTTAGGAGTTTTTCCAAAAAAATTAAAGAAAAGCAGGTACAATGGATTGAGATCTGAAAGAGAAGAGACTTACCTGTTAGATCTTACCTGAAAATGCTTGTAGATGCCTTGATGATGATGATCCCCGCCATCTCGATCAATTCTGGAAGATATGAGTGAGTTCTAGTACCAACGTTGTGCTCCAAGTGACCAATGCGCCCCCCTATCCTGCACAAGCAAACTTCAATAGTATCAGATTTACTGTACCCTGAAAGAAAAGGCTAGATCTATAGAAAAGTAGCAAGATGTAATCATAGATCACAACGAAGCTAATGAAAACCCCCTGATACAAGACGAAAACAATTTGAGCGAGTTGAGGTCCCCCTGCAAAAACGCTCCAGCTGAAAACGTCCTCCTGTAGACAAGACAAAGATCCCGAAAAAAGGTATAGATCTCACAAAATATTCCGAATGCTAGGAAGCAAAAGATTTTCCAATCACCCCCAAAGAACATCAGATGCAAAGCAGATCCAGAAAATATCCACAAAAAAATCTTTCTATTAATTAGATCCAAGAGCCAAAGACCCCTTACAAACGAGAAGCTCTCTCCTTTAAATAGAAATGAGAGAACCAAAATTCTAACAACTTTCAAAACGAGTGGCTAAGATTAAAAGATAAAATGTTCTAATCAATGGTTGAGATGAGCTCAACATACAATACATGGATCAATATAACCATAAAGTACCGAAGTGGACTAGATCACCCATAAAGAGGGTACCCCACTTAACAAGAAATAAATCAAGCACATGGTGGGTCCATGGAGTGTTAACTAACTCCTTCTGTGTGCCCCATGGCACAATAAAATAATATAATATTTTAATTTTTTGACTTTGTGCCTTTTTGAGGAAATCGTGAGCCTCCCAAAAGCTCCAGAAAATAATATAAAAATGCCCAAAAAATAGGTGTGGGCCCAATCAGGTGCTGCAACTGCTGGAGAAGGTGCAGAGGACATCACTCTCATCAACATGACTCATCCCATGTCATTTCCTTGCCTCAGTAGCCCAAATCGATTTCTTCAATAGCCATTTAATCATTTTTTAATCTGTCTCGAGAAATGTGAACCTACCAAAACAGCCTCCTAGGGTGCCTGCGTTGTCAAACTAAGCCCACTAGGATTTTTGGGATGGGGGTACTATGGTACAATCAAGTGGCTACACCCCCTATGCTCCATACAACACCCTAGGAGATCCAATAAAAACATCTCCCTGCTCAGACACATCATCCTGTGAAGCAAAACTGCATCAAGAGAGTAAAATGAGCCTGACCATCTCTGCAAGTCCCCGGAACTAAAAACAAACTATCTCACTAGACTCAGAGCGTCCAAATCCATCTAGGGTGTATACTCATACCCCTCTCAGGTCTCTACCTAATCATCAACCATATCTAATAGACAATATAACCATCTGTAAATGACCAGATACCAATAATATAACTCAGACTATCATCAATCTGCTGCAAGTGTTATAAGGCTAAGACATGCTGTACAAATCATTTAAGCAACAATCACAACAAGTAGCGGTCATTTCACTGGCAATACATTAACCAGATACATATATAGGGCTTTATTTATTATTACTCATACTAGAGTTTCAGGACTATACTCACTTCATAGTTGTAGTCAATTTGCTAGTGAAGGGTGAAGGCTGAAACTGACAAGGCTAGGGAAAATGATGACTTCCTACTTAACATCATGACACTTTGGATATGGCAGGGAAATACTCACTATAACCAATGCCGGACAAACAACAACACAAGGAATGGTAGTGCCTTCCAAATGGTTGAGTTGTTCAGAGAGTGCTTATTCAACCTAGGCATCATGTCTACATCAAGTTTGATCCAAGTTCATTAGGGCCATCAATTTTATTTCCATGGCCTTTTTGGCCTATATGACCCTTTGGGACTTCACCAGTGCTTAAAAACACAGCTAATCACAGCTTTCATTCGGGACACATTCAAATTTATATGGTCAACAATATTTGGATATAGTATACATTTAACCATTGCTTTTGGGACCTTTTCTTATACCCTTCAAGGGGTATTTTAGCATTTCATCGCTCTTGCCCTTTGCACACATATGTTAAGAAACACATTTTAGAATTTACATTTTCCATGGGTGCATATATAAACATTTCCAATACAAGTAGTACATGAGCTTTCGGTTTTAGCCAACAACATCTCAAGTGACTAGGGGGACTTCTGCACAGTGCCAAACATCGGGACAACCGACTAGAATGATTTAGGCATACAATCCAACTTACCAAAGGCAAGTTTTGTCACCAACTTAGAGCCGAGACACAGTATGAATAGGGAAGTTTGTCCAACAAAGGTTCTAGTGGGGAAACCAAAAGTCAAGTAGTAAGTCGGATTAAAACAAAACTGGAAGGTAATGGATGGGTGGAGATAGTGAATGATGAAGCCATTACTAGCAAGCCAAAACAATTGTGGGAATGACTACCTCTATTCTCCCTAAGGAGGGTAAAACCAATGAGTATAGATCAGGAACTTCGAAGTCTGAGTAGGGACATCAATACAATATACAAATACATCCAAGTCCATATATTTATGACCACCAGATCATGACACTAAATGCTAGTATATGTCACAAAAATGAGTATAAGAGCAATGATAACCACAACACAATATAATAAATGTCGATTCATAATCATGAAAATAATCAATTTGAACCATCATCTGTCCAATGAGAAAACATTAAAACCAATCTGGGCATCATTAACTACTCTGTAAATGACTAAATGGCTACATCAGTCCTCGAATCTGAGAGTTCTGAGACTTAGTCCTGACATGGGAGAGTATAATAGTCCATTAACAAAATAATGATCCGTCAAAACTGCTCATCTCCCCATCTCATATGTAAGAGATCTGGCTGAAAAATGTACTGTATCTGAAAAATAGAATATGGTGGCCTGACTACTATATATGTGATAACATCTAGCTACAGCTGGGACAAGTGCTTTGCTGAAAAGAGCGCTTGAGAGCCTCAGAATATCTAGTCCTTGTACTTTGCTTCTCGCATTCTCAATCAATCCATCCAGCTCTGCAACCGCTACCAAAAATGTCACTAATTACCTACAGCATGTCTAGAGCTATACCAAACTCACGCACCGATTGTTAGAACGATATGTGGATAATATATAAAATACTGAAAATAAAGATGCATGAAACTGAAAAGCAGAAAATAAATCTAATCTATAACCATAACTTTCAATAAAAGTTTGATTTTTATTTTGCAGAAATCAAAACTACACTAGGAGCTTCAAAGGTGAGCTTCAAACAAAGGTTCAAGGTTGTACACTACTGTCGGGAAAGGCTTATTCAGGTCCTACCTACCCTACTCTAACCAATTTAGACAAGTGTTAGGTAAAATCATAAATGCAATGCAACCATTTGCTGAACGAATCTATTGAGCTTCCTTTACAGTTAATGACCCAACAAGCCAGAGATTGTTTGAAAGTAATGTATATGAAAATTGAAACCATTCTAACTTTTTGTTTGAATTTCAAAGAAAGATCTGGAATGAAATCATGCCAAGGCTGAAATTGACTTTCTAGAAACTCATCCATCTAGATACTGACAGGATCATAAGAAGTATGCAAGCACACTCTTGATGGAAGGAGACAAAATGACTCATGATTCAACCACTCCAAACAGTTCTTTGTTTTCTTACCTACCTTACTAGGACATTTAATTCTATTCACTCTAGAAGAAATGAGAAAATCAAATGGGGACAAATTGTAATGCAATGAAATTGTGAAAGAGATCAAGCCCATTTGTTGTTTAAAAATGGAGAAAAGATGAAATTGATCTTTATACACCTTTTCCAACCATCCATAATACAGACTTACAAATTAAAAAAAATTATTTATTACGGATGACTGAGAAGAGACATGAAGTGCCTTTTCCCCAATTACGTGATAATGCTTAAACTCCCGATTAAAGATTTGGAAAGTATCAACTTGATTAAAAGACAAACGCATACCAGAAAATTCGAAAAGTTGGGACGGGAGGGTGGATTGAAAGGTTTCTCCCAGATTTGGAGTAATTGATCTCGGAATTTGATGAGAGGACAGAGCTTTTAAATTAATTCCAGGAGTGATTTCAAGATTCGAAAGAAGGTCAATATCCACACATTGAACAAACATATCCTGATGAAGAATTCTATTGATACTATTAGGAGAAGGACCCTCATTGCAATGTTCTTGATCAAGTTCACTTACAATCGTATCATCCTGTGATTGTTCTTCTTTAAGCCCTAGATAAGGAAACATATCAATAAGTTCGGTTTCAGTTTCCCTATCCCTCTTACAGGCATGCTTTTCAATCACACTATGACCACAAGATTGTTCTTCAACAGAAGTTTGATTAATTTCAACCTTTTCTTCTTCTGCAGTGATATGATCAAGGTCTGAATCTAGATTCAGATAGGTTGGATACCGACTCAAATTATCATCAATTAGGCAATGACTATGGAGTTACTCTTTTAAAGGCTCTTTAATGACCTCACCAATGGAAGGCTCAACTAAATATGTTTCTTGATGGTGCATGTTAGGTTCCCTTCCATGGATCAAATCCAGGATTCGGTCTGTGACTGCTTCGGGTAATAATAATAGAGTATCTCATATGATTTGATTGATATCCCCCTTAATTTCAACATGAGGTTTTGAAACATTATTCTCGAAGTACTCTGTAACATTCTTATGGATTGCAGGCACGCTCATAATTTGGAACATATAAGGAGAGGAATGGTCCAATTTAGAAAGCACATTGTCAATGTATTGATCATCAACAGCACAATCATTGCTAAACTGACACTCTAAAATTTTATTAGTGTTCCTACTCCAACTATCAATTAACAAATTTGTGAACATGTCATACCCAGTGATGGATCATGGTGTTAAATGATCAAACCATAGTTGAACATCCCCTTGCAAAGATTCTCCTAAGGCTCGCATATAAACATCTTCATTGTTTGCACCTCTAGATTCCATGTAATCCCACAGAATATCCAGATGACTTTCAATAGATATATCCTTATTTCCATTGAACTGGGGCATCCTCCTAGTGTAATCGTTTGGCATAGGATGAGGTGCCCCCGATATTTCAGAAAAGTCAAAACAAGACTATTCGTCTTGTTTTTTAACAACTTTGGTTACTTTGCTATAAGGATTTGACTGGGATTGACTTCTAGGTTCATGTCGACTTACAGGTCCACTCGAGATGGTTGGGAAATCTTTGTTGCATGGGTGAGGAAGTTGGTGAGTATCATAAAGATTGTGATAACTAGATTCATACCCATAGTCATGCTCGAGATCATCCTCATACCCGTAGCCTGACCTCCATCTATCCCTTTCGTTTATTTCAATCATGTTTTTGTTTAATTCCTTCTTGTGGCTCAAGAATTCATCTCAATTCATTGTTATTTATGGGATGGGTTTACTTCTCAATGGAGTCGCGTTGTGGAGATCTCTTCAGGATTTAGGGGACGTTCTAAGAACTTAAGATTAATACGTTGGGTATGGTCCTCACTGGAGTCGCAGGGTGGAGTCGCCAAGTGAACCACATAGGTAATTCACCGAAAAGAGATATGTCTTAGGGAAAGGTGAGGTATGTTGAATCAAGGTAGGCCTCTACCTCCCCGACAATGGCGCCAAAATGTTATCACCAATCTTGTAGTTGCCTATGTGAGGTGGATACAGGATGGATGGTAGAGGGACAAGAAACTAAGGAGGTGGAACCAAGACTGCCTAGACTCCCAAATAAATGGTTGTCACGCTAATCAAGGCAGTCTTCGCTTTATGTAATCTAAGTCCAAGACAACAAAGGGGGAGACCCAGATCTACTCGCGACAAGAGAGATCAGACCTAGACACCAGAACAGATCAATTAGGCTTGAGGTATGTAAGGTGTAAGGTAATTGAAGACCCTAGATCTATGGATGATAATACTAAGTGGACTTGGGCTTTGGATGAGGTTTGATCCAAAGTGACCTATAGGGGTAATACTAGATCTAGGGTTGAGGTACTAGCAACTAATGAAGATAACCGTTGTCTTGGGAAACCTAACTGAGACAGGGTGAGTAAGGACAAAGTTGGGACTGTCTAGTACCAAAGAGATAGACTCAGTGAGAGATATGAAAATGTCAGGTTACCTGAGTTATCAAGGAATGGTCAACTCTCGGGGACAAAGAGGTCAAAATGGGGCTAACGCTATGCTTGGAGATCAGTGCCTGTTCAACCTTGGGTAATGGAGTCAGTATCAACACAACATTTAAGTGAACCCACCTGGGATATGCCTTGATCTATGGACCCAGAAAAGTATTTGGCCCGAAAGATTCAGGTTATAGGGAAACCAACAGGAGGGCTAGCGCTAGGGTTTGGAGAGGCAGATCTGCAGATCTAGGGCAACCAGGAGACTATCACCTCGGCGTTGGAGTGGAGATGAGATCAGGATGGCCCGATCTACAAACCCAAGTCAGAAAATTTCAGGAAAAATCAGATCTGGAAAAGTCAAAGTCTGATGAGGGAAGCTAGGATGTTGAAAGTCAGTTTTTCAGATCTAGGGCTACCTTGCAGGAACTAGCTTAGCATTGGGGGTGTTCTGGAATGAGGGAGACTTGATCTACAAACCCATGTGATTATTTTCTGGAAAAAGTCAAAACTTTAGTGAGGGCGCTGGGGTTTGAGTAGTCAGAAAGTCAGATCTAGGGTAAACCAGTCACAATTTGGACAGATTTGAGGATGATTCAGTGAGGGGGATGCCCGATCTACAAAACCCAGAAATGGTTTGTTCAAGGATCAAGCGGTTCCCCGATTAAGTATTTTTTGGATTTTTATTATTTAGGAGTTTTTTATAAAAATTGAAGAAAAGCAGGTACAATCGATTGAGATCTGAAAGAGAAGAGACTTACCTGTTAGATCTTACCTGAAAATGCTTGTAGATGCCTTGATGACGATGATCCCTCCAATCCCGATCAATTCTGGAAGATGTGAGTGAGTTCTAGGACTAACGTTGTGCTCCAAGTCACCAATGCGCCCCCCTATCCTGCACAAGCAAACTTCAACAATATCAGATTTGCTTCACCATGAAAGAAAAGGCTAGATCTACAGAAAAGTAGCAAGATGTAATCATAGATCACAATGAAGCTAATGAAAACCCCCTGATACAAGAAAACAATTCGAGCGAGTTAAGGTCCCCCTGCAAAAATGCTCCAGCTGAAAACGCCCTCTTGTAGACAAGACAAAGATCCCGAAAAAAGGTATAGATCTCACAAAATATTCCGAATGCTAGGAAGCAAAAGATTTTTCAATCACCACCGAAGAACATCAGATGCAAAGCAAATCCAGAAAATATCCACAAAAAAATCTTTCTATTAATCAGATCCAAGAGCCAAAGACCCCTTACAAATGAGAAGTTCTATTCTTTAAATAGAAATGAGAGAACCAAAATCCTAAAAACTTTTAAAACGAGTGGCTAAGATTAAAAGATAAAATGTTCTAATCAATGGTTGAGATGGGCTCAACATATAATACATAGATCAATATAACCATAAAGTACCAAAGTGGACTAGATCACCCATAAAGAGGGTACCCCACTCAACAAGAAATAAATGAAGCACATGGTGGGTCCATGGAGTGTTAACTAATTCCCTCTGGGTGCCCCATGGGACAATAAAATAATATAATATATTAATTTTTTGACTTTGTGCCTTCTTGAGGAAATCGTGAGCCTCCCAAAAGCTCTAGAAAATAATATAAAAATGCCCAAAAAATAGGTGTGGGCCCAATCAGGTGCTGCAACTGCTGGAGAAGGTGCAGAGGACATCACTCTCATCATCATGACTCATCCCATGTCATTTCCTTGCCTCAGTAGCCCAAATCGATTCCTTTAGTAGCCATTTAATCATTTTTTAATCTGCCTCGGGAAATATGAACCTACCAAAACAGCTTCCTAGGGTGCTTGTGTTGTCAAACTAAGCCCACCAGGCTCTCTGGGATGGGGGTATTATGGTACAATCAAGTGGCTGCACCCCTTATGCCCCATACAACGCCCTAGGAGATCCAATAAAAACATCTCCCTACTCAGACACATCATCCTGTGAAGCAAAACTGCATCAAGAGAGTAAAATGAGCCGGACCATTTCTGCAAGTGCCCGGAACTAAAAACAAACTATCTCATTAGACTCAGAGCGTCCAAATCCATGTAGGGTGTATACTCATACCCCTCTCAGGTCTCTACCTGATCATCAACCATATCTAATAGACAATTTAACCATTTGTAAATGACCAGATACCAATAATATAACTCAGACTATCATCCATCTGTTGCAAGTGTTATAAGGCTAAGATATGCTCTACAAATCATTTAAGCAACAATCACAACAAGTAGCGGTCATTTCACTGGCGGTACATTAACCAAATACATATATAGGGCTTAATTTATTATTACTCAGACTAGAGTTTCAGGACTATACTCACTTCATAGTTGTAGTCAATTTGCTAGTGAAGGGTGAAGGCTGAAACTGACAAGGCTAGGGCAAAGGATGACTTCCTACTTAACATCATGACACTTTGGATATGGCAGGGAAATACTCACTATAACCAATGCCGAACAAACAACAACACAGGGAATGGTAGTGCCTCACAAATGGTTGAGTTGTTCAGAGAGTGCTTATTCATCTTAGGCATCATGTCTACATAAAGTTTGATCCAAGTTCATTAGGACCATCAATTTTATTGCCATGGCCTTTTTGGCCTATATGACGCTTTGGGACTTCGGGACACATTCAAATTTATAAGTTCAGCAATATTTGGATATAGTATATATTTAACCATTGCTTTTGGGACCTTTTCTTATGCCCTTGAAGGGGTATTTTAGCATTTCATCGCTCTCGCCCTTTGCACTCATATGTTAAGAAACATATTTTAGAATTTACATTGTCCATGGGCACATATATAAAGATTTCCATTACAAGTAGTACATGAGCTTTCAGTTTTAGCCAATAACATCTCAAGTGACCGGGGCGAGTTTTGCACAGTGCCAAACATCGGGGCAACCAACCAGAATGATTTAGGCATACAATCCAACTTACCAGAGGCAAGTTCTGTCACCAACTCAAAGCCGAGACACAGTATGAACAGGGAAGTTTGTCCAACAAAGGTTCTAGCGGGGAAAGGTCCTCCATGCCACAAGTCAAGTAGTAAGTTGGGTTAAAACAAAACTGGAAGGTAATGGATGGGTGGAGATAGTGAATGATGAAGCCAACACTAGCAGGCCAAAAGAATGGCGGGAATGACTACCTCTATTCTCCCTAAGGAGGGTAAAACCAATGAGTATAGACCAGGAACTTCGAAGTCTGAGTATGGACATCAATACAATATACAAATACATCCAAGTCCATATATTTATGACCGCCAGATGATGACACTAAATGCTAGTATATGTCACAAAAATGAGTATAAGAGCAATGATAACCACAACACAATATAATAAATGTCGAGTCATAATCATGAAAATAATCCATATGAACCATCATCTGTCCAATGAGAAAACACTAAAACCAATCTGGGCATCATCAACTGCTCTGTAAATGACTAAATGGCTACATCAATCCTCGAATCTGAGTGTCCTGAGACTCAGTCCTGACATGGGAGAGTATAATAGTCCACTAACAAAATAATGATCCGTCAAAACTGCTCATCTCAGCATCTCATATGTAAGAGATCTGGCTGAAAAATGTATTGTATCTGTAAAATAGAATATGGTAGCCTGACTACTATATATGTGATAACACCAACATTCTCTTTCTCTCTCCATTTTTCTTCAAACTTTTTTGGTTACAGTTACTTTTATGCATGCTTAAGTAGACTAGTTTGCTTTATAAAATAATATTTAAAGGGCTGGTTTATCTAAGTATTTTGCTAGATGTAAGTCTTAAAGCTTCCTTTTTAGTAGATCTAGATCGTTTAAGTACTTAGGTTTATTGTTTATCATTCAACTACTTAACCTTTTTAAGCTTTTAACGTTTTATTTGGAACATTTGGTACATTTCAGGTGGTTGGTTTTACACTTTTCTCGCTAGGACAAGAGAAAGTGCTGGCGGAAAATTGAAGATCTAGGCCATCCAAGGCCTCTCGAAACAACCTTCTTCTTTCTTCCTTCATTTCTAAGACTTGTAAAGCCTTTGGATCCAGATCTATAAGGACCAATGACACCCACCTCAAAACTTGTAAAAATAAGTAATGAAAGAAAAGCAAGTGGGATTTCAAAGCGCTCGCACCCCATCCCCTCTGGGGGATTTTGGTCGTCTCCTTGATGGTTTGCTTTTCTGCTTTGTATCATTATATTTTTTGCTAAACCCTAGAATAGTTTTGCTTTAGTTAGATTGATTTTCTTTTAGCTTTTATTTTGCAAAAGTAATCGAATGCTAACCCAACCTTAATTTCCCGAATTACTGAAAGGAAAAAGAGATTCTTGGCTGTAGTAATGAGTTTCAAACTTCGCTTTCATTTTCACAATCATAATTGGAATAGACAATCCACTCCTTCTGTGTATGCTCTTTCCCATCGCAGGTTCGCCTTGAGCTTTGGGATAACCAAAAGTAGAAGTGTGCACTTTATAAATTTTCACATCTAACTTAGCAACTCACCTTAATAAAATAGAACTCCCATAAACATACGAAAATTCGACGTAAACGAAATTGTCTCGTTGTTGGCAAATTTTGCAAGGGAAGTGGGAACAAGTAGAAAGCAACCATGGGGCCCAGTTAGGCTACACCCTCGTTTGGTGTAGTGTTGGACACACCTTCGTGACTCTATCTAGCCCACACGTCTTTGTGCAAAACCGCGTCAGACAAGATCCGAACATATTCCCAAGTACTTTCAGGTATATCGGGAATCCTCTCTTTCCCATAGTTAATTCATCTTAATAATCTTAAAATCAATCAAGAACACTTGCACAACATTTTCCATTTTCAACAACATCTCTTTTAATTTGTTAACTCCATTTGACACTCGTTATATTGCAATTACCACTATTTTGCTTTTAGTCAATTATATTGTTAATGCCATATCTATGCTGTTGATATTTAATTAGTTTGCAAGTCCTTATTTTGATCAATTTACAAAACTCCTAAAAAACTTACTACCATTTTTAACAACCAAACCGTAACAAAGAGCCTTAGCATATCTTTTTAGGGACTACCCCCTTTGGCTTCAGTAGGAGTTCTGCCTAAACGGAGGAGTCACGATCAGGTGATAGTACATGACTTGAGACTTGCTCCCAAGGACACACTGAGCAACTTGAAGATTTTTGCTGCGCTTCCCCCCAAGTGTGTGAAAGGTGGCAACATATCCCATCCATATTCTACGTATTATTCTAAATCTAAATCTAGATCTATACAAGTTGCAGCTCAAAATATGGGTAGTGTATGATGGTTTTTTATTTGGGTTTCTAGTGATTTAACTATTGTCTTTTTAGCAACATCATTACAAGCAACAAAGCTTCCATGTCAACAAACTAAGAAATGCAACAACTCAAAGGTTTGATCCTTTTGGGTATTGCTCTTGTTCTTCTCATTTTTAGGGTTATCTTAGCTTTTACATATTGTACATAAGTTTCTAATGATGAAATTGCCATTGATGCCAACATGGACTTGCAGTGGCTCCACAGGTTGTCATTGATGCCAGCAAGTCCCTCATGCAGTGCACAGGTATGGATGATCCCAGGACCCTTTGGTTTGTGCTTTGAAGCACCTTGTACCCAGTTGACAAGGTCCTTGTACCCACAAGGTTGGATCTTGAAGCCACCACCTTGTTGACAATGCTGAAGACCTTGGACATGGCGTTGAAGCCCTTGTGGATGATGGAGAATCCCTGGAGGGATTGGAGAACCATTAATGACCCATTCTGTGGTCATTCATGCTCTGATGGTGTCATGGTTCCCTAACAGAAGGTTTGGCAACCCCACAGGTGATGTCATGATGGATCTTGACCCTTGGAGGTCCCCTTGTGTGGTTGAGGTGGTTGAAGAAGCCCATGGAGCCTTTTGCTTGATGAAGAAGCCTTGAAGAAGTCCTTGGACCCACATTTGATGGCTTAATGGTCCTTGTTCCCTTAAAGGTGATGATGTGGTCATTGATGACTTGATGAAGACTTGGAACCCTTGATGCCCTTGCAAAGGTCATGAAGCCCATTGGTTGCACTTGATGTGGTTAGATGGCATGATGAAGACATCCACACACATATGATGGCTCTTGGAAACACTTAATGGCTTGATGTTGAAGTTGACAATGGTCCATGTTACCATTTGGTGACGAGCTTGAAGCCCATGATGGCGCCTTGCACATGGCATGCCCTTGGAAGCCCTAGTGGCTTGATGTAATCCTTAAATGGTAAAATGGAGGACACACTTCCTTATGATGGCTACAACTAACTATTTTGTGGTGACCTAAGTGGATTGTGGGCAAACGTGGAGCATACACTCACTTTATGATGACCATTGAAATGGTAAGACAAAAGGGCAACAAAAATAAAATAATAATAAAATAACAACTTCAAATTCAAATTAAAAATCAAAATACAAAATAATAAAACAACTTACCTTGCTCACCTTGAAGTCGACCCTAATTCAATGAAGTGGACAAACGTTGAATGTGTATATAAACACAAGCTTGCACACTCCAAACTATCCAACGAATGAGTGAGGTGAAAAACTCGTGACTGAGGAGAAATCTCGCTATCTTGACTGAGGCCGGAATTCGGGTGACTGAGGCCAATGACCCCCTTTGATGTACTATCATGTTGTATTTTATGTTATGTTATGATTTCCACCATAGGGAGGCGTCCTTGAGCAAATGTGCGCCCCCCCTTTGATGTGGTCATCTCGATCCATGTATTGATCCTTGTATTGATGATCTCCACCGTTGATGATGTTTTAATCTCAAACGTCGGATGATAGTTATGTAAAATGTGGACACACTCTCAAGCTATTTAAGAGAGGTGATCCCCCCATTGTAAAACATGAGCTCTGGCATTGGAACATCTGAATTAAGAGATTTAAAACCTTGCACATGGTTTTAAAACCATTTATGGGGCAGATGTTGTAATGTTCGTTGCTAACAACATAAAAAATAATAAAAAATATTATGTGGCCATAAATAATATTAAATATTAATAATAAAAATATTATATGTCGACCTTAAATTAAAAGATGTGTCTTTTAGTTTGAATCAAATCAATGGATATATATAGGACACACCAAAGCTGATAGCTCCTTGAGTGCAATACTTAAGAAGATGTTTACACCTCGGGAGATTTGATTCCTCTCGGTGCTTGATAGAGCATAGGATTTGGATCTATGCTGGTTTAATCTCAACCGTCGGATGATAGTTAGGTAAAATGTGGACACACTCTCAAGCTATTTAAGAGAGGTGATCCCCCCATTGTAAAGCATGAGCTCTGGCATTGGAACTTTTGAATAAAGAGATTTTTCTGGGATTCAATACTTGTTTATTTGTAGATGAATGAATGTGGTGATGGTTGAAACTGTTTCTCTCTTGCATCGAGTTATTTCGGTATAGCATCTTGTATCTTTTTGTACCAATTTCGATTAGCAGGTGAAGGAGGCGAATTGGAGAGAGGCGCATTGGTGGGGGGACTCACCCTGACGTCGTTCTTCGGTTTGGTTTTATCAGGGATTGGTTACTTCTTTATGACTCTCTATTTCCTTATCTTTTACTTCTTATTTGCAGATCCCTATCTATTTGTTATTACTTATTGGTTTTCCCTTCGTGTGGTAGGCAGAGAGGACACTAGGGTCACTAAGCAAAGCATTTGCATCAAGATCTTATTCGGATCTCTCATTTGATCTATGAGGAAGCAATTCTCGTCATCCATGAAGGTATCTACAAGTTCCAAGTAAGTTTCTCAGCTTATTCCTCTCTATTTAGTTTTTTCATGCATTGCCCATCAACTATTTTACTGAAAAAACCCTCGTTAGAAGTAGGAAAAATCACCGGATTGATTTGCACTGGGAATCTGCAAATTTGGTGATCTAGGTTTTGTCGGCCATCCTGAAAAACCTCCTTTCCCTCGTAGGTGTCAACTATAGACTCCATCTGCCCATCTCCAAGCACTGATCCTTAGGGAGAAAAGTGCCCCTCTTAGTTTGGCAGCCAGTTTCCTTGTGCATCTTTTTTCGGTTTTTACTTGGATTTTCTCTTATTGCTGAATCTTCCATCCAAGTTAGTATGTGAAGAACTTTAATTCTCTCTCTCCTCCACCTTCGCGACTCCCTGCACGCACATCCCCGCTCACGCCTCCCTGCTCGCCCCCCCTGCACGCACACGCAACACCCTCGCCTCCACCTTCATGACTTCACGGCTCCTCCACCTCGTCGCCTGCACTCTTTCTCTCCTGCTACTCGCACTCCGCGGTTGCACCTCCCCGCGAGCCTTCGACCTTCATCTCTTGCCGCCTTTGCACCTCCATTCACCCTCGACTGCACCTCTCGCTGCTTGCACCCCACCGTTTACTCAGAACCCCAGTTTCCCTTCGCCTTCCCGCCGACCCGACCCCTCCTCTCCTCGCCACTGCAGACAGGTTCCAGCTCCCCCGACCACTGGATGTGGGGTTAAGTAACCCATGGAGAACCCGAAGGAAAACAAGGAGACAAAGGAGTCTTCAATTCCCCACGCCCAGGATTTCAACAACAGGGGAAAGTTCAGATACCTCAATCAATGCCACGATAATCCATAATCGATTTACAGTCCCACAGACATTGCTATGGAGTCGAATTTCGCATTTTGGATGTCCCAAGTTAAACAAATGCCAAGGAGAATGGAATCTCTCGAAGTGGAAAACAACAGTCTCCACTTAGAGGTAAGCACCCTTGCTGCTAGAGTCTCGGTGGTAGAAGGGGACAATTTATCCCTCAGGAAGATAATACAGAAGAGCAAAGAGCAGGAAACCCTTCACCCCCCAAATGAGGCATTACACGCAGAAATTCATGACCTCAAGATCAAGCAGGAAGAAATCAGATCCCAACAGGCGTCTTTTAAACAGGAGATAGAGTCACACATCAACACATGGGCACAGGTGGTTCGAGGGAAAGACAAAAGTACTCCCCCTCTCATAGCAGTAGAGGAGGTCATGGAAGCCAAATTCGTGGAAGAACGGACCAGACGGGAAGGGGAACTGAATCTAAAGGTGAGAGGTCTTCCTCTACTTCACCCTTCCTTGGATCCTATGGAGGTAGGAATCAGGTTCCTTCGGGATACTCTTGACATATTCAATATAAACTTGGACAGAGCTTGGTTGGGTCACGACTCCACCCTCTTTCTTGGATTCCGAAATGCAACGGATAGGCTTTGTGCCCTCAGAGCTAAATGGAATATGTTCACTCCCCAGCAAGATATTCCTTGACGAGGACCTCACCAAAGCATAGGTTGTAGAGCTTAAACAGTCCAGGGAACAGTTTGCAGCAGCAAGACATGCAGGGAAATGGGCGATTATCAAGAATCTTCGAGCGGTCATCTGAGACTTTTTCCCCTAGGGTGGACACCTCGAACTGGTAGCTCCAAATGACGGGCCCGACTGGGGAGACGTTAGGGCACATGTATCTCTCGCCGCTGCTGGAATGGCAATGGGTCCTTTTTATCATCACTAGGTCTTCTGTATGACACTCGCCTCAGCAGATATCCTCCTCTTGACCGAGACTCATGCGAGCTCTGTGCAACCTCTCCCAGATATCACAGGTTAATATTGGTTCTCAGTTTGCAAGCAGGAAATGAGGAGTTCAGGCGTGTTTCTTGTTTGGTTAGAGACTCTCTTCGGAACAAAGCTTCACTGGTAGCTGCAGATGAGTATGCTAGATTTATGGATTCGGGCTAGAGCTAGGGCCTACCCCTTGAGAGACATCTACATCATAGTCTGTTACGTTCCCTCGGCGTCTTCACCTTTTTCATCTACAATGCCGCGGATGGGGACCCCTTTACAGACTTATATATTGGCATCACCCATTATTTCATTGACGGGGGGTCATCCTTATGGGGGACTTCAATGCTTGCACCAGGGACCTTTAGATCCCTCTCCACGACCTATCGGAGGATGTGTTCTGTACCCAGGGGATCGACCTGGTCTCGTTAGGTCTTCACCAGATATTAGAGGATGCCTTGGGGCCCACTACAGCATATGGCAAACATCTCCTGCAGCTAGCGAAATCTCACGAGTTGCTAATCTTGAACGACCTTCCATGCTTTCCGGACTCTCACTTCTTCGCCTGTTGGCTACATGGAGGAGGGGCTAGTGTGGTGGATTATGCTCTAGCCACCCAGAACTTGCTCGCATTTAATCGAAACCTTTCAATATCCCCCATCCTCCTTGCTGACCATGCACTTCTTTCACTCTCTCTCCAGTTTGACCCTCTTCTACCAACCCCCATCCCTCCCCGCGGAGCCCACTTCGGACCACCATTCGCTTCGACGAAGGCGACCTCGACATCTTTTTGTCTACTCTTTGCCAGATTCTTCCATCTGAGGTCCAATTTTCCTCGCTTGACTCTGCCTCTGCTAAATGATAGTGCCTCTCAGTTGCAATTTGGGAGGATGCACTTAAGTCCTTCCCCCATTCCACTCGTACCACCTCTACCTCCCCTAAACCTGGTTCTTGTCCCATGAATAAATGCTATGATGAAGAATGCAAAACCCTCCATCGAGAACTTCGTGATGCCTTCCGCCACTCCCAATCCACATACCTCGACATCCAAATCTCTTACCGTCGTCTCCTCCGTCGCAAGAAATGACAATTTGTCTCTCAAAGAAGACGAGAACTCTCAACTCTCCTTGCCCACTCCCCCAAGCAATTTTGGGGTACCATACTCCCTCGACGCTCTCCTCTCCCATCTGACCTCGACCCTGTTTCCATGTTCTCCCACATTTCCAATCTCTACGACATTCCCGGAGATACCCAAATTCATGTTACTTCCCCACCTTCCTCCTGCCACCTCTTCTCTGATAGAGATATCAAGGAGGCCATTTGGGCGATGAACAATAGCAAAGCAATAGATGAGTTCTTCTAGCACGCTCTTTGCGCTCTGGTTAGCTATTTGGCTGATCCCTTCAACCATGTGGTGCGTGAAGGTTTTCCTCCGGTATGGTCACATCACATTATCTATTCGATTCACAAGTCAGGATCCACCTCTGATCCTAGTAACTACAGAACGATCATGGTAGGCCACACGTTTTCGAAGTTATATGCCACCATTCTCCATAGGAAGCTATCTAGCGATATTGAGCAGAGAAACCTCAGAGCTCGGGGCTAGGCAGGGTTTAGGCCACCTCATGAGACTATTGACCATATCTTTACCCTCTGCGATGTGATTGAGGAGGCACGCCACCGTTCCTCAAAAGTTTACTGCCGCTTCGTGGATTTTCGGAAAGCCTTCGACTCGGTCCCGAGAGAAGATTTATTGCAGTGGCTCAAAGATATTGGCATCTCGACGACCCTACTGACAGCTATTATGCACCTATATGAGTCCATCCTTGGTCGCCTTCGCATGGCTCGAGGAATGTTTGAGTTCATCCGAAGCACTATTGGGGTTAAATAGGGTTGTCTGCTGTCTCTCACCCTGTTTGGGATTTATATCGATGAGTTGGAATCCTTTCTCCACGAGCATATCCAGGACACAGATAGGTGCTTTCTCCACTAGGTCCTGATTTCTATTATACTCTTTGCTGATGATGTAGTACTCTTATCTTCCTCCCCGGAAGGCCTACAGAGGTAGCTAGATGCCTTAGCTCTATTTTGTGATCTTCGGAAGTTGACGGTGAATTTGAGCAAAACAAAGGTTATGATCTTCATTGGGGTGAAGAAAACCTCGGACTTCCGCTTCCTATTCAAGGGGGAGGAAGTCGAGATTACCAGTACCTATACTTACTTTGGGGTGCATTTCTCAGGCCCCCGCTTTAGTCTACGACCAGCTCTTCAACCTCGAATCAACAAGGGATACAGATCCTTAGCCCTTCTCGAGAGACAATGTTTACGTCACCATTTCCAGGATATCTCATCCAAGATGAGCCTTATGGACCCTTTGATCCATCCTACTGTTCTATACGGACCATAAATTTGGGGACCCTCTTTACTTGAGTCGGATTGGGCCTTAGCTGAGAGAGTCCAAATCCTTCTTCTTCGACGCATCATCAGATGCAAGCAGACAGTATCGCAACACATCATCCTGGCTGAGTTTGGGGCCCGACCCTTCCGCCTTGAGACGATCTTCATAGTGGTTTCCTTCTTGCATTGGGTTTGCGGCTTTGTAGACTCGTTAAAGGGTCGAGACTAGTATCCATACTTAGCCTATTGCTCTTTTGAAACTATTCCCCCTGCTACTCACTCAGGCAGAGCCAAATGTTGGTTCACAGGGTTTTCTGACCTTCTCAAATCAATAGGGATTTAGTTAGATCGTCTCCCCCCATTCCGGTACTTTCTGGATGGGCTCGACCACCTTCTACCTACCCAACAGGAGTTAAATAAGATCATCAAGGAGGATATTTATAGGCAATTCGTTCATATTATACGGGTCAATCCCTTGGGAGGGTTGCGCTCGAAGATGGCCTTTTATGTTGAGCACTTCCTGGAGATCAAAGACGGGCTCATCGTCCGACCCCAATACACGTTCCGTCAATGGATGCATGCTCTTCAGATCCCTCTCGGACAGTTCAGAGTAGGATCCCATAGACTTTGAGTAGAGACAGACCACCAGATTAATAGACTGGACAGGATCTGCCAATTATGTCATCTACATGAAGTGGAAACCGAGTCACACTTTATCTTCATATGTCCTTTATCTACGAGATTAAAGGACGATTCCACTGCTTGTTTAGAGGCCCTCAGAGGTTCAGACTCTGGACGAATTTTTCAGATATATTGATCAGAGATGTTTAGCACTTTATATTCAGGAGGCTCTCAGGTTTCGAGCACATGTTCTTCAGCCCCCCACCAGACCCGATACCACACAGAGGATCACGACGTTCTTCAACGTGGTACCACTAGCCAGGGGCACCAAGAGACCAATCGACTTAGATACCGATCCAATTTCCAGAGCAGTGGGGATCTGTGGATCTTGACCCACGAGATCTCAGCAGCAGTTTCGTATCAGGCCTCTCCCCGAGAGAAGAACAAGGCCCTCCAGACCTCACCGACAACACCTTAGAGGACACCCCGCACCCACCAGCTCCTATTCGGGCCAGCAAACGCTATTGACTTCCCTCAGTTTTCCTCTTTCAGCCTCAAATGTTAGGAGTACTAGACCTTCCTCGGTCCTTTCGGCTCTGGGATCTTCTCTACTTGAGCATCTCCATCCTAGTGCAGGGTTCTGAAGTCGGGACTGGGGCGAGAGCTCTCTCATACTTTAGTCCAGCTCGCATTGTACATTTTTACTTTCTGCATTGTATTTGTTTTAAAAGGAGACCAGTTGGCCCTCCTGCAGAGCACGAACATCATTGTAACCGGCAGTCCTGTTGACCTACTTTGTGGTCATTAGTTGGACACAAATAAAATCATCTTATCTTATCTTATCTGTAACAACCTCATCTTGGGAATTTCGCATTTGTCTGCTTAAATCCCCTAGGGTCCTAGGATTGATCATCTGAACCAACACACTAATCCTAGATTTGATCCCAATTTCCATAAGTCACTGTGTTATCTTACTTGAGTAACATTACCAACATATTTAACTGCCTCTACTCAAGTACTCCTTAATTTTTGGCTTATCCTTTAAATCTAGGGTTTCAAGCACTCACCTTACATATTCTTCGTCAGGGTTTGATTTGGTGATTTGCTTTAGGACTGTCCTTTCAGGATAGGTCTGGGTCTCCCCCTTTGTCACTTAGGCATTTAGTGGCTTAAAGCGAAGGAAATTCCAACCGGCGTGACAACCATCCATCTTTTTGGGGTTAGGGTTTTCATACTATACTCTCAAATCACATATTACCCCACATTACTCAACTTTGATGAAGTTACTAAGTCCATGGTTTAATTTTTAAAATTAATTATTGCTGGTGTAATTTGCTAAAGCTGTAATTAGCCCAAAATGGCCATTTACCTTGCTCGGATGCTCGAACCAACTGCTCCAATGAATTTGTAGACCCCAAATCCATAAATAGTGGTCACAAGAACCACTCCAATCCATCAAGTATGCTCAATTTGGCTCATTTTATGCCAAATCAATTAAAATATGGCCCTACTGACCATTAATAATTAAAATCTCTTCATCCAGGCCATTTTATGATGAACTGAGGCATGAAAGCATGAAGGGGGTCCATATAGACTCTAAAAATAACAAATTGCAATCTCGGATCCAAACTTCTCGGAACCCCATTTTTGGCTTGGTCAAACTGGTCAATATCTAGCAGAAAATGACTCGTGAAGTCTTGCAAGCACAAGCGATGCCATGGTGCTCCCTGGTTTATATTAGTAAACCAACTACAACATTAAGCAATAAGTGATTATGATCCAATAATTAAGATGGAAGTAAAATTTAGGCTTCACCTGAGCAGACTTGTTACCTCTTATGAAGCCTCCAATATATCCACACTTACAGTCTTGGTCTTCCTGCTAGCAATGGGTGAAGTGATCATGTCAAGGCTTAAGGAAAGGGGAGGACTTGTACTTTGATTGCGGAGATCCTTTGGACAAGTAAGGGGATACAGAGGCCACAATGACATAGACATGTTGGAGAACAATAGGGGAAGGCAGTGTCTCACAAATGGAATAAAGTGCTTTGGCAACCACCACTAGACTCTAACAAAGTGCTCTGCAGCTCACATCCAAGCTTGCCTCAAGCTCAGTGAGGATCTTTTCTAGAACCTCTTGTGTTGCGTACACAAGTGACTGTAACTTTGGAGGTTCTACGGGACACTGTGAATTAGCGATCCCTTGCCCCATATCATGTCCTAGCCCTTAGGCTCCATGAAGTATAATCATTACATTCATTTCATTTACATTTGGATACAACATGATACACATATACAATGTAATGATGGCAGTAACACATTGCTTTGAGGACCAATGGGATGACACCTGGTGGAAAGCACAACTCTACCCACCATTATAACATCAGGGGCAACTGATAAGGAAGTAAATCCACGGTTGAAGCTATAATCCCACACACTCCAGAGCCGAGACACAGATAACATGGGTTCCAACATGCATAGGAGTCAAAGGGGGAGGTCCTCTAGATCACAAATCTCAGTGCAAGTCAAGGTGAGAATCCAGTGTGAAAGGGTCGGATGGGTGTAGACAAGTGCAAGGTGGTGCCAAAGCTAGCATACTAGGATGAAGACGACCAAGTATATACCATAGGTAGGGGAAGGAACCAGTGTGCATACAGAGGAGCCTTGCATTAAAGGCATCATGACCAGCGTTACAAAAACTAGACCGAAACCGGTAAAACCGGCCGGTTCGATCGGTTTAGGGGCTTCACCGGGTCAAACCGGTGTCTCAAAACGAAAATGACTGGTTCCGTATGGACCGGTTTTGATCGGTTTTACGGTTTCGATCCAGTTTTGACCGGTTTTACCAGTTTCGGTTCCGGTTTTGACCGGTTCCATACATAACTGTACAACAACACTTATGATGGTATTTAAAATATATATATATATATATATATATATATAAAGAAAGTTGGTTGAGTGGGGAAGGTTCTAGTGAAATATGCTCAGCATGGCACATAACAAGAGCCTTTTTTGCAAATTTGTGTATAATGGTTTGGATTCACATGGTTGCACATGAATATATATATAATTTTTTAAAATTTAAGTATTTTTTGTATTTTTAGTGGACTGGTTTTGTGATCCGATTTTTTTCCCAGTTCTGGTCTGGTTCCAGTTTTCAGAGTCAGCCGGTTCGACCACCAGTTTGGTTTTTGTAACCTTGATCATGACCACCCAAAAATGCTAGCTTTTGATAGCAATCACTAAACAAAGGATCATTCATATTATTACTCAAAATTCAGTCAGGTTACTAATATATATAAACGAGACAAGAACATGACCTCAAATGTGCAGATACCATATACCTCCTGTGCCTTATACCTGTTGTGCTGTCTGAAACTAAATGATAGTCTCTGACATTGATGGTGAAGGGAAGACCAACAATCTCTTTGCTGCTACCTCATATCTAAGATCTATTAACCTCATCTTCATGGGGTAAATGTGGGAATAAATGTGATAGGAGAGCATAGAGTACTCTGATCTCTCCATGAAGGACATACTGATAATGATGGATGTAACATAACTCTGCTCATGTATTGTCTGGCTCTATGAGTATGCTCTGACAAGCATCTGCATCATGGTGGCTCCAACTAACATGCATGTGATAACATTGTACTTATACAATCTTTAATCAGAATCAACATTTTCCATTCCGATGTATGCTCTTTCCCATCGCAGTTTCTCTCGGAGCTTTGGGATAATCAAAAGCAGGAATGTGCATTAATTAATCTCTCATATCTAACTAAGTAAACTCACATTAATAGAATCTACATCTCATAAACATACGAAAATACGGCATATCAATCTTTGACATTGTGTGGGCAAATTCTTCAAAGGAAGCAGGAACCATTGGATAGTGACCTCAGGATATTGTTAGGCTACACCCTCGATTGGTGTAGTGTTGGACACCTCCTAAAGACTCCAATCCAGCCCACATTTCCAAGTGCGAAACCTCCTTTGTCATAATCCGGACATATTCCCCATACCTCGTGGTATATCGGGAATCCCATTCCCCTTAATCCACTCATCATTGAATAAATTAAAACTAACCAAGTACACTGCAAAACATTTCTCATTTTCAGCAGCATTTATTTACTTTGACTCCATTTTGGCACTGGCTTAATTTGTACCCTTATTTATGCTTTCAATCATATCATGTTATGAATGCCATATTTTTTTATGCTGCTGAACTAAACTATATATTGCAATAGATTGTTTCAGTCAATCACTCAAAAACTCCTAAAAAACAATCCCATCCACAACTAATAACTAATAGCCTTAGCAACTGTTTTCTAGGGACTACTCCCCTTGGCTTCGTTAGGAGTTTGCCTAAACAGAGGAGTTAGGATCAGGTGACAGCACCTGACTCAAGACTTGTCCCCAAGGACGCACCGAGAAGCTTGAATATTTCTGCTGCGCTAACCCTCAGGTGCGTGTAAGGCGGCAACAATGGTGACAATTGTACCCAACCTGAACTTGTCCCCAAGGTGCATCTAGTGAGTTGAAGGTTTTTCTCACCAAGGTGTGGATTAGGCAGAAACAAACTGCATTTCCCAATGGGAAGACACTAGTCCCTTGTCCTTCCATCCATTTCATTTCTTGTACCTAAATAAATCTGTTTTGCTGAAACTACTCTTCTTTTCACCTTGTATTTCATACTACATAGTCCAATTCCATCAATCCTATCTAGGGAAGCCCCCCTTGAGTTGGAGGAGAGCCTGCCTTGAGTGCAGAAGAGGGTTGGTGAGGTGATAGTGCCTCCTTCTTAGTTTCACCAAAACGACATGTTGAGCTCTAGGACTTTATCTCAAGTGGGTGAGTTTGGGTGATAACAGGCCCTACAAGCCAATGGTTCCATTTTTTTTCACACGTAGAGGACTAAAATAGATGACAAGTTATATAATGATTCATGGATCATGCATTCGACATTAATCAAATTATCTTATCTTATTTATGACAATGGCTTTCACAAATTGTGTAAGTTACTATGTCATTTTTATATTCTTTTTGTGTTACTTGTTTAATAGTAGTCTCCTTGTAATCCCGCCAAGTGACCAGAATTAGCTGTACTTGAAGCATTGTACAGAATTTATTTTGATTGCTTGAGGTTTAGTATTTACATGCTCACATGATTTGTTTATCTATAGAATTAACACCCAAAATTTAGCATATTGCATTTTTTTCCCTTTCATTTCTTCATTTTGCTTTTTGATTGTTATTATGCCTGTTGAATGTCTAATTGCAATTTGACTCTACAGAAAATGGGAGTGTTGAAAGAATCCATCAGGGACTGCAGTCGTGCTATTGAGTTGCATCCATCATACTCAAAGGTAATGCTATTAACAGTTACAGCTTTTCTTGTGGCAAGGTAACTTAGATATAATTAGGATGTGACATTTTTCAGTTTGTGAGATACATCATGTCAAGAAGTTTAAAAAGGCAGAACATTTCTTGATATCAAAATTATTAATGTGCTATACTTATCTCTTTCTTAAATGGATTGGCATCAAACTCAGATACCTTATGAAAAATATTGATTGTTACTCTGTCCATCTCCACTTTTAATGCAGCATACTCAGATGCCTTAGGAAAAATATTGATCGTTACTCTGTCCGTCTCCATCTTTAATACATTATACTCAGAGGCATTGCATCTCCACCTTTATTGCATCATACTCAGATACATCATTTCTATGCAGTGTTTTCGCTTGTTTTTTGTTTTCTTATATTCAATTTAAGAACACTCACATTCTTGGTTTCTTTTCCCTCCATCACCTTTATTTCTTCTTTATCAACATTGCTGTTATCCCGGCTTTCTTACGTAACGAGGTAAAGTAATTGGATTTTGGGAAAATAAAATCACATTGCCAAGATAATAAGCATTGTTCGGGATGGGCCAAAGTAGGAAGAAGCCTGAAAAAGGATAATCTAGGACATCATTGATTAATCAATCTGGTGGAATTTGTCCAAAAAGGGGATTTTGCATTTTTGTTTTGGAAATTTCCAAATTGCCTTTGCTCGACAATGGTAAATATCAAAGGGATGCATCAACCTATTGTGATGAGTGTTTGAAAATTCTCAGATCCATGTGTTATGGCATCTTAGAGAGATCCAAATTCCCAACAAAAGTCTTTTATTTTAAATGTATCAAAACTTGAATTCTGGTTTTTCGACACGTGCATCTCTTCTCACATGCAACTCGGTTGTTATTGGATAGATTGAGAGCTGAAAAAGAATTCCAGAATTGAGATATTGTGAGGAGGTTCTCATATAGATTCTGCTTATAATCTCTGACTACTATGTTTTGTAGTATTCTTTTGGAATGCCGTATTGTTCTTTATGCAACCAACATATTTAATGGAGACATTTTACAGATATATTTGTCCCATGTAATTTGCAATTATTTATATTAAATCATAGCTTTTGATATTTTAGATATTAGTCTAGGACTTTTAACAAAAGCACACACACACACACACACACATATTTTCTTTGTTGTGTTTTTTAGAAGGCTATATTGAGGACCAAGATTTTTCACTTTTACTAGTGTAACGAGATACAAGTAATTATAAAGTTAGAGTTATAAGGTCTATCATTTGGCTGGTAATTGTGAGGGGCTTATGTGAGATTAGTTGTCATGGAGATTAGTTGTCTCCAATGGTAATAAACCAATAATGTAGTCAACATCAAATAGTGTTAGATTACCTAGTTGCTTTGAGCTGTACTCCTCTGAGCCTTGTGAGTTGAGCAGAGGCAGAGATTGCAGAGCTGGAGAGATGAGGGCACACTTGTGAAAGGAGATATTCATGGGGAAGCGAGTTTGGAACCTAGGAGTAACTCCCTAAGTGGGGTGCACTTCCCTAGTTGGAGTTTTCAGCACTTGGGAATTACCTTTGAGAGTGGGGGTGCATTAATGTGCTAGAGCTGGGAGTTATATGAAGAGTGGTGGCATTCATGATGGGGGTTACAATGCTTCATAAAGGGCACACTCCTTCAGAGTTACTCATGTCAAGTTTATATGCTGTTACAGCTTAATTTCTAACTTCATGAGCATTTAATACATTTTCACATTAACAACATAAAGATGATCTTTGAAAGAAACACAATCACAACAATTTATCCTGGGAAAACCCCAAAGGGAAAACCCAGCAAAACTTCCTCAATATAGATTACCAGGGTACAATGTCCAAAGAACAAGGTCTCATAAGAGAGAGAACAAACCCTAGCATGAGAGCCAAAGACACCAAAAACACTTCTCCTCCTTCTCTGCCCTTCCTCTTTCTTTCTCTTGTGCAATACATGAGTTAGTGTGTGTGTACAAATGAGGCAGGGTGCCTCCCTATTTATACTAGTCACTTAATTGACCTTTTAACCTAACTGGGATGACCTATCAAATTGACAGGGTCGACCTACTTAGGAAAACTCAAAACGATCCTTCCTTTTGGGATTACGGGATGAAGTCTTTACGGAGCCACTGATATTGATCACAACTGACACATACGTGCATAGGACGATCCTTCCTTTCAGAAATACGAGATCAAGTCCAACATGGATGATCATTCCTTTCGGAATTACAGGATCAAGTCCACCAACCAATATCTGAGACGATCCTTCGTTTTAAAATTACGGGATCAAGTCCATCGACCAACATCTTAGAAGTTCCTTCCTTTTGGAATTACGGGATCAAGTCCATCAACCAACATCTTAGACCATCCTTCCTTTTGGAATTACGGGATAAAGTCCAAAGATCAACATTTAAGACGATCCTTCATTTCGGAATTACAGGATCAAGTCTAAGGATGATCAATCCCAACTGAGCTACTTGCTATGATCAGGATACCATAGTCTCATTAATAGTACTCCCCCTTTCAAGGGAAGTCCTTACGGACAACACCAAGCTTGTCTTGAAAGTGCTCAAACTTCACACGAGACAAAGGCTTAGTCAACACATCTGCAACCTGCTCATTTGTGCGCACATGTTGGAGCTTTATAGCTCCCTTTTGCACCATGTCACGAATGTAGAAATACCGGATTTCTATGTGCTTCGTCTTATCATGGAACACTCGATTCTCTGTCATCTTCATGCAACTTTGGTTATCACATAGAATCACAGTGGCATCCATCTCCAAATCGAATAGACCTGATAACAACTTCTGAAGCCATATGGATTCACAGCCGGTGGAACAAGCTACAATATATTATGCTTCTGCAGTGCTGAGAACAACACAGGATTGCTTCTTGCTTAGCCATAAAATCATGGCTGACCCCAAACTGAAACATCCAACTGAAGTACTCTTTCTGTTTGAGACACTTCCTGCCCAATCTGAATCTGTATAAACGTACAGTCTGTTGCCACCTTTCACACACCTAGGGGGGGCAAAAATATTCAAGTCACTCTGTGTGTCCTTGGGGGCAAGTCTCGAGTCAAGGCTGTCACCTTGTTCTTGACTCCTCCGTTTAGGCCAACTCCTAACGAAGCCAAGGGGGGTAGATCCTAAGAGTTGCTAAGGCTGATTAGGCTTTGGTGGTAATGGTTTAAATGAGTGAGTTTTTTAGGAGTTTTTTAAACTACAATAATAGAAGAAGAGATTTGTACGATGAATCGATTACAACAACATAAATAACATAAGAGTTTTAAATGAATTATTCAAATCATAAATTATACGGATAGAAAAATAAAGACTAGTGCTGAATAAAAGTGGAGTCAGAAGATTGTATGTGCTGAAAATGCTGAAGTAGACGTTTTGCAATTGTCTCTTGGTAAATTTTAAATTATTGTGGAAGATGAGTGAATTAGATTAGGGGGAAGGGAAACTCCAAATATACCTGAAGGTACGAGGAGTGTCCAAAACCATTATCCGATGCAGTTCCACGTGAGGAATATGTGGACTGAATTGGAGTTTATGAGACGTTTCCAACACTACACCGACAAGAGTGTAGCCTGACGGAGTCTCGAGGTCACTACCTAGTTGTTTTCGCTTCCTCTGTGAACTTTCCCCGCAACGGATTAAATCGAGGCATTGGATTTTTGCCTTGGGAGGTTAATTCAAAAGTGAGCCTAATTAAACTAGTCACCCACGTTGCTTTTGATGCAACCAACTATTCGGTCGAATCGAAGTGGTGCAGAGCATACAAATTGGAGCCTTGGTAAAGTTTTAAGGATTTTACGTGCAATGTGTTTGCTTGTTTATTAAATCTACAAGAATCTTTTTCAGCCGAAAATCCCTAATCGAGAGAGCAAAGGGTGTAATTTGTACAAAAAAAGTAAAGAACAACACAAACGCAAAAGTTTTCTAATTAGTCCTACCACGCATCTCTTTCCCTTTTTGGGTAACTCGGGAAGTTGTCGGATTAGTATTTGTATTACTCTGAAGAATGAATGATATGACAAAAAGAACTTTTATCAAGCATACTAATTTGCACAAAGAAACTATACTAAAACAAGAAAATCACGAAAATTGACACCGACACAAATCGCTCCTCGGGGATGGGGAGTGGGCTTTGAAGAGCCTACTTAGAAACTTTATTAAGCTCAGTTACAATGCTTTTTAGATAATACCACTTGGTTCTTATAGAAGATGAACCCAAGGGCTTACAACACTCTCGAAAAGTGGTAGCAGAAGAAGGGAACACTCCTGGGGAGCTCCGGATGGCCCGAATGTCAGTTTTTGGGAAACACTTCATCTTTTTTTTGGACGGACCTGCTAAAAACCAGCAAGCTTTTATCGGTAGAAAGTGCCCAAAAACACTTTGGAAGTGTCTTTGGACAACACACAAATTTGTAAAAGACGGCTAAGTTAAAAGTTAAAACTATCAAAAAGATGCAAAAATTAACCGAGGAAAGCAAGCTTTTCTTGGGATCTTGGCTTTCTTTTTGGGCATCCAATAACATTAAACACTTAGATGCTTGATTTAGACTTTAATACTTCAAAGGAAAACTACTTTATGCAAGCTTTAGATTTACTTTAAAGTACTTGCGAAAAAGAGACCTCCTATGCTTAGATTTGCTCTTGAAAACGTAAAACTTTAAAGCACTTTAGATCTAAGCTTTAAGCACTTGCATACGAGATCTAAAGAAGATTTTAACTTTAAACGAGATAGATCTACATAAGCAAGGAAAGTAACCAAAGAGATAAATTGATTTAAATTGAAGCAAAGAGAGAGAGAAGGAATGCTGGAAGCCTGGGAATATTTGGGACATGGAGTTTGAAAGTGGAAAGCGGAGGGACTATGCTCTTCAAAATTTGCTTGAAATATGGAGGAGTCAACCTAGATCAACCATCCCTTCAAGCTAGATACCCGCATCAACTTAAAAATCTTTGCACAAGAAAGGTTACAAGCAAAGACGCAGTCAGAAGTAAAAACTTGGAAAGCATGCAATTAAACAAAATGTACATGCGAGCTATAAGAGATATACATCCATTTATCAATAAGAGCATGAATCAAACTAGAACAATCTCTTATCCTACCTGGAGATAACTCCCCTTGTAAGCCCACAACAAACCAAAGAAATGCACAACGAAAAGAAGCTAATACTGGTTACCCTGATAAACCATGCAATACTCATCCACACACAATGATGCTCTACACAAGACGTTTTCCTCCAAAGATCTCTTTTATTCCATAAAATACTACGATATTACTAGTACACAACTCAACAGCCTTTCGGTCCTCTCTGATCCATCTTATTACATTTTGAAGTTTTTCAATTAAACCATTAAAAAATGGCTTAAAAATGGAAAAATTATTTTTCTCGGAATCAGACGAAACTCTAGGGGGGCCTAGTACATATCCATACGACTCAATTTGAATGCCTAGCATGTTTATAAACACTGACATGGAGGCTCTAATAACTTCCTAAGGCCTAACCACCAAGTCGACTACCCCAACTTTGGAGGTGTGAGTGAAAAACTCATAAATTATTAGTCGTTTGTTCAACAACCGATAATTACCGACGGAAAAAACACTCTGGGCTAGTTGACTTGATGCTTAAGTCTGGGAAGCCGAGCCTTTTATAAAAATTGATCATGCTAGCACATTTTTTACAATTTCCCCAAGGGGGTATGGACATGTGTTACAAAAAAATTCGAACAGACTCCCAGAAAAAGCAGAAAAAGCCTAGTCGACTTCTGAACTCTGACGAATGAACAAGTATACTTGTTCAAACCTTGCTGACTCACTTGAAAAATCCACCAAGTACAACTTAGGTGGTAACATCTAGCTCCAACTACGGGACTTGTGCTTGATCTATTCATAGGGCAAGGAGAGGATACAAGAACACCAGAATCTCTGGTTTATATAACCTATAAACATCTCAACTTGACAAGAAAACCTTAGTAGCACAAGTTTAATATAACAACCAAATGAATCATAAGTTGCATTTATTCAAGAATGTGGAAAACAAAAACTTAACCAATTAAAAGGTTATTTATTCCTAAGTACAGAAAGCAAATGCGGAAAGTAAATGCTCACTTTAAGGATCTTATTTTCCTACTCTAAACATGACATAAAAATGTTAGGTGTAATAAAAAATCCAATGTAGCCACCTAAGCATTTTATTAATGTAAAAAAGTTATTCCTTGACTTTGGTTATGAGCCAAATAAAAAATATATTATTCAGAAAATGCAAACCTGTGTGATAATCCAGAATAGGCGGGCTGGGTGGGAAATCATGAATAATGTCGTCAAACTTCTTCCCAAACTGGTAGGTGCTCACGCAGGCTGCTTCTATTCATGACTGGATAGGGATGCTATACAAATTGGCATGATGAGGCAGATCGACTACACAATCATATTGATCATCAAGGCTTACCGAATGATAACTCATTGTATAACCCCTCAACTGCTCCAAATCACAAGGAACCTCTATATGTGAAGATGATGGCTAAGACTAATCTTTTGTTAGTTGCATCATATCCGACTCTTCATGATACTGTTTCTTAATGTCTTCACTATTGATACACATATATGGCTCTAACTGACCATGTGAAAATTCTGCATGCTCCTCTTTTGTACTAAGATTTTCCTAGGTCTCAAGATCCACACTCCCCTCTCTGGAGATAGCAAAGATGGACCTTTCTAAATCCATCCAATAGTCATCATGTCCATCTTTATAAATGAAGGGGGAGTTTTCATCAATTAAATCACATCCTTGGCTATATCCCTCCTCATGATCATAGTCATCTTCTTAAGAAAAAGGTCATGAGGTAGTAAACCTTCTAAACTATCATCATTATGTTCTTTACAGATTTCATCATAAGTTTCACTATATGCTTCTGAAATGGTTTCTTCTTGAGGTAGATCTGTGGTACAAATGTGATCATCTTCTTCACTAAAATAATCTTGAGGACACTCTGAAACTTCCATGGAAACATGAGGGTCTTCGACAATATCTTCAATTAAGTGCTCTTCACATGTTTTTTCAATGGGGTCCTCCTGGAGGGGCTCTTCTTTCAGGAAGAGTTGCTCAAGTGTTGAAAATGTGGGTTCTTCACTCCTCATCAAATGTTCATGCTACTTGGAGGCTTCAAGATAAAGCTTTTCGTCAGGAAGGAAGTAAGCAAAGGCGTTACTTAGGAATTTTTCCATATTTGTGCCATCAAAATACCACTATATTAGAAAAATCCTAAAGAAGCTTGAGAGGGAGGTAATACAGTTATTAGGAAGATCATCAATAAACCAATAATAAGCATCCCCCCCCAGAGAACTTGCAAACATCAATATCATAATATCCTCATGAACAATGTCAAAGTAAGCCAAAATTTTAAAAAAAGCCATGATGTGTAATCTGGTTGGATCATCATTTCCATGACCATGAAAGATTGGAAGGTAACTTGATATATTCTCACCATCATGAGAGTTGGGAGAACCTAGGATGTTTGAGAAGTCGATGTGAAGAAGTAAATTTGAAATCTGAGCACTAGCTTCTTCATCATCCCTATTTAGCTAGCTGGAGCATATATCAAGAATAACCATAGAATGTATCTTGTGTTGAATAGGTGAAGCTATCAACTAATGAGCTTAAACAATTTGCTGTGTCGCATGAGCTCATCTACACACAACAAGTCTCAATAAAATTATGAGAAAGTAGGGTTTTAACTTTTACCCCTTCAATGGAGTCGTCGCCATGTGAAAAGAAAAATATGCATTTATAAATCTTTCACAAAAAAATGTTTTTTGTTTTTCTTTGTAAAACTAAAAACTAAAAAAAGTCAGTGAAGTCGCCAGATGAAAACTAAAGATCTACTCTAAGCAGTCATCAAACAAAGCAAAAAAAAAAGGAAGAAAAAAAAAGTCGTACTCCGGGAATAAAAAGATTTATCCCTGACAACGACGCCAAAAAATGTTGCCGCCTTTCACACACCTGGGGGGGACGTGGCAGAAATCTTCAAGCCACTCGGTGTGTCGTTGGGGGCAAGTCTCGAGTCAAGACTGTTACCTTGTTCTTGACTCCTCCGTTAAGGCCAACTCCTAACGAAGCCATGGGGGTAAACCCTAAGAGTTGCTAAGCCTGATTAAGCTTTAGTGGTAATGGTTTAAATGAATGAGTTTTTTAGGAGTTTTTTAAACAATAATAATAGAAGAAGAGATTTGTACGATGAATCGATTACAACAACATAAATAACACAAGAGTTTTAAATGAATTATTCAACTCATAAATTATACAGATAGAAAAATAAAGACTAGTGCTGAATAAAAGTGGAGTCAGAAGATTGTATGTGTTGAAAATGCTATAGTAGATGTTTTGCAATTATCTCTTGGTAAATTTTAAATTTTTGTGGAAGATGAGTGAATTAGATTAGGGGGAAGGGAAACTCCAAATATCCCTGAAGGTATGAGGAGTGTGTCCAAAACCATTATTCGATGCGGTTCTATGTGAGGAATATGTGGGTTGGATCAGAGTTTCTGAGACATGTCCAACACTACACCAACAAGAGTGTATCGTGACGGAGTCCTGAGGTCACTACCCAGTTGTTCCTACTTACTCTGTGAACTTACTTTGTGAACTTTCCCGCTTACGCTGTGAGCCTAATTAAACTAGTCACCCACGTTGCTTTTGATGCAGCCAACTGTTCGGTCGAACTACAGCGGTGCAGAGCATACACAACAGAGCCTTGGTAAAGTTTTAAGGATTTTATGTGCAATGTGTTTGCTTGTTTATTAAATCCCCAAGAATCTCTTTCAAGCTAAAAGCCCTAATCGGGAGAGCAAGGGGTGTAAATTGTACCAAAAAAGTAAGGAACAACACAAAAACAAAAGTTTTCTAATTAGTCCTACCACACATCTCTTTCCCCTTTTGGGTAACTCGGGAAGTCGTGGGATTAGTATTTGTATTACTCTGAAGAATGAATGATATGACAAAAAGAACTTTTATCAAAGCATACTAATCTGCACAAAGAAACTAAACTAAAACAAGAAAATCACGAAAACCCTATTCAATAGGGTTAGATAGATTGCATTTTATGTTGTAGATTATGGTAATTTTAGGTCTGCATTTTTATGCCTAAAACCCTAAAAATAAAAATAAAATAATTTTTTTTTGCATTTTTTAGCCTCCCTAAAATTTCGGCCTCATTCCCAAAAAATTCATCCTAGCCTCTAAAGCCCTAAAAATCCTAAGGCAGAATTATAGGGAACCCTAAAAATATAAATATTCCTAAGACCTAAATTCTGCCCTACAAAAAGCTATAAGCAGTCCTAAAATCAAACCTAGAAACCTAACCTTTCTCCTCCAAGGCCTCACGGCCTCCCCTAATTCTATCCCTAGACCCTTGGCCCTCATTTGGCTGCCCAAAACTAGGCTGTAATGACCCTTTAGCAGCACTCTTTGCTGCTGCTCCAAGTCCGCATAATAATGCAGACTGTCAAAACTTGACACTCCTCCCTTTTTCCCTACACAAGAAACCAAACCTGTGTTGGTTCCCTATGTAATAAACACTAATTTCAGAGTGTACATATTTGCGTTAAGAGAAATATGATCAAGATTATGCTTTGAAACATTGTGGTGTAAATGTTAATAATTGTTTAAACTATGTTGGCTATTTGTTTAAATACTGCGGTTTCACCTTCAAACTTCCAAGTTTTCCAAGAGATTCAGGCTTGAGCTGTTGTTTTCCTTATTTCTACAAAAACTACAAATCTTTTTCTTCTCGGTTACTTTCATTTAACAAGTAAATCGTATGCTAAAGTTCATCATTTTATTTACTTATTTGATTAGATCTAAGAAGTGCTTTGTTTCATAATCATAAGCTTAGATCTAGTTTCTCTTTCCTAGTACTCATAGTAATAAAATCTTTCTATCTTTCGGCAAGTACCAGGTTGTATTTTATTTGACTAACCCACTTGTTGCCGCCTAATACACTTTATGACACGGGGAAGTCTCCAACCCGCTTTGTGTGTCCTTGGGGGCAAGTTAGAGCTTGGGACCACTGTCACCACAGTCTCCCAACTCATCCGTTTAGGCCAAATCCCAACAAAGCCAAAGGGGATAGTCCCTATAGGAAGGTTTATTAACAATTTAGTTAAAGGGATTTTATTTGATTAAGGTTACAAAGTTACAAGATCAGTGTTTAGATTAAATGGAGTCAAAATATTACAAGTTACAAACTTACAAAAGAATTAAGAAAGATTATCCACAGTTGTCTAAGCTAAGCAAGATCTACAATATTAACAATATGAACAAGTGCTAAAGAATGGCTAAACAAATATACAATGATACCTGAAAGGAAACAAGATATACACCGGATGAACAAGTTATTATGCCAAAGATCAAATGACAGATTACTTTCAAGTTACAAGATTAAACAATGTTTTACTCAAGCGTGCCACAGTACTTTAAAGATATTATACTTGAAAGTGCAAGGTATTGAAATGAAATTGAGATGCTTACAAGATGTACTTGTAAAATGAAAGCCTTGAAAAGCAAGGACTTTGAAGCAAATACAAAAACAAAAATGTGGGTAAGGCGTTTTGCAATGTCTCTTGGTTTGTTTTAATAAATTTTATTAAAGTTGAAGTCTTTGATTAAGTTTTAGATCCGGTGGCATGACTACCCCAACTTCGTATCCTTCAAATCAAAGAGGGAGTGTTGGGCTCTCAACAAAGTGGAAACAAATCCACCCGTAGATCCACAGGTCAAACCCCAAGTGCCCGGTGCTCATCAAGGGGGACGTGAACGTCGTGAGACCCCCAACGATCTCTCACACCCCGTAGCTTCCAAGGTCACCCGTTTTTAGTTGAAGAGAATGATATGGAAGTGGATGCCTATTACTAAAACTCATTCAACCACCCGTCGTTTCTCAGAAGATCCCAGGGGGCGATGACTGAGTAGAGGAGGGGCCAAATAAGTTGGTTAATTTCCAATTTATAAAAGCAAGTACAAAAGTAAATTACAGATTGACTTACAATAAATAAAGTGTAGCAAGTAAATTACAATTTAAACAATCAACGGAGTCAACCTATGTTTTATCCCTTATGGGAGGTGCCGGTACTTGATCTCTAGACAATAGAATAAATTTACTTTGCAGAAACTTAAAGACTTGCAGGAAAGAAATGTGAGGTAATTAGATTTCCTAAAGCCCCTAAACCTTTCCGCTTTTCATACCCTTGATCCGAGTTCCCTATAGGGAGATAACAGAGGGCAAATGATACATGGAAAGTTTAGGTTGTATATTCCTTCAAAACAGTAAACTAGGTGACAGAAAGTAAAGATCTAACTAAATGCTTTGTTTGGAAAAGAAATGCTTGAAAGTAAGCTAATCTAAACAAAATATACTAACCACACCTCAATCTCCCTAAAGGAGAAGGTGGGTAAAAAAAAAAAACTAGAAAAATATTAGATCTACTTGAAAATGAAAGCACAACTAGTGATCTACTTCCTACCTAATTACAATATGATTACAAATTACTTTGAAAGCTTTTAGAGAATACCCACGAGGAGACTCTCCCGGGGCTTACAAAATAATAAAAAACTGAGAAAAGATGAGGGTTTGAACCCCTTTGAAACCAGTTGCAAGTTGAGGTGTTTTTTATGTGATTTGGGCAGAATCTCCCCTTGTAAACTGTAAAACTTGCTAAAAACCAGCAAGCAAAGCTTTCTGGAAAATGACAGAAAACTCAAAAGAAAGTTAGAAAATGTTAGTATAAAAATACAATAATTTTACAGTAAAAATATGGGTTTTAAAATATCAGAAAATTGAATATGAGAGGGCTGAAAATTGCATTTCCAACCACCTAAAACACAGTAAGAAATTAGATCTGAAATATATAATAAAAATTTAACATGGATCTATTAAAGAAAACAAGATTTTGTTACTAAACAATAACAAAAATACTAGTTCCTAAAACAGAAAACAAGATTAGAGATTAGGGCCTTGGAGGGAGAACTTTTTCAAACTTGGATCCCTGCAAAGAGTTTATCTAAAGTTGCAAAACTCACACATAGAGATGAGAACACCATAAATCATGTAAAAATCTTTGCAAAATCTTACAATGCCAATCACAAGTGCAGATAGAAAAACTTCTACTTACAAGTCTCTCCACAAAAACCTTTGTGGAGAGCTTTTATGATAAATAATGCAACAATAACCAACCATAAGCAGTTACCTCACTCTTTAAGCCACAAAATGGGTGCGCACCAACAAATGTATCCTCCAAAGATTGATGTATTATAAACCCCAATAGGGCAACAACATTACAATAGCTAAATAAAACTTGAGAGAGAAGAATAGAGAAGAGAGGGAAAATAGAAAGTATTTTGGCAGCATAACCATGCTCCAAAGAACCATGATAAAATGAGAGGAGGGGCCTCTCTTTTATAGTTGAAAAGATCCCAAACTCACTCCCAAATCAAGGGTCCAAAACATAGATCTAAACTCTAGCTCTCTTCCACCCTTAGATCTAGGTTTGTTGACTTTGCAAGCCATCCACCAATCATAAGCAAGGGTGCCTTTTCAAATCAATGGTCAAAAAGATAGATCCATATCACAATGAAGCTTAACCCTTAGATCTAGGGTTTCCATGACTCGAGTGGGGCCTCATTTGACTCAAATTTTGATTTTTTAATCTTTTATTTTTTATCTTTTATCTTTTATTTTTATCTTTTTATTCTTTTATTTTTAATTTTTAATTTTTAATTTTTTTAATTTTTTATCTTTTATTTTTTATTTTTTATCTGTTATTTTTTTATCTTTTATTTTTTTTATTTGTGGCCTCCTTTGACTCAAATTTTGATTTTTTGATTTTTTATTCTTATCCTTTATTTTTTATCTTTTATTAAGACGAGGGGCGCCCCACTTAGGGGATCTTCAAAAATTTATTTTGACCATGGTGGGTATTTAAATGAAATTTTGACTATGCTTAGCCACCCCCCAAACTTAATTACCATGGATTTATTTGATTTTTTCCTTCAAAATCAAATAATTTAATTTTTCACCTTAGGAAAATTAAATTAATTTCCTAAGAAAAAATACCTTGTCTTAACCAAAATTAGTCTAACTTCCTAACACCTTGTCAGAATGACATGAGACTTGAACCAATGGCTTAGGGGGTGTCATAGCATTTTCATTTGCATTCATAGCCCCTATTACAAAATTCCAAGGTTCAAGAGATTACATTATTACATCAAAACTTAATTAATTGACCACCAAATGGTAAAGTTAATTAATTAGGAAAAATCAAAATAAAAGTTAAAATCCTAATGAAATTCCGCAAGAATACAAGATATGGCTAGCATGGTCATTGACAACAACTTGAAGCCTTAGCCACCTCATGGGCTTGATTATCAGAACGCCAATTCACCACTTTGGAGGATTGGTGAGTGAAAAACCCAACCAATTAAAATTGTTAATTAACAAAATTAACTGGAAGGGGAAAAAAATACTCGGTGAAGAGGACTTCCCTGATAATAAAGTCCATGGTGACATCTTTTGAGGAATGACCCATGTTGACATATAAAGTTACATTAATTATCCCACACAAGGGAGTGAACATTTCATGTACAGAAGGGGCAGAATTGCCCTGCTGAGTGAAAAATCCCTAGGATTTTTCCATGGTGCAAATTGTACAATATGCACATCTTCAATGTACACGACGCTGCCACCTAGTCGATATAGGTGGGCAACACCACTAATTTACAAATATATAGCTTGCTGGGTTTTGCCTTTTCGTGACAGGTCAAGTGGAAATGCTGGCGAAATTTTGAGGTTTCAGGCTCCTCAAATCACCTCTAATTCCTCCTTCTTCATTCCCCTTCTCTGGAAAGATTTGTAAGCCTTTTTTATCACTTTCCAAGATCAAAAGGGAACCCCATTCATAAAAAATCATATTGTAATAAAGTTAATAAAAAGCAAGTGGGATTACGGCTCCCACAACCCGCTTCCCTCATTTGGGGGAAGCTTGTATTTGCCCATTGTGTGATTACTTACTTTTTTGCAAGTTTTGAGGTTAAGTTAGTTTTTGTTTGATTATATCGCAGTCAATAAAGTCTTTACTTCTGTTGGTAGAACTAATTCGACATTGCTTTACCAAATTAACTAAGAGAATCCATTCGATTGGGGAAAATATACTCTTTGCTGTAGGAAATAGTGTAGTTTGCTTGTAATTTCTTTACCTTTGATGCATCATTTTTCTATTTTGGTTGTGAAAAGTAATACTAACCTGGCATTGATTTACCGAATTACCCAAAGAGCTTGTTTGTTGGGGAAAAGATATTCCTTGCCATAGTAATTAGTCTAACCGCTTTTACTTTTCTTGTCTTACAAAAAACGTTAATAAAATCAACCCCTCCTTGCTTTCCCGATCGCGCTTCACTTGAACCGAAAGAGATCCTTGGAGGTCACTTTTCTTCTTTTAAAAGAAAACCACTTATAAAATCTTTAAAATCTTGTAGTCTCTGTTGTGTATGCTCTGCACCGCTGCGGTTCGTCCGAATAGTTGGTTGCATCAAAAGCAACGTGGGTGACTAGATAAAATAGTCTTCATGCCCCAATTAACTTCCTAGGCGAAAATCCAATGCCTCGAATTAATCCATTGCGGTGGAAAAATCCACAAAGGAAGCAAGAACAACTGGGTAGCGACCTCGAGACACCGTTAGACTTCACCCTTGTTGGTGTAGTGTTGAACACGTCTCAGAGACTCCAACCAGCACACATATTACTTGCAGGGAGCTACATTGAATAACGTTTTTGGACATACTCCTCGTACTGTCAGGTATATTTGGAGTTCCCTTTGTTGAATTTTAGCATTAGCATATAACTTAAAAAATTTGCAGATAACCTTAAATAGATAATAAGTGCAGTAAAAACACATTCATCACATCAGCACAATGGACACAAGATTTTTCATTAGGGAAACCTTCAAAGGACAAAAACCCCAAAAGCATTAGTAGCTCATCTCGTAAATGAGATGACTTAGGAAATTCCTCAAAATGCTCCTCGAACCCAGATCTGGAATAAACCACAGTTACAATAAATTTTCTCAGTAAAAGTTTAGAGAAGGGTTTCAAACCCTAGCAGTGGAAGTTTCTAGATCTATCTGGAAAAGACTGTCCAATAAAATCAGTAGTCAAATAAACTGTGGAAGTTTCGAGATTTGTCTGGAACAGAATGTCCAGTAAAATTAGTCTGTCAAATAAATTGTGGAAGTTTCCAGATCTGTCTGGGACAGATTGTCATGTAAAATTAGTCTGTCTACCCACCAACAAATTAGGGCTTGCCCAAATTTCAAATTGACTACCCAGAAGAATATAACAGCTGCTAAAAAATAATCTTTTCCCTGCCCGACCGTTATCAGCTGCCCAAAAACTCAGTCGCGGTCTGCCCGAATTCTTTATCAGACATGCCTAGCCCCTGCCCAGAAAGGGCCTGTCTGCTGCCTGAGTACTATTGGGAAGCCTTACTGTTGCCCGAAACTTCTGCCCATCCCTGCTGTATGCTTGGAGGGCTGCCTGTGACCTCAATTGTCTGCCCAGAGGACTGTCTGAGGTCTCTGTGCATGCCGGGGAAGAGAGCAGACCCACGTCTGCTGGGCTGGGCCTTTAGGCCTGCCCAAAAGCCCTCAGGGTCTGCTATCTAGCAACCCGAGCCCTTTAGTAGACAACCCGGGTCTACTGTTAGCAGCCTGTGGCTGTAGCTGCCAAGGGCTAAGAGCAGTCTTACGGGGCTGCCTGCTGATGAACAGGGATGCCAGAGGAGCAGTTAGACAACCTGTGGAGAGAGGATGCCTATGGAGAAAAATACTCAGCCCGTGAAGAATCCTGTCTGAGCTTGGAAGAGTGTGTTGTGAGGTGAAGGATGGTTGCTGAAGAAGGAAATACTCGGTCTGAGTGCAAGAGAGACTGCTGGTGAACTAGCCGTGAAAAAGAGAAGGCTGCCGTGAGGGAAGAAGGACTTTTGCTGATAGTTTTTAGGGTGAAACCCTAACATTGCAATACTTGATGTAGAAACCCTTAACCTAGGGTTTGATCACAGAACAAAAATGGATGCCTTCTTTGGAGTCATTGATGTTCTCATTGAAGGAGACTTAGCTTAGGATTTTCCTTCAATGGATGTGAGTGCCCTAGCTAGACTCATCCATGCTAGGGCATCACACTAAACTTCCTACTCTTCAAAACCAGCAGTATCTTCTATGGAAGCAGCTTCACCTGTAAGAGCAAGTGTGTAATAATGAGAAGACTTGATCTTATTTTATAGTCTTCATTCACCTGTTAAGTGGGCCAAAATTAGAAAAGATAAAACAATAATATTTTAATCTTTTCCTAATTTCACTTTACCTTCTTACCAAAAAGGTTTTCTTATTTATCTTTGACTTTTACCAAAAGTCCTTATTTAATTTTGACTTTCACCTGTGGTACACAAGTCCTTATTTATTTTTGACTTTTGACTTTAGCCTTTTTCCAAGTGCCCCTGTGGTCTTTTTGATTCCAAAAGTATATCATCATAAACCAAGAGAGTTACTAATGCTTTTATCTCACACTCTATGTGATACCTAGATCTGGTATTAGGGTAACTTAACCAAGGGTAGCTAATCCTTAGAGAAGTACACAAAACCCATAGATCAAGGGTCAGAGTGCCACACATGCCTAGACCCAGTCTAGGGATTACAGTGCCTTCCTGGTAACAGACCAAGTGCCTCCACTCTCCAAGAGAGTGGCTACTCAAAACTAAGCTGAGTCTACCAGTACTAGACTGGTACACATCGTGGTCTCGGACTAGATGTCTACTCAACACTAGGTTGAGTCTACCCAGGGCAGAGCTGGGTCTATATCATGGTCCCAGACTAGATATCTACCATTCAACAGAATGGTCACTCAACACTAGGTTGAGTCTTCACCGTGGTCCCATTCTCCTAAGAGAAGGGCTCTAGATGCAGCTCAAAAAAATCAACATCCTTTTCCCCTTAAGTTAATCAACTCATCTCCACATTAATTTAAACTTGACCAAGAGCACTTGCAACATTTTTCTTTCAGCAAAGCAACAACACTTTATCTATTGACTCCTTTTTTGGCACTGGTCCTTTATTTTAATATAATCATCTGTTTCCATATGCTCTATATATCTTGATCTATATGCTCTTGTGATTTAAATTCTGTTGCAAAATCTTGTGTTAAGTATTGACTTTCATCAAACTCCTAAAAAACTCAATCTTCTCCATCATCGCACTAAAGCCTTAACAACCTTAGCAACTAATAGGGTCTACCCCCTTTGGCTTCGTTAGGAGATGGCTTAAACGAAGGAGTCAAGAACAAGGTGACAACCTTGACTTGAGACTTGCCCCCAAGGACACACCGAGTGGCTTGAAGATTTCTGCCACGTCCCCCCTCGGGTGTGTGAAATGCGGCAACAACAACATCAAAGCCGTGACACCGAGGAAACATGGAGGCCATCCTAACCAAGAGGTCATAGAAGGGAAAGTCCTTGAGTCACTTAGTCGTATTTGGATCAATTGGATTTTGTAACAAGGTGGATGAGTGGAAGGTGGATAAGGTCAAGTATGGAACCAAGGGAGAGGCTGTGAAAAGTACAATGCATTGGAGACCATGCCAAAGAAATATATGTATATTGAACCAAAACTAATACTCCCTACTGTGTTTATACAATCTATCATACTCACAACACATATTGGATGATCACAAGTGTAGAATAAGTCCTACAACTTGTCACCTCATCAATAATAGTCGTAATAATTCAAATAAAACCTCTAGGCATATACCTGACCCAGCAATGGAGCTATAGGATGAACATTATAAGTCACATATGTGAAGCACTTAAAACCGGGATCCAAACTCAATGTCCAATAGTGTAGTAGTTCACTATTCAAAGGTTCCAAAATGTATAGCAAGGGATCACAGAAGAATCTCAACAAATGACCTAGGTCCCTACTCCAAGGCCTGACCCACAAGATTTGATCTATTGTGAACTCATAATGACTTCCATTCGTTAATCATACATGATATATCTGTGAGACTCACTGTAAGGATTGAACCAAAATTTGGCCTGCTCAGGCAAAAATAAGGAGTAATCCCCCATTACAGAATTTGTGATAACAAAGATAACTACCTCCATAAGAATTGCACCTTCTCTAGCACATATCCCATAGACAAGCATCCACCTATAGTAAACTCTCCAAATGTCAATCAACCTGTTATAACATCCAAAGTAGTTGGGTTACCATGATGCAGAACAGTAGGTCAAAGACATGGGTCTAGTCTTGTGTACATGAGATGAGTAAGATGAGTAGTACTTCAGAGCAGTGATCATCGATTGCATAGGTTATATAGAGCTAGTTAGAGCATTCAGAGTGCCACTTTAGTGCCCCTTGTGATGACTTATCCCTGCATGACCCCTTTGATAGGACTTGGTTGAGTCATGGTTCACTTGGCAGAGTGGCAGAGCAGGTAGCTAGTACACTTCCCTTGCCCCCACATGATCAGAGTTGGTCTTCATGGTCACATTCAGAGACAGGTATATGACTGAGCAGGTATACATGTTGCATTTGGGTGTTTCCATTTGCCTTTTTTTGTTTATAATGGTAGATTTGACAAGGCATGTGTGTCTAACAATGGTGATATTGGATGTATTGTTCTCTCTTGTGGACTTGTAGTCATGAGTGGTTAAATGGTCTCGATTTCTCAGGCCCTTGGTATATGCTCACTAGTATTGCCTAACTTATAGAAACTTGACCATACCCTTGCTATGCCTAGCACCACTCCCCACTTCCTTTATTTATCCGTTACTTTCGTTTTGAGATTTGTACACTTGACCTGGACCGAGACACGTGAGATAGACCTTCCCCCCACCTTGACCTATGTGTAGGATAGACTCAATGTTTATTGTGTATCAGCTCTAGAGTGTGTAGGGTGTCTCCTATATCCTCAAAACAAGTACTGCAAATGAAATTCATCATAAGTAGGTTAAGCAAATCAAAAGCTAATGAGATGGGGTAAAAGGTTTTTAATTCAAAGAGCCTCCTGAAAATGAAATTCCTTAGTAGTGAATAAAAAACTAATGAGATGGGGAAAGAGACTGCCGATTCAAAGAGTCTCTTGAACATGGACAAAAGTTGCAACTAGTTGTGCTTTTTAGGACATGTAAAATCCAAAGGTTCCGAAAGGTTAATAATTCCTCATGGAGCTTGGTTAAGGTGATGAAGTGAAATGTGGCAAGAGGCTACCAATTCTAAGAGCCTCAAGATGCTTGTTAGAGTCTACTAGAGGCCTCCCATACACTTTACCCATATGTGAGACATCTCCTTCCCTTAGTGTCCTCTATCTTGCAAATGTCTTGGTGGATCCCTGTTTCCCCTCTTCTTTGAGAGATTACAATGTCAAGGTCAAACAAGTCAATTCCCTTTAAGCCTAGCCTTGTTCCATTCATATCACCCAACTTAGCATGATGGTCAATTATGTAAGTGAGCATATGTTAGGGACTTCTGGAAGGACTATGCCATTATTCTAACACAAGTCTGATTATTATGGATTATTGTTGATCACCATTGTTATGTTGCTAATACTTTAGTTGTCTACTAGCATCATTCATCCCTTATGCATGCAAGGTCCTTCATATAGTAGCTCAGTCACCAATTTGACTAATTTTGACTTGGTCAACCTAGTTTGACCAGTCAAAATATAGGTCCAGGGGTGGGCTTGACCACAATGGTTTGCAATTGTGTTTTTGGTACCCATGGACCTCCATTATGTTGTTCCATGCTTCAGCTGATGATATTTGGCCATAATTCATGAGATTTTTATTTATTATTGCCCATTGGCCATATTTTTAAAGTGGGATATCGATATGGTCATAGGTGACTATATAGGTGGATCCATGGGGTGTTAGTAGTTACCCTTAGTGGCTTTGAGGTCTATGATCTCATTTGTGCACTCATAATGTTGGTCCGGGCAAGGGAAAGTGGATTTATGGACAAATTTACTAGGCAAAATTATTTATCAACAATTAATTAAAAATAAAGTTTCCATGGCTATAGCCAAGAAATTGATTTGGCTAATGTGGGGTGAAGTAATGACTTGGGGTGACTTGCTATGTTATGTTGGGCCTATAGACACCACATTATCATCATTATTCACTTGTTGGGGTCCACACTTTATTTTCCCTCACTAGAGAGGGCAACTTCACCATGACGGCGACTTCACCATGGGGGCGACTTGGTGGGTTCCACACTTGTGCTATGTGTTGCAAAGGAAAATGTCCTATGGCTAGGGTTTAAGAGGCCATCAACGTACTGGGGTTGAAAGAGAGATGCACAATGTTCAGCAAGCATATATAAGCAAGAACAGAGATGAGAAAGGTCCACACCTGACTAACTGAAAGCTGGTCCAAGCTTTCTCTTCAATCCTCTTCTTGCTCCTCTCGCTCCAAGAGACCTGCAAAACAAGTTTTACCTTCCTCAAACCATTATGACCACATATAAGACAATGATAATCAAATAAACATGAACTAATGATCTGAATAACATCATCATATGATCATAAACAGAGATTCAATCACACATTGAACAATGATTTGGGAAGAAGAAGGACATCACATCTTTATTAATCTTGAAAACAAGTACAAGTATACCTTCTCTTCAAGTTTGGCACCTCACGAAACCTTGATCTGGTTCTGCTGCTTCTCTTCTCCAAAGAACTCAGCCTCCAAGCTCTGCAACACAAGGGGAAGACCTCCAGGACAAAGGTGTGGGAAAATAGAGTTTCAATTCCTCCAGCATAACAATGCAAAAATCCAAGTCCTCTCTCATGGACCTCCCTACCTCTATTTATATGGTAAAGAAGAGATAGGGGCGAAGACAAAGTGGTTACAACTGAAGGAGTCAGTTGCATAACTACCCAAACTAACTCAAAAGGCGTGTTTTTATGTTTTAAAGTTAAGAAACACATTCGCGACTATGGAGGAGGACAACCCGCGAATGATCCGCGAGTTTCAGCAAGAGCAACCCGCGAATATATCCATTCGCGACTTGCTAAACTAGAGACTCGCGAGTCATTCGCGACTTTTCCTTAAGGAGAGTCGCGAATACACAAAAAACTAATTTTTAAGGTATTTCTGGGCATTTTCAGACTTTGATGTCTTCTGGAAAGTTTTAGCTAACATAAATACCTTTCCAACGGTGCAGAAATGAGGTCAAACGGAGTTACAGAACTCAAGATATGGGTCCTCCAAGATAGGTGTTTTTTCAGTGACTTTCAGTGACTTTCATGAAGTGTCGTCATGGAAATGTCAACATGCGACGGGATCATGGGAAAGTGGTCACAGGCAGAGAAGTGTCATTTTGAGCTATAACAGATGCCCCCTAATGTGTGAGGTTAGAGGGGAAGACGATAGCCGAAATACATTATAAAGGAAACAGCTGAGTATAGAGAGAGCAGAGAATCAAGATCGAAAGGCTCGAGTGAAAGTACCTGAAAGAGAGATAAATGTCAGAAAAACTGATCTCTGGGACATACACGTCCATATACAAAACATCGCCATAAATATAAAGGCGGATCCAACATATGTATAATTGATGAAACTATCATGGTCGCTCAATATGCAAAAAGGCGCCATATCAAATCTAAAGGAGTCATGGCCACAAATGAACAAGGTGGATCCATGCTCAACAATCGATCATAGCCACAAAAATACAAGGTGGAGCTATGTCTCAGCAAAATGTCATATAAAGTATAACAAGGTCTTGCGCAACTTGGGCAATAGCAAAATGATGACAATGCTACTGTCGGCCCAAGGTCTTCAATCCAAACCTACCCAAAAAAGGTACGAATCCTAACCATGCGAATAAAAGAGCTGAAGTCGAACATGGAGGAAGCCGTTTGATTACCGGTCAATAATGCAAACCGTTAACAAACGCGAGGGAAACCACCATTAATGAAAATGGTCCCCAAGGTACCTAGTACATTCTAACAAGTGTGAGTACAAGGATTTGAAGTCGAACACTTGAAGAATCCATCGAGTAGGAGACATTAAGGTATCCCCACTACCCAATAGCGAGGGAAATTGCCATTGAGGACAACAATTCCCAAGGTACTGTCATAAAACTCTAAATCTCGTCCCCAGAGCAAGATGTGTTGCAGTCGATAGGAAGAGATCCATTGGAAGGAAGGCATTAAGGCATACTTCATCATCCAACACGAGGTAAGTCAAAGACTAATTGGATCTGGAATTGGTACTGAATTTCACAAAAAGGACCGCTGAAGACAGGATGTAATGAACTGATAGCAA
>LPNX010924111.1:175438-278317 GCA_001517045.1 Pseudotsuga menziesii | reverse complement strand
TATCTATTGGTTTAAAGATCTAAGTTTTGTTTAAAGAGGAAGAAAAGTAAAAGAACAGTAAACACTTTGCTCGAATATATATATGCTTGAAAAACTAACAAAAATAAGTGTCATGGATGTCTGATTTAACTGCTTCCATAGGGTGATTTAACTCATCAAATTTCAAATGTCTAAGGCAGAGGTTTATATGGCAAGTATGGCTGTCCTAACACTTAATAATGCATTGTTTGAGTAAAATGATGTTAACCAGGGCATACATACAAGCAAGATACAAGTTCTAAACCAAAACCACAATCAGCCAGTCAAGTGGGGCGCACTTGCAAAACAGACCAGTGCCTAATATAGAGAGAAAATGGATTCAAAAGCACAATACAAATAATCTCTTGAGGTTTTATCGTAAGTCTGAAAATACCCAATTGCTAGATTCTTAAGATTTTGAGTAAATAACTCGCCGAAAATTATGTAGGGGTTTAGCTAGTTGATTTGTATTTTGTTGACAAATTGATGAAATGAAAAACAGAGAAATGGTAGAAGAACTTGCTTGTTTCTTGAGATATTGTTGAGATAATGACAATTTACTCCCACAGAGATCAACTTGGAGAAGATTGGTGAAGTTCCGGTTCTTATGCAAATTTGCCGAAGTGACCAAGTGCGTCCTCCTCCTGTAAAAACAAACAACCAAATTTTAGTTTGATTCTTGAGAGAAAGAGAGAAACACCAACAAGAAATATAGAGGGAAAATCATTGATGCAAGATACAATAAGATAATTTTTATTAATGTCCAACTAATGACCAAAAAATAGGTCAATGGGATTGCTGGTTACAAAGATGTCCGTACAGTGCAGAGGACCGAAAGGTCTCCCTTTAAAAGAAGGAAATACAATGCAGAAAGTAAAAGTGAACAATGCGAGCTAAGCTGAAGTTTGAGAAAGCTCTGGCCGCAACCACAAATCCAGAACCTCGCCATGGGATGCTAGATCCCGGGGCGGTGAGGGGTCTAATGCTCCTAACATTCGAGGCCGAGTGAAGAACACTGAAGGAAGTTCAACAAAGTCTGCTGGCTTGAGGAGCTGGTAGGGGCTGCGGGTCGTCTGCTGGGATGCTGTCGGGAAGGTCTTGTATGATGTTGGGGTCTGGAGGACCTAGTACGTCTCTCTGGGGGAGATCTGGTATGGGTCAACTACTGGGATCTCGAGGGATGAGATACAGTGCCACGGATCCTCACTGATCTAGAAACTGGTTCATTATCCATGTCGGTTGGTCTCTTGGTACCCATGGCTGGTGGAAGCACGTTGAAAAATGTCGTGGTCTTCTGCGTGGTGTCTAGTCTAATGGGAGGTTGAAGAATATTTGCTTGGAACATAAGAATAGAAACTCCCTAATGTTCAATGAGTTGAGAGAAGAAGAAATAGAAGTTTCTCCATAAGTGCGCCCTCCTCAGATTGCTGCACATGTAAATGCAAGTAAATCACCACAATTTTTGCCAATAACCACCACAAAATCTTTAAGTGCAAAGAACAAGTAACATGCAATCATCAATCATCAACAATTTGCTACAAGAGACACAAGAATTCAGCTGCAAAATTTTTCTCTTTTGTTTCATTCAAGAGCCAAGAGTCATTACAAATGAGTAGCTCATCCCTTTTATAGGAGAGGGAGAGAAAAATCCCTAGCCTGTTAAAACTCCATATGCTTAGCTAGATTATCAGCATTTAATTTCAATTTCATAACAAAAGCATATAAACAGGATCACTGAAAGAAACAGTATCACAAGAACAACATAGATTTATCGTGGGAAAACCCTAAAGGGAAAACCCCAACAAAAGCTTCCTCAATATAGATGCCCCAAAAAGATAAAAGGTAAAACCCAAAAAGACTGCTCCTCCTTCTCCAGCTACAGCTTTTTCTCTCTCTCTCTGATGCGCTACACAAGTGAGCGTGTGTGTCTCAAATGAGGAGCACCTCCCTCTATTTATATTCTTTCGTTCACTTAACATTTAACTCAGTTATGTAGGCTCGAGTAACCACAACTGGGGTACTAATGACCCGACTGACTATGGAGGGGACTTCCTCATGACTTCTAGTAATTCTCCCGATAGGAACATCGGGGTACAAAGTAATACAAGTGATTCTCCTGATAGGAGCATCGGGGACCACTAAAAATATATATTTAGAATATTCTTCGAAGTTATAATAATTCAACACTCCCCCTTAACAAGAAGGGTATTCTACAACAACATCAATAACAACAACAGTAGGAGAGAGAGGGCATCATCAACATCATCAAGGTGATACATCTATAAATCATTGGAAGCTTTTCATCATCTTCAACATATAGTCTTCATCTTCAAACTTCAGCAGCAACAACACTTTGACCGCACGATCGACATCATCATTTCGATCAGCAACATCATCATCATCACATTCTGATATTTCGATCAACAATCATCATCATCATTATACTTTGCTCTTTCGATCAGCAACATCATCATCATCACACTCTGATCTTTCGATCAGTAACATCATCATCATCACACTCTCTTTCGATCAGTAACATCATCATCATCAGCAACAACCTGCAACATCATCATCATCACATTCTGATATTTTGATCAACAATCATCATCATCATTATACTTTGCTCTTTCGATCAGCAACATCATCATCATCACTCTCTGATCTTTCGATCAGTAACATCATCATCATCAGACTCTGATCTTTCGATCAAGAACATCATCATCATCAGCAACAACCTGCAATCCACAATACAAAGACAAAAGTCTTCAGATCACTTTTGGACTTAAAGTCATGGATGATGCAATCCCACCACATTCTCGACAACCGAAGTCACCGGATTCAATTACGGGATGATCACTCCCTATCACTTTAGGACTAAGTCCAAGGATGATGCAATCCTACCACGTTCTCGAGTACCGAAGTCATCGGATCCATTATGAACAAAATTTCAAGGATGATACAATCCTACCACGTTCTCGAGTATCGAAGTCACCGGATCCATTCTGAACAAAAGTTCAAGGATGATACAATCCTACCACGTTATCGAGTACCAAAGTCATCGGATCCATTCTGAACAAAAGTTCAAGGATGATACAATCCTACCACGTTCTCTAGTACCGAAGTCACCGGATCCATTTGAACAAAATTTCAAGGATGATACAATCCTACCACGTTCTTGAGTACCGAAGTCATCGGATCCATTTTGAACAAAAGTTCAAGGATGATACAATCCTACCACGTTCTCGAGGACCGAAGTCACCGGATCCATTCTGAACAAAAGTTCAAGGATGATACAATTCTACCACATTCTCGAGGACCGATGTCACCGGATCCATTCTGAACAAAAGTTTCGAGATGATACAATCCCTCTTCATTCTCAAGGACCGAAGTCACCGGATCACTTTAGGACAAATGTCCAGGGATGATACAATCCCACTGCAACATCACTGCTCCCCCTTTCGAGGAAGGTCTTTCCGAACAACACCAAGCTTGTTTCGAAAGTATTTGAACTTTACCCGAGACAGAGGCTTCGTCAACACATCAGCAACTTGTTCATCAGTACTCACATACTGGAGCTTTATGGCTCCCTTCTGCATCATATCTTGAATGTAGAAATACCGGATTTCTATGTGCTTCGATCTATCGTGGAACACTGGGTTCTCTGTCATCTTTATACAACTTTGGTTATCACATAAAATCACGGTAGTATCCAACTCCAGGTTGAATAAACCTGACATCAGCGTTCGAAGCCATATGGCTTCACAACTAGCAGAGCAAGCTGCTATATATTCTGCTTCAGCTGTGCTAAGAGCAACAATGGACTGTTTCCTGCTAAACCATGAAACCATAGCAAATCCCAGACTATAACATCCACCTGATGTGCTTTTCCTGTCTGATACACTTCTAGCCCATTCTGCATCCGTATAGCCATACAGTCTGTACTCATGGCTTCCATCATAGTATAGACCAAAGTCTATAGTCCCTTTCAGGTATCTCATCACATGTTTTGCAACTATTAGGTGAACACGTCTAGGTTGAACTAGATACTAACTGAAGGTGTTCACAGCAAAACAAATGTCTGGTCTGGTATTTGTTAGATACATCAATGACCCAATAATTTGTCTGTATTGAGTCACATCCACTTACTCTGACGAGTCATCAGCTAACAACTTCAGGTTGGAATCCATGGGTGTGGCCATGGCTTTGCATTCCAACATATCGAATCTCTTCAATATCTCTATTGCATACTTTCCCTGGTTGAGAAAGATTCCTTCTGAACTTTGCCATACTTCCAGACCTAGGAAACAATGCATTAACCCAAGGTCTTTCATCTCAAATTATTCAGCGAGTTTCTTCTTGCTTTCCACAATCTGTTTCTCATTCTCTGTCAGAAATAAATCATCCACATATAGTAATAGTATGACAGGTTCGTCTTCTATAACCTTGAAGTAAAGGTTAGGATCGACTTTACTCTTGGCAAAGCCCATGCTCGTCAGGAAACTATCTATCCTTCCATACCAAGCTTTGGGAGCTTGCTTCAAGCCATACAAGGACTTCTTCAACTTGCATACGTGAGTCTTTCTGTCTTCAACTTCAAATCCTTGTGGTTGTTCTATGTATACTTCTTCAATCACACCATTCAGGAAGGTTGTCTTCACATCCATCTGGTGTAAGTCCCACTTCATCATGGATGCAAGTGCCATGATAGTTCTAATCGAAGTATACTATGCTACTGGAGCAAATGGTTCTTCATAATCAATTCCCTCTTTCTAGGAGAGACCTCTGGCCACAAATCTTGCTTTATACTTCTCGATACTTCTGTTAGCTGCATGTTTTATCTTGTAGATCCATTTGGAGTATACTACACTCTTTCCTTCTGGTTTGGGAACTATATCCCATACATCATTCTTCATTATTGACTGGTATTCTTCAGTCATTGCTTCTACCCATTATTTTTTCTGTACTGCTTCTTCGTAGTTTGTAGGTTCTTGATCCACCAGATCACACATCAAAGCCACATAGCTGGAAAATGGCTTGGGCTTCTTGGTTATCCTTGTGGAGCCTTCAGGAGCTCCATATCTTTCCGCTTCGTGTATAATTTCTCTTTCCCAAGCAGGCTTTCTCTTTCGTGATATCTCCATAGTAGGAGGTTCTTGTGGTTCTGTCATATCATGCTCTTTAGGTACTACATCTTCAACGAGGGATGTAGTCTCTACATTTTTGGGAGGTACATCTTCCTCATATACTTGTTCATGTTGACATTTTTTGGATCTCTTGAGAGCTGCTTCTTCATCAAATGTTACATCTCTACTGATTTCCATGTGATGGAATCCATGAATGTAAATTTTGAATGCCTTGGACACTTCACAGTATCCAACAAATATTCCCTTCTTTCCGGAAGGGTCCAACTTGGTTCTTTTATCTTTTGGTATATGAACATATACTAGACAACCAAATATCTTAAGGTGACTTACCTCAGGCTTCTTTCCCGTGAACATCTCTTCTGGAGTCTTGAATCCAAGAGCACTGTGAGATATTCTATTCTGTACATAGACAACAGTTCTTGCTGCTTCTGCCCATATAAGCATTGGAAGATCTTGATCATATATCATTGTCTTCACTACCTCCATGATGGTTCTGTTCTTTCTTTCTGCAACACCATTCTGTTGAGGATTGTAGGGAGTGGTTAGTTCCCTCTTGATTCCGGCATCTTTACAGAAGGCTTCAAACTCTTTTGAAGTATACTCTCTGCCTTTGTCTGATCGTAGTGTCTTGATTCCCTTGTTTGAAAAATTCTCTATCAAGGCTTTGAATTCCTTGAATTTCTCAAACACTTCGCTCTTTGCTTTCAAGAAGTAGATCCATGCCTTTCTTGAATAGTCATCAATAAAGGTAATATAATATTCAAAGCCACTTAAAGATGTGGAGGACATTGGACCACACACATCTGAATGAATCAATTCTAGCGTACCTTTTGTTTTTGTTTCGCTCTTCACAAATGGATTCTTGATGTTCTTTCCTTTCACACATCCTTTGCAAATGCCTTCATGTTTGATCTTCATGTCTATCAATCCCGTCACTACTTTGTTCACATGCGGTAGTGCTTTGTAATTTATGTGAGCAAGCCTTCTATGCCATAGTTCACTAGAATCAGTGGACTCATGAACAAGGGTTGTTTCTGAATGTCCCTTGAGTTTATACAGGCTTCCTTCTTCTTCACCAATGATAACGGCATCTTCAATATTCTTTCCTTTGGGCCACATGAGTACTTGGCCATCTATGAATGCGACTTTGAATCGTTTCTTATCTAAAGCTGAGATAGAAAGCAAATTCCTCTTTAGACCTGGTACATATAGTACTTCTTTCATATTAAGGGGATTTCCTGAATCAAGCTTGTAGCTTGCTTCCCCAATTCCTTTGATCGAATATTGATAGTCATCTCCTAGAGATACTTTTTGAGGAGAGTTCTTTTCTTCAAGTCTTGATAGAGTCTTCTTTTGTCCTGTCATGTGCTTTGAAGCACCACTATCAATAAGCCAAGTATCTTCTCCAGGTGTTATAGATCCAGAGAGTGTTGAGAATAATACATACTCTTCTGCATCTTCTTCTCTTGCTTGTTTGCTTGGAGGTCCTTCCTCTTCGTCTTCTTCGTCCTCATCTTCAACTAGACGAGCATGATGTCTTTTGTTGTTGTTGATCCTCTTCTTATATTCTTGTTTCTTCATAGGACAATTTCTGGCAATGTGTCCTATCTTATCACAATGAAAACATTGAAAGCCGGAGTAGTCCCTATCGAGGAGACTTTCTCTTGTCTTCTGGAACTTCCTGGGAGGTTGATACTCCCTCTTGTTTCCCTTCTTTAAGTTGGGTTGACTTCTTCTTCTCTTGGTATGAATGGCTAGGGCTTGATCATCCTCCTTTAGTAGGGCTTCTTTATTTGCCACTCTAGTCTCCTCTTGAATGCAGTCTTCTCATACAACATCAAACTTCATGCTTTCCTTCCTGGCACACATCATCTGGATGAATGACTCCAAGGGTCTAGTGAGACCATTGAGAGCAGTCATAACCATCTCATCTTCATCAAGTTTGTCTCCAATGGCTTCTAGTTGTTCTTTGATTTGAGAAACCCTTGTGAAGTAGTCCTGTATGGATTCTCCATGACTCATCTTGGTGCTCTTCAGTTGAGCTCTTAGATTCATCTTTCTGTTGATGTTTCTACCCTCATACATTCTGGATAGGGCATCATACATTTCTTTTGGAGTCTTCTTGGATGACACTTGAGGGATCAAGTGATCCTTGATAGAGTCAGCAATAATCCTTTGTGCCCTAATCATATCCTTCTTGTGCTTCTCCTTAGCTTCAACTTCTTCAGGTTCTGCAACTTCCTCTTTGATATACTTATCAAGATCATTCTCTCGGAGAATGAGACCAATCCTGTATTTCCATGCTTGGAAATTCTCTATGCCTTCTAGATTGTCCTCAAGCTTAGTGCTTGGGGCCATCTTGTCAGAAAATCATAAAAATTTGAAATTCTACGGAATGAGAAACTGAACTTACTAGGAAATGCGCTTGACTGAGGCGAGTTGACTGGTGTTCTTGGTTTCTGGAGATCTCAAGTCTTCAACTTCCAAATCAGACTTGCGAGATTAAGCTATGCAGCTTCTTGTTGTTTTCTAGTTCTGCAGTTTTCTGGTGCAACTGTCAAACTAGGGTTTGACTTTCTCGGAGATTCACTCACCCAAAAACCTCAATTCTAGGCTCAATAGATGCGCTTTGGGAGGGCGCAACTTTCTATGCAAGCAGTTTTCCGAAAATCAAAAAAAATTTCAAAACCCTAATTTCTTCCGGGGAGAGAGAGAGGGCTTTTTCACCTTGTGAAAGCTGTCCTATTCAGGCTAGCTCCGATACCATGTTAAAATTCCATATGCTCAGCTAGATTATCAACATTTAATTTCAATTTCATAACAAAAGCATATAGATAGGATCACTGAAAGAATTAGTATCACAAGAACAACACAGATTTATCCTGGGAAAACCTTAAATGGAAAAACCCATCAAAAGCTTCCTCAATATAGATGCCCCAAAAAGATAAAAGGTAAAACCCAAAAATAATGCTCCTCCTTCTCCAGCTACAGCTCTTTCTCTCTCTCTCTTATGCGCTACACAAGTGACTGTGTGTGTCTCAAATGAGGAGCGCCTCCCTCTATTTATATTCTTTCGTTCACTTAATATTTAACTCAGTTATGTAGGCTCGAGTAATCCTAACTCAGTTATGTAGGCTCGAGTAACCACAACTGGGGTACTAATGACCCGACTTACAACGGAGGGGACTTCCTCATGACTTTTAGTAATTCTCTCGATAGGAACATCGAGGTACAAAGTAATACAAGTGATTCTCCCGATAGGAGCATCGGGGACGACTAAAAGTATATATTTAGAATATTCTTCGAAGTTACAATAATTCAACATAGCCTCCTTGAAATCAAGGGCTGAGATAAAATCTCTTAACATTAGATCAATGACTGAGTTTTAATTCTGAGTTACATTACATTTACATAGTTCCAACGGGGTGGTGGGCCCAATCAAAAGTATGAAATACACACCAAGGGGTTCAAATACATAGTGTTGTGCCTCCTAGGGGCATGATACAACCCACAACAACTTGTAAATCATGGCACATATGGTAAAAACGTGGTACAAGTGTGCCCAAGCTAGCTGGTGCATTTTGCCTAGGGAGGCCAATGAAATAGTGGGGTCCATCATGATGATCAATGCAAGTGAAAATATGTCCAAAGTGTCTCTATAACATAAATAAAATGATCCCTTGCCAATTTACCATTCATGTTTTCCCTTTGGTCTACTTTACCAAGTCATGGTATTTTAATTTTTATGAATTAATATGCCGATAAATACTGAAAATGACAAATATGCCCATAATGCTGATTTATTTTGCCTGGATTGCTGATCTGAATGGTTAAATGAGATCAAAGACCTCAATTCCTCTAAGGGTGACTACTAACACCCCATGGATCCAACTGGATAGTCATCCGTGAGTTCTTCCATCTCCAATAATAATAATATGGCCAATAATAAATAATGATAAATTAAAAAACTCATGAATCATGGCCAATAATCACCAACTGATGCATGGAACAAGGTAATGGAGGTCCATGGGCACTAAAAACACAATCTTGAATCACTGTAGTCAAGTCCACCTCGAGACCTATATTTTGATCGGTCAAACTGGGTTGACCAAGTCAAAACTGCTCAAAATGGCGACGTAGCTGATATCTGAAGGACCTTGCATGCATAAGGGATGAATGATGCTATCTTATCTATATTAGTAACCAACTAAAAGCATTAGCAAAATAACAATGGTGATCAACAATAATTCATAATAATCAGATTTGTGTTAGAATTGTGGCATAGTCCTTCAATAAGTCCCTAACATATGCTCACTTACAAAATTGACCACCACGATAAGCTGGGTGAGATGAATGGAACAAGGCTAGGCTTAAAGGAAATTGACATGTTTGACCTTGACATTGTGATCTCTTGGAGAAGAGGGAAAATAGGGATCCACCAAGACATGTGCATGATAGAGGACATTAGGGGAAGGAGGTGTCACATATGGGTAAATTGTATGGGAGGTCTCTAGCAGACTCTAACAAGCATCTTGAGGCTCTTAGAATTGGCAACCTCTTTGGTCATCTCACTTCATCACTTTAACCAGGATACATGAGGAATTATTAAACTTCTGGAACCTTCGGATTTTACATGTGCTAAAAAGCACAACTAGTTGCAACTTTCATCCAGGTTCAGGGGACTCTTTGAATTGTCAGTCTCTTACCCCATCTCATTAGCTTTTGATTCACTTATGAGGCGTTCAATTTTTAGGAGACTCTTTGAATTGGCAACCTCTTACCCGTCTCATTAGCTTTTGATTTGCTTGACTTGCTTATGAGGAATTTCCTTTACACATGAAGAGAGCTTGTTTTGAGGATACAAGAGTGTAACAAATATAAATGTTATAAATATTAACATTTAATATTAAGTAGGTTAATTAGGGTAATTAATTAATTACTCAAGAGGTGACTTGAAACGTCACCCCCCTTACCACTTAGGGTATAAAATACTCGACACTAATTCTTGTAAAATATCTTACTTATCTATCATATATTACATTTTTACTTTCTACTTAGCAAATTATGGCTATTATACGTTACTTGTTCTGGTTATTCGATTATTGAGGAACTTTGTTCTTTCAGTGGTATCAGAGCTAGTTTGTGATCCATGCCTTTGGCCATTTTGTGATTTTTAATCATAATCCTAGGGATTCCCTAAAATTATGGTCTTTGACCAAGTAAAAAAAGAAAAGAAAGTCAAAAGAAAAAATAGAAAGGAAGAAGTAAAAAAAAAGAGAGAAGAAGAAGGAAGATGGTGCCATAAAAAAAGGAAGGAAAAAAAGTAAAAATAAAAGAGTAAAACCACAAGTGGTTTCTCCACTCACGGTTTTGTTTTAATAAGTGGTTTTTTAATTCTAGGGTTTAAACCCTAATTCCCACGCCATTCATAAAAAATATATATCTTTTTATTGTAAAGTTGCACAAATCTATTAAAATATAAGGACAAAATGTACAAAAATAACCTTGACCAGAGGAGGTCTCAGGAGGTGAAGCCACCACCCAAGCCTCTAAAAAACTGAGGGTCGTCTATGAAAACCAGAGATGAAATTGTTCATGACGATAAGACTAGCAGAGTACCTAGTTTTAGACAACGTATCAGACATAGACATAGTTACAATTTTCAAATTCAAAAATAGACAGAGACATAACCAGACTTGACAATTCTTTCATAAAAAACTGAAACGATAAGTCGTTTCGGTAGATGATGAGAGCATGCTTCAGGACAGGGGTTTTCCTCGATGATGGGGTAAGCCCGTCTTTTCTCCTGCAAAGGGCTGGACGCATTGGTGGCTGCCTTTGGAGTTGAATGAGGCTGTTGCTGATGTTGTTCCGGCTTCTGGCCAACCATGTTCTTCAGACGTTTGAAGAGCGACTCCACTGTTGAAGGGATGGGGAAAGGCGAAGCCTGTGGAGCCGTAGTTGTGCTCGCGTGCCGCGATATACCACTTGTCGCACTCCCACTGCCACCCCCCCAAGACCAGCATGCACTATGCCCCCTGTCGCGCTTCCACTACCACCTCCCCCAAGTCCACCATGCCCAACATTGCCCACCGTGCTTTTCCATGCGAACGTGTTGTTTAGGGCTGTGAGCTGAGAATCAATTTCGGCCATTTTGGCTTTCATGGCGAGGGCAGAGTCACAGGTGTTTGACTAGTTGCGAAGCATATCCTCAACAAGATTGCATAACATATTTTTTACAAGCCAGTAGTGAGTTACTTGGCTTCCTCCCTGCCCAGAAGCTAGCCGCTGGTTGAGAACCCTCCCCTCCCAGGCTTCAACAAGGATGCGGACTTGAGGAGAGATATGATCTTCATAATCTTCAGTGACTTGTAGGTTGCGCCCGCGCTGGGCTTTGCCCCTGCCCGAGCTAGCGTGACGTGGCGTTCCCCTCTGTCTCGACATGATTTTCAGACTGAACCTCGGCTGAAGGAGGAGTACGTGGAGGTTACTGGAACTTGCAGGCTGAGCGCTGCAAACAAACCCCAGCCAAACCATGGCACTACCTTGAGGCGGAGGCCAAACTTCAAAGCACTTAGTGAACCCAGAATTGCTCAGAGCCGAGCCTAACCCAACAAAGATAGTGAAATATTTCTCCATGGCGAAGATAACCCCCGTTTGACCAGACAAAGTACCTGCGCGCATTGAATAGCTCTACGATGCCATGAAAGCTTAGGTGGAGGACAGGGTGTTGCCGCCCGTCGTCGTAGGTGCAGAAGAGACTTGCAGATCTTCTCCCACGCGTGAGGAACGTCAAATGGACTTGGAGGTGATGATGGCTTGGTTGATGGACGTGTCGGGCGCATTCTAATCGCCACGCGGAGGGTGCACGAGCCAAGGCGTGGTGCGTCGATGGGCAGCTGCGCTGTCACCCGCATCCGAGACATAAAAATTATATATCAATAATACTATTAGTAATAATAAAATTTATTATTGTTATATATTTTTTCAAAAAAATCTTTCGACCCAATTCACAAAAAATATATATACTATATTATTATTTTTAAATAATAATTGGTAATATACTATATTTGTTATTATTATTAAATTTTTAATAATAATAGTAATTATTATTAATAATAATAATTACTTAATAATTATAATTTAATAATTGTGTTATTTACAACTATTACTTTATACAAAAAGGAAAAAGAATCAAAGAAGATATTAAAAGGGCAGAAATCAAATCTTGGAAGATATTAAAAAAAATATGGATTCCATATATAAATCCAAAATTTGGACTAAGTGTCCTTATTGCGAAATGGAATTCCAATATCCGACATCTTTTAAAAATTGCAATCGCTCATGTTCGATATGTAGCAAATATTTTACTATGAAAGACGATCCAGGTCACTCACAATTGGAATCACGGTTACAAACAGTTTCGGCCCAGCTAAAAACGTGTGAACTAGCTAATAGTGTTTTACAACTCCAGTTCGACAATCAGAAATGAAGTAATGATTTTCAAAAAGTAAAAATTACTACCTCAGAATTACGAATTCGGTCATTGGAAGATAGTAGAGAAAAACTCACAAAAAAATTATCAGATAAGGACCTGGTAACCACCTTCTACGATGTTGTTTGTGTACCTGTGCCAAATCAATCATATACTTTTGTCAATCTAATCAAGTGCTCTGATAGTCAACCAACCTGTGATCACATATATAGTAGCCGGGCTACCATATTCTATTTTTCAGATTCCAGTACATTTTTTCAGCCAGTTCCATTACATATCAGATGTTGAGATGAGCATCTATGATGGATCACTATTTGATGATGGACTATAGTACTTTCTCATGCCATGACCGAGTCTCAGGACAATCAGATCTGAGGACTGATGTAGCCATTTAGCCATTTATAGAGCAATTAGTATTGCCCAGAGTTGCAGCAGCAGTTTCGCAGTGGACAGAGGTTGGTTCAGATTGGTTATTTACATGTATATGACTCGGCATATATTATCTTGTGTTATGGTTATTATTGCTTTTATACTCGTTATTATGACATGTCTTAGCATTTAGTGTCATGATCTGGCAGTCATTTAAATATGTGGACCTGGTTGTATTGATATTATATGTGTATGTCTCTACTTAGACCTAGAAGTTCTTGACTCATACTCATTGGTTTTTCCCTCCTCAGGGAGAATAGAGGTGATCATTTCCACCATACTTTGGCTTGCTAGTGTTGGTCTCACTATTCACTACCTCCACCCATCCATTGCCTTCCAATTATGTTTATATCCCGACCTACTACTTGCCTTGTAGCATGGAGGACCTTTCCCCACTAGAGCCTCTGTGTTGGACAAGCTTCCATGTTTATTTGTTGTCTCGGCTCTGAGTTTCCTAGGTTGTGTTGGTTAAACCTGAAGCAAGTAGCGCTGCCATCAATACAATGTATTTGGAAATGAAATGAATATCTTATGAAAATCTCATTCATGAAAAGAAGTGTTTTTAAACATACATGAATGCAAGGAAAGCCTAATGAAATTCGCTCTAAAAGTAATGAATATCTTGTAAAAGCCCATTCATGAAAAGTAGTGTTTTTAAACATAAATGAATGCATGAAGCCTTAATAAATAAAAAATCCGTGTAATAAATGGATCAAGGCTATGGAAAATTGAATGCCCAAAAAGAAATGGTTCTTAAAAGTTATATCTAAAAGATTGTTGGCCTCACTTGTATTTGATTTGGATTGTGATCATTTGTCAAGGTGAATAAGCACCTCTAAACGTAACTTAGCCATTTGTAAGACACTGCCATCCCCTGTGTTATTGCTTGTCCGACATATGCTAGAGTGAGTATCCTCTTTCCATATCCAAAGTGTCATAGTGTCAAGTTGGTAGTCACCCTTTAGCCTAGCCTTTTGATTTTTAGCCTTCACCATTCACTAGCAAATTGATTACAACTATGAAGTGAGTATGGTCTTGAAAGTCTGGTCTGAGTTATAATTAATTAACGAAACTCTATGTATTTTGTTGGTAGATCGCCAGTGAAATGATTACTGCTTGTTATAATTGTTATTTGAATGATTTGTAGAGCATGCCTTGGCCTCTAAACACTTATAGTTGATTGATGTTAGCCTGGTCATGTTATTTGGTCATTTACAGATTATTATTTTATCTATCTAGGTATATTGGATATGGTAGATAATTATGCAAATACCTTTAGGGTGTATGAGTATTCACCTTAGATGGATTTGGGCTCCCTGAGTCCAGTGAGACAGCTTTTTTTTAGTTCAGGGCAGTTACAGTGATGATTTGTCTCAGTATACCATTCTGATGCAGTTTTGCCATGTTGGGTTGCCTGTCAAAGCAGAAAGGTGATTTGATTGGTTCACCTAGGGCGTTGTATGAGGAGGGGGTGGTCCAGCTACTTGTTTTTACCATTTTATGCCTGTCCCAAAGAGCTTGGTGGACTCATTTTGACAACGCAGGCACTCTAAGAGGCAGTTTGGGCAGTGTCACGTTTCTCGAGGCAGATTAAAAATGACAAAAATGGCTACTGAAGAATTCGATTTGGGCTACTGAGGCAAGGAAATGGCATGGGATGAGTTTTGATGATGAGTGTGATGTCTTCCAATCCTTCTCCAGCAGTTTCAGCACTTGGATGGACCCACATCCATCTATCCGACATATTTTATAATTTTCTGGAGCTTTTGGAGGCTCACGATTTCCTCAAAGAGGCACTATTTTGCATTTAAAATTTTATTTCATTCATATTGTGCCATGGGGACACACTAGGGGTGTTAATTAATACCCCCCTGGACCCACCATGAGCTTTATTCATTTTTATTGAGTGGGATCCCCTCTCCAAGGGTGATTTGGTCCATTGATATATTATATTATTGTATTGATCCATGTACTTTATGTTGAGCTCATCTCAACCATTGATTAGATCGTTTTGATCTTTTAATCCTAGGCAACCATTTGAAAAGTGGTTAGGATTTTGTTATCTCTCATTCCTATTTAAAGGAGAGAGCTTCTAATTGTAAAGGGCGTCTCTGGCTCTTGGAATCTTGATAATAGAAAACTATTTTGTGGAAATTCTTGGGTATCCTTTGCATCTGGTGTTCTTCGATGGTGATTGGAAAGTCTATTGCTTCCTAGCATTTGGGTATTTGTGGTGAGAACTATATTTTTCGTGGAAACTTTGTTTTGTCTACAGGAGGGCGATTTCACTTGCGCATTTTTGCAAGGGTTCCTCAACTCGCTTGCTTGGCTTCGCTTGTATCAGGGGGTTATCATTAGTATCATTGTGATCTATGATTTTAACTTGTTCTTTTTTTGTAGCATTTGTCTATTTCTCTTGATTCATCAAATCTGATATGGTTGACGTTTGTTGTGCAGGAGAGAGGGTGCTTGGCTTCCTTGAGCAAATCGATTTTCATAGAGGCTTCATCCAAGTCTTCTCAAATTGATCGGGACAGCATAGATCATCATCATCAAGGCATCTACAAGGTTATCCAGGTAAGATCCACATGTTAGTTCTTCTCTTCTTGATCTCAATCCATTGGCACCTTTTATTATATTGTCAAAACCCTAAATATAAAAAATAAAAAAATATTATAGATCAAATCGCTTGATCTTTTGGAAAACCATTTCTGGGTTTTGTATATCGGGTCAAACCCTAAGTGGGTCTTCCTAGATGTTTTGCTTAGGTGACTCCATTGGGCCCAAATCCCAAGGCACTGCTCGCTAAACCGTAGCGTTACCCTCCAATTGGCCAATTTCTCTTACATGTTGACCTTATCCCTGAGGCTTGAGCACTTTGACACTGTCATACCTTTCGTCAAGTCTATCATGTGGTACTAGATAGCCCAAATCTTGTTCTAAACCTCCCTGCATTAGACACGGTTCCCAAGGCAGTGAATATTACCATCATTTGCTAGTATCTTGATTCTGGATCTAGTAAAAGACTCATAAGTCACTTGCATTTCAACCTTGGATCACATTTCAAGTTACATAAACCTCCTGATCCAAACCATAACTCACCTTGTAACTTTATCCATAGATCTAGGGTTTACTGCACCTTACACCTTACGTACTTCAATTCCCATTGATTTGATCTGGTGTTTTGGTCTGATCTCTCCTGTCGGGAGTAGATCTGGGTCTCCCCTATTGTTGTCTTGGGCTAAGATAACATCAAGTGAAGATTGCCTTGATTGGCGTGACAACCATCCATTTGGGAGTCAAGGCTGTCTTGGTTCCACCTTACAGGGGCAACTACAAGTCTAGTGACAACATTTTGGCGTCGTTGTCGGGGAAGGTAGAGGCCTACCCTGGTTCAACATTTATCCTTAAGCTCTACTCCCGTTCTCTTTGCCAACATTTTGATGCCGTTGCCGAGGAGGTAGAGGCTTACCTTGGTTCATCTATTTTACCTTCGATGTTTGTGAATGTACTTACATCTTTTGTCATTCATATCACATCCAGTATAATATCAGCGATTGCATTTTATATGTTTAAATATTTACAATCACTGCATGAATTTCACTTACCTCTCTTACGACATCATCTGTTGGTGAACACGACAATTCATTCACCTGGCGACTCCACAACGCGACTACACTGAGAAGCGAACCCATCACATAAATCATAATGAATTCAGATGTATTATTAAGACACATAAAGGAATTAACTGAAAACATAAATGAAGCTAGAAGGCAAATAAACGAAAGGGATAAATGGAGGTCAGATTCTTGGTATGAGGACGATCTTGACCATGATTATGGGTATGAGTCTAATTATCGCAATCTTTATGATACCCACCAATTTCCTCACCCATGCAATAAATATTTCCCAACCATCCCAAGTGGACTAGTAAGTAATCATCAAGTGAATGATCCTTGTAATCCTATTAGGTACCCAATTCAAATAAACAGAGATGTTAGGAAACAAGCTAAACCTTCCCTGTTTGACTTCTCTGAAATTCTTGGGGCACCTCATCCTATGCCAAACGATTACACTAGGGGGTTGCCCCAGTTTAGTGGAAATAAGGATATATCTATTGAAAGTCATTTAGATACTCACTAGAATTACATGGAAATTAGAGGTGCGGACAATGAAGATGTTTATATGCGAGCCTTAGGAGAATCCTTGCAAGGGGATGTTCAACTATGGTTTGATCATTTAGCACCAGAATCCATCACTGGGTATGACATGTTCACAGATCTGTTAATAGATAAGTGGGGTAGGAACACTGATAATTCTTTAGAGTGTAAATCTAGCAATGACTGTGCAGTTGATAATCAATATATTGACAATTTGCTTTCTCAATTGGATCACTCCTCTCCTGAAATGTTCCAAATTATGAGTGTTCCTGCAATCCATAAGAATGTCACAGAGTACTTTGAGAATAATGTTTCAAAACCTCATGCTGAAACTAAGAGGGATATCAATCAAATCATACAAGATACTTTGTTATTATTACTTGAAGTAGTCACAGAGCAAATGTTGGATTTAATCCGTGGAGGGGAACCTAACAATCACCATCAAGAAACATCTATAGTTGATCCTTCCATTTGTGAGTCCATTATAGAGCCCATAGTTACATATATCGTGTCGACGAATATATCGCCGAGGGTCCAGAATTGAACTTATCGGTAGCAATGGCGAAAATATCAGAAAATATCGGCAAATGTCGTAAAGCATAAAAAAAATACAAAAATAACCATTTTTTTCAAATTTTTTAACATATAAAGCAACAACAACATCAAATAAACACATTGCTACATAAATATCAAAAGACAACTAATATATAAGATGTCAAATGGTGGATCATGATCACATATCGATTATAAAGTTATAAACTGAAAATATTGAAATATGTTTTTGATGGAATGATAGAAAATCACATCAAATGATCAAAATAAATGTCTCTCAAGAAATTAATGATCATGACTCATGAGGCATCTAGATACTACATAATACAATGATAAATAGTAGGAATCATCGATCCCCTCTACCCCTTTTATAGGCAAGGGGCACCACTCTTCCTCTGGAAGCAGTAGGGGGTCCTGTGACCTGTCGATGCTTTGGATGAGTTAGGCGTCAAATTGGAAGCTCTAACTACTTAAGCTATGGTGGAAGGTCCAACTACTCTACAATTTTGATGAAACTTACCATGTTTAATGAGTGAAGGGTACATTTTTATTAAGGTCATGATAAAAGATTTCAATAGTCAATGCCACCAACATCAAGGTACAAGGATGGGTTGATGTGCTTGATTAAATGCCAATCCCATACCCTCATACTTGATAAAATCCAGTGGAATTGTTGAAATCTTGAAATCTTGAAAACTATTAAGTCTCTTGAATTCTAAATGGGATCTAAAATTCTACATTTTGCATATGAAGTCCAATGAGGTTGGAACCACTCTCAAACATCCTGAAACAATTAATGGCAATGTTCAAAATTTAAGTAAAATGATAGAAAATGAAAGTAAAGGAGAATGTCACTTTTACTTTAAGAATCTAATACTACCTTTTATTACTTTAAGAATTTAATATATTTAGTTTTAATAACACTGTCTAGAAAATTAACCTATGAATTTATTTTTCAAAATTCATGCAAATTTTTTTAGTAGGGCAATATTTTCAAAATCTCCTGATATATTCCCAATATATCGTGACATTTTGAATATATCACGATATATTCAAAATGTCGAAAATATCGCGATTTTTTAGTGGCGATATATCGTCAAGGGAAATGACTTGCAATATATCACGATATCGTCGATATATGTAACTATGATAGAGCCTTTAAAAGAGCAACTCCATAGTCATTGCCTAATTGACGATAATTTGAGTCAACATTCAAGTTATCCGAATCTGGATTTAGACTTTGATTATGTCTCTGCAGAAGAGGAAAAGGTTGAAAATAATCAAATTTCCGTTGAGGAGCAATCATGTGGTCAGATTGTGGTTGAAGACCAAGTTTGTGAGGATGATAAAGAAGTTAGAAATGAACATTTTGATATTTTTCCTTATCAAATGAATGATGATGATCATTTATCCTCAGTTGAATGTAATGAACAATCTAAAGAAGAACAACCACATGATGATAATATACTTGTGAGCGAACTTGACCTAGAGCGTTCTTTGTCACATCTTTCGAGTTGGAATCTATGTCCAAATAGTCATCAAGAGCCTCCAAGGAATGATTCTTGTAATGTTGTTGTTATTCCCCATCAGATTTTTGGTCAAGGTGATTTGGTTGAGGAGATTAATCATAGTGAATCTAGTTTTTGGGAGGTTAGTGTTAATCTTGCCAATTTTTTTAACAAATGTCCCATATTGCATACAAGATTGGTGTTAGCACCTTTAGGTGATGCAAAACAAATTTTAATTTTTTCAATCCACCCTCTCGTCCCAACCTTTCGAGTCTTCTTGTTTGGGTTTGTGTTCTAATCAAGCTGTTACTTTTGAAATTTTTAGTTAGGAGTTTGAGCATGGTCACATAATTGGAGAAAATACGCTTCATTTCCCTTCTTGGTCATCCGTAATGAGCAATATTTTTCAATTTATAAATCTTTCTTATGGGTGGTAGGAGAAGGTGTATAAAGATCAATTTCATCTTTTCTCCATTTTTAAGAAAAAAATGGGCTTGATCTCATTCACAGTTTCATTACATTACAACTTGTCCCCATTTGATTCTTCCATTGCTTCTGGAGTGAATAGAATTGAATGTCCTAGTAAGGTAGAGAAGGAAAACAAAGCACTGTTTGGAGTGGTTGAATGATGAATCATGAGTCATATTGTCTTCTTCCATCAAGAATGAACTTACATACTTTTTATGATCCTATCGGTATCTTGATGGATGAGTTTCTAGAAAGTCAATTTTAGCCTTGGCATGATTTCATTCCATATTATCTAGATTTTTCTTTCAAACAACAAGTTAGAATGGTTTCAATTCTCATATACATTGCTTCCAAGTTACCTCTGGCTTGTTGGGTAATTAACTGTAAAGAAAGAACAATCAATCATTTTAGCAAGTGGTTACATTGGATCTATCATTTTACTTAGCGCTTGCCTAATTGGTTAGAGTAGGGTAGGTAGGATTGAATAAGCCTCCTTGGGGTAGTAGTTTTTAGTTTCTAGCTTGACATCTTTTGTCTTTCCTTGAAGCTTATTTTTGAAGCTCCTAGTGTAGTTCTGAGCATTTGTCTTTTTCTTGCACAATAAAATTAAACTCTTTTTGAGTTAGTAGATTAGATTTACTTTCTACTTTTCAAGTTCATGCACTTTAGTTTAGTATTTTTATTTTATCTACACATTGTTCTGACGACCAATCAGTGAGTTTGGTATAGCTCTGGATATTTTGTAGGTGGTTGATGACATTCTGATAGCTGTTGCTGAGCTCGAGTGATGGATCGAGGATACGAGTGGAAGAGTGCGAGGACCAGAGATTCTAAGGTTCTCAAGTGATCTATTCAGCAGAACACTTGTCCTAGCTGGAGCCAGATGTTATCACATATATAGTAGCTGGGCTACCATATTCTATTTTTCAGATTCCAGTACACTTTTTCAGCTAGTTCCTTTACGTATGAGATGCTGAGATGAGCGTCTATGATGGATCAATATTTGATGATGGACTATAGTACTTACCCATGCCATGACTGAGTCTCAGGACACTCAGATCTGAGGACTGATGTAGCCACTTAGCCATTTAAAGAGAAGCTAGCATTGCCCAGAGTTGCAGCAGGAGTTTCTCAGTGGACAGATGTTGGTTCAGATTGGTTATTTACATGTATATGACTCAGCAGATATTATCTTGTGTTATGGTTATTATTGCTTTTATACTCATTATTGTGACATGTCTTAGCATTTAGTGTCATGATTTGGCTGTCTTATAAATATGCGAACCTGGTTGTATTGATATTATATGTGTATGTCCCTACTTAGACCTAGAAGTTCTTGACTCATACTCATTGGTTTTGCCCTCCTCAGGGAGAATAGAGGTGATCATTTCCACCATACTTTGGCTTTCTAGTGTTGGTCTCACTATTCACTACCTCCACCCATCCATTACCTTCTAGTTATGTTTATATCCCAACCTACTACTTGCCTTGTGGCATGGAGGACCTTTCCCCACTAGAGCCTCCATGTTGGACTAGTTTCCATGTTTATTTGTTGTCTCGGCTCTGAGTTTCCTAGGTTGTGTTTGTTAAACCTGAAGCAAGCAGCGCTGCCATCAATACAATTTATTTGGAAATGAAATGAATATCTTATGAAAATCCCATTCATGAAAATAAGTGTTTTTAAACATACATGAATGCAAGGAAAGCCTAATGAAATTCGCTCTAAAAGTAATGAATATCTTGTAAAAGCCCATTCATGAAATGTAGTGTTTTTAAACATACATCAATGCATGAAGCCTTAATAAATAAAAAATCCGTGTAACAAATGGATCAAGGCTATGGAAAATTGAAGGACCAAAAAGCAATGGTTCTTAAAAATTATATCTAAAAGATTGCTAGCCTCACTTGTATTTGATTTGGATTGTGAGCATTTCTCAAGGTGAATAAGCACCTCTGAACGTAACTTACCCATTTGTGAGACACTGCCATCCCCTGTGTTATTGCTTGTCCAGCATATGCTAGAGTGAGTATCCCCTTTTCATATCCAAAGTGTCACAGTGTCAAGTTGGTAGTCACCCTTTAGCCTAGCCTTTTGATTTTTAGCCTTCACCCTTCACTAACAAATTGATTACAACTATGAAGTGAGTATGGTCTTGAAAGTTTGGTCTAAGTTATAATTAATTAACAAAATTCTATGTATTTGGTTGGTAGATCGCCAGTGAAATGATTACTACTTGTTATTATTGTTATTTGAATGATTTGTAGAGCATGCCTTAGCCTCTCAACACTTACAGCAGATTGATGTTAGCCTGGTCATATTATTTGGTCATTTAAAGATTATTATTTTATCTATCTGGGTATATTGGATATTGTAGATGATCATGCAAAGACCTATAAGGTGTATGAGTATTCACCTTAGATGGATTTGGGCTCCCTGAGTCCAGTGAGACAACTTATTTTCAGTTTCGGGCAGTTACAGTGATGATTTGTCTCAGTATACCATTCTGATGCAGTTTTGCCATGCTGGGTTGCCTGTCAGAGCAGAAAGGTGATTTGATTGGTTCACCTAGGGCGCTGTATGAGGAAGGGGTGGTCCAACCACTTGTTTTTACCATTTTACCACCCTCCCAAAGAGCCTGGTGGGCTCAGTTTGACAACGCAGGCACTCCAGGAGGCAATTTGGGCAGTGTCGCGTTTCCCAAGGCAGATTAAAAATGACAAAAATGGCTACTAAAGAATTCGATTTGGGCTACTGAGACAAGGAAATGGCATGGGATGAGTTTTGACGATGAGTGTGATTTCTTCCACTCCTCCAGCAGTTTCAACACTTGGATGGACCCACATCCATCTATCCGTCATATTTTATGATTTTCTGGAGCTTTTGGAGGCTCATGATTTCCTCAAAGAGGCACTATTTTGCATTTAAAATTTTATTTTATTTATATTGTGCTATGAAGACACACTAGGGGTGTTAATTAATACTCCCTGGACCCACCATGAGTTTTATTCATTTTTATTGAGTGGGGTCCCCTCTCCAAGGGTGATTTGGTCCATTGATATATTATATTATTGTATTGATCCATGTACTTTATGTTGAGCTCATCTCAACCATTGATTAGATCGTTTTGATATTTTAATCTTAGCCATCCATTTGAAAAGTGGTTAGGATTTTGTTATCTCTCATTCCTATTTAAAGGAGAGAGAGCTTCTCATTGTAAAGGGCATCTCTGGCTCTTGGGATCTTGATAATAGAAAACTATTTTGTGGAAATTCTTGGGTCTCCTTTGCATCTGGTGTTCTTCGATGGTGATTGGAAAGTCTATTGCTTCCTAGCATTTGGGTATTTGTGCTGAGATCTATATTTTTTGTGGAAACTTTGTTTTGTCTACAGGAGGGCAATTTCACTTAGGCGTTTTTGCAAAGGTTCCTCAACTCGCTTGCTTGGCTTGGCTTGTATCAAGGGGTTATCATTAGTATCATTGTGATCTATGATTTTAACTTGTTATTTTTCTGTAGCATTTGTCTATTTCTCTTGATGCATCGAATCTGATATGGTTGACGTTTGTTGTGCAGGAGAGAGGGCGCATTGGCTTCCTTGAGTAAATCGATTATCATAGAGGCTTCATCCAAGTCTTCTCAAATTGATCGGGACAACATAAATCATCATCATCAAGGCATCTACAAGGTTATCCAGGTAAGATCCACAGGTTAGTTCTTCTCTTCTTGATCTCAATCCATTGGCACCTTTTATTTTATTGTCAAAACCCTAAATATAAAAAATAAAAAAATATTATAGATCAAACCGCTTGATCTTTTGGCAAACCATTTCTGCGTTTTGTAGATGGGGTCAAACCCTAAGTGGATCTTCCTAGACGTTTTGCTTAGGTGACTCCATTGGGCCCAAATCCCAAGGCACTGCTCTTTAAACCCTAGCGCTACCCTCCAATTGGCCAATTTCTCTTGCGTTTTGACCTTATCCCCGATGCTTGAGCACTTTGACACTGTCATACCTTTCATCAAGTCTATCCTATGGTACTAGATAGCCCAAATCTCGTTCTAAGCCTCCCTGCATTGGACATGGTTCCCAAGGCAGTGAATATTACCATCATTTGTTAGTATCTTGATTCTGGATCTAGTAAAAGACTCATAAGTCACTTGCATTTCAACCTTGGATCACGTTTCAAGTTACATAAACCTCCTGATCCAAACCATAACTCATCTTGTGACTTTATCCATAGATCTAGGGTTTACTTCACCTTACACCTTACGTACTTCAACTCCCATTGATTTGATCTAGTGTTTTGGTCCGATCTCTCCTGTCGGGAGTAGATCTGGGTCTCCCCCATTGTTGTCTTGGGCTAAGATAACATCAAGTGAATATTTCCTTGATTGGCGTGACAACCATCCATTTGGGAGTCGAGGTTGTCTTGGTTCCACCTCTTTAGTTGTATGTCCCTCTACCATCCATCTCGGATCCACCTTATAGGGGCAACTACAAGTCTAGTGACAACACAACCCTTCTTACTTGGCCTAGTCCATCAAGTAAGAGACACATTTGAGCAACCAAGAGACTTCAGATACGTTCAACCAAACTCTGTCCAATCACAATCAACTCAATGACACCACAACCAACCTCAATCACATTCAAGGAAGACTTGATAGTTAAACAAGATAAACCTCAACCAACTAACCTTGAGAGCCGGAAGCCCTGGATTTAAGGAATAAGCCACAATTTAAGGGATATTCGAGTACGGGTGTTTAAGGAATATGGGAATGTTACTCGAATCAATCAGATCAGTGGCTTATAGAGTTAAAACAGATCTAGGGTTCGTGTGTTTGTTCAAATGACCAGACACAAGACCCTGGGGAGATTTAATCAGAAATATGGGAAATATCCCGGACGAGGTCGGTTTAATGAAATTAAGGCTTCAACACACCTATTTGGGTGAAAGGATTCAACAATAAAAATACCCAACTGAAACCGGAGCAAAAACAAAGGAAATTGACCAACAAGCCAAACAAGGGCGTTTTCTCCCAGACTGAAACTAGTGCCTCGAGATGGGAAGAGGAGTCCAAGCTTGACGTTTTTAAGGGAGAGTGAGTATATGGACAAAACCCAGATCGCAAAATTTGCCAATTCCCGATGCAAATTGGTTCGGTTATGTTCCTACTACTAAATGAGGGTTTTTTCAATGCAAGCAATGATGGGCAATGCATGCAGAAAATAAAAGGAGAAATACCTGTGAGACATACCTGGATATTGTAGATGGCCTAAGAACTGATGAAGAATGCTATCTCCTTGATTAAATGAACCTTTCCGGAGAATATCTTAAAGTTGTTGAACTTCGATCAATCACCCAAGCGCCCTCTTCAACCTGGCCAATCAGAGAAAATTCAAAAGATTAGACAAACGAAGAAGATCTATAGAATGAAGAAAAGGACGGGAAGGAAAATTCATTTAGAAAGAAATACTCCCTGATCCGAACACCCAAGAGCCAGCCAAATAGTAAGTTGCCCCATAGATGCGTCCTCTCTCTCTCTCATGGCATGCCCCCTTCTCCTGCAGATGAGACGGGTAAAGAAAAAGATGCAAGATATGTCCCGAAACAAGCTCAATACAGAATAATAACAATGCCAATCATGAGATCATCCACACATTTACAAAGACACGAAAGAATAATCCCAGACAAAATCTCTTCAAATTCCGGTGCCAAAGCCATCCCTACAATGGGGGGGGTTGCCTCTCTTAAATTGTTTGAGAGAGACATAAACCCTAAATTACTTTTACATCCTACGGTTGAGATTATAATATCATCAACGGTGGAGATCAACAATACATAGATCAATACATGGATCAAGTAACTAAGTCAAAGAGGGGGCGCACTTTACTCAAGGATGCCTATCCTAAGTGAGAGTCATAGTGTAACATAAGATGTGACATGATAATACATAGGAGGGGGTCACTAGGGGATTAATTCACCCTAGGCCCCTTTACAACTTCATAATACATGATATAACAATGAAATACATCAATAGCCAAGTTGACGGGGCACCCCTTGGGGGGCTTTCCTCGCTGGACGAGTCAAGATAAAAATAATCTGGACAACTACTCAAGGACTGTCCGGTATGCTAAGACACATCATTTGTTGAAATTCCAAGCCATTTTCTTGACCCAGGAGGCCAAATCGATTTTTCATTGATTTCTCTAGTTCATTTTTGTTGGTACAATCTCTGGAAAATGATAAATCCACCATAAATCTGTCCAAGGTGCAAACTGGAGAAAACGGATTGCTTTGGATGATCTGGAGACATAGAAGAATGGTATAAGTGACTACTCATACCCCCTGGAACACTGCACTGCTCTAGGAGAACCCAACATATTGCTATCTGTAATAAAATTTGATCATTTGGCCAATAATTAAGTGATAATAATCACTTTTCAGGAGAACCGAGGCCAGACTCACAAAAACTGCAGTATTGGTTCTGGGCGTGTTTGGAACAAATATAGATCATGTTTTTTGAGTCACTTCCTTGGGAACCGTGCTTGACTTGGTCAACTGGGTGGACCAGGTCAAAGCACCCAAAATCAAGATGAGATACTGCATCAATATGATCCTGTAAGCATCCAAGGTAAGAAATGCTCCAATATTGTAAATCAAAACCAAGCTTGAATCAGTTATTCATAATCATGGTGACAGATAATAATAATAATAACAAGATATACCTGTGCTTCTAAAGAATCTTGGAACTTTTATGGAAGTCTGCTTGTCCATGCCATACTTACAAAGGGTAAACAATGTGCTACTGTTGGGTGAGGATGGATAACAAGGCTGAGGCAAAGGGTAATGACTTCTGACTGACTTTGACTTTGTGATTTATCTGAATAATGCCAAGTACACACAACCAAAGTGACATATGCATGATGGATTGAACAATAGGGAATGGTGGTGTCTCACATGTGGATGAGCCGATCTAAAAAGTGTCCATTCAACCTTGACAATCATGTCTATGACTCACATCCAAGCTAAAGATCAAGCTCCGTGAGGATCTTTTCTAGGACCCTTGCGTTGAGTACACAAGAAACTGTAGCGAAGGGATCCTAGGGGACACTTAGAATTAGTTGTCCCTTACTCCATCTCACATCAAAATCCGTAGGCTCCGTGAGGAATTAATCATTACATTTCAATCAGATGGCCAACAGTCTTTAGATTTAGCATTTGTTTATGTAATATGCACTGCTTTATTTGGCCCTTTAACAATTTCAGTTTATAACCTTTTTGATTTGTGTCTAAAGACAGAGTTTGCAATTTCATTTGCAGCCTTTGCATTTCATAATATTTATCATATAGCTCATAATGCATGTAATGATGGTAGACATATTGCTTCAAGTTTTAGCAGACAACTTCTCAGGCAACTAGGGGGAATATCCACAGTTATAACCAAACATCGGGGGCAACCGACCAGAGAGGTCAAGGCTTTAAAACCCAACTCGCCTAAGCTCAGGAATCAACACCTGCGGGTTCTCCTGGCCTAGAAGGATCAAGGCTTTGACAAGTTTTGTTGCACAAGTCAGAGCTAAAACACTAACAACATGGGATCCATCATACATAGAGGTCAAAATGGGGAAATGATCTTCAATCTCACAAGTCTAAAACAATCTAAACCATAGGATAAGTTTACAATGGATGAAACTGGATGGACGGGGGCAAGCGATAAATGGAACCAACCTAGCACTAAGGTTTACTATTTGTACAAGCATGGCATGAGCAACAATCTTCACATCAAGTCCCTTGATTAGTCGCAACACAAGTTAAAGCAACAATAGATATAAGCATAGGTCACCATAATCATCCTAACCTGATAAGCATAGGTGTCTGACATACATCATAGAGAAAAATCAAACCAAGAAAGTGTATACCTAAGCTCACCAAATATATCTATCTCCAACAAATAGGCCTCTCTATAACTGGGTGTACTAACTCTGATCTGCTGCTCTGCTACAATGAACTAGATCATCACCAAAAGCATCTCAATGGACTCCATGCTAATACCCCATGTGAAAAATAGCCCGGAATAGAATAAAAGACAACTCTGCATGCTGCATAATGGTAGCCTAGCTGCAGAATAGAAAAAAGACTTTTTGGTGAAAGGGGAACTCCGTTGAGCTCTTAATGGTTCATTTTCTTGCAAAACGACCAGAGTTTCCTTCTCCTTTTTGTTATACCTACAAAAAATCAGCAAGCTATCAAATGCAAAAGATGCTCAAAGACACTTTAAGAGTGTCTTTGAACAATCTCCAAAAAATCTAAAAATTTATAAGTCAAACTATGAATAAAAAAGGGTAAATTTTAACTAAGTAAGACAAGCTAGAGAGCTTGTCTTCTTAGGATCTTTGCTTGCCTCTTTAAGAGAATGGCAAGTAAACAAGAAAATACTAATGTTAGATAAGCGATTTAAAGATCAAAACATCCTCTTAACCAAGTACTTTAGATTTAAACTTTAAACTTGAAAGAAGAGTGCTAGATCTAGATTTAAAGAACACTAGAAATCTAGACTTTAGGAACTTAGATCTACTCTTTATACGACTTTAAAATATAGATCTAAGAACAACAAAAGAACTTGGAACTGATATACAAAATTTTAAATGACTTGTGGATCAAAGGTTGAGGAAACAAGGTTGAGCAAGAAAGTAGAAAGGAGAGAAAACGCCTGCTCAGTGAGATCATAGGGGTAGTGCTTCTCTTATTATGAAAGTAAATGAAGCACAACTAGATCCCATTTGCTCATCAACACTCCATCTTAGATTTCCTGCAAAGAACTTCCAATACTTGCAAAGGGGATTAAAAAATACCTATGTAATTTGATAAGAGACAACCTAGCAAATATAGATTCAAACTAGATTTCATATTTTATCAAGTAGTCTCTTACAACCTACAATAAGCAAGCAACCTATCAAGATTTACTTCTTATTCTTACCGAAATATAAATTCCTTCTGAAGACAAGGTTATTCCAAACACGTGCAAGTATAAAAGAAAACAATGCAGATTACCTCAATATTTAAGAGCAAACTTCCATACATCCATAGATCCCACACAAAATTTGCCTCCAAAGCCTTTTATTAACGATACTTAAGAAAATATTAAAATGATTGCAAGCAAAGGTTCCACCTTTTGATGCTTTACAACGGCCAATTGTCTTCATTATATAGAATTTTTAGAGAGGGGGGAGGGGAATCACCACTTGGAGTTGGAGTCGAGTGAGATGAGAAATTGGTGGGATGATTGTTAGTTTAAGTTGAGTGCTAACATGGAGGAGGCACCACCTCAAATGAGGTAGGCGACCTCACTCCACCTACCAAGCCACATCATCTCCTTCAATTCGCATGTGCAAAACTCCTTCACGCTACCACAAGTCGTACAGATTCATTGACGTGAGCAAGGGACTTACGATAAATCGTATGGTATGAAAACATGACTTAATGTGGCGCTTTTCTCTTAGGAAGGAGTCGCATTCATGGGGACCACTATGCCAAGTCACCCCATTAACATTAAAAAATCACCTTTTGACATTTATTAATATTTTAACTTTTGTCAATTTGTCGCACTTTTAGCATTTAAGTGTCACTTTGATGCTCCGATAGCGAAAATTGACCATGAATGACCTTCTGATCAGCAAGAGTGTATGAAAAGTGGGTCCCAACGCAAAGAGCATGCTTTGAGCATTAAAATGAGCATCCCCATGCCAAATTCTGCCTTTGGATCAAGTTTTTATGTCATTTACAAGGTTTTTAATTAAACCATTAAAAATGGCTTAAAAACGGGAAAAAATATTTTTTTTCGAAATAAGACGAAACTCTATGTGGACCTAGGACATGTCGATACGACTCAATTAGAATGCCTAGCATGTTTATAAACATTGACACTTAGGCTCTAATAACCCCCTAAGACCTAACCACCAAGACGCCTACCCCAACTTTGGAGGTGTTAGTGAATAATTCAAAAATTATTAGTTGTTTGTTCAACAACAAATAATTACAGAGGGAAAAACACTCTGGGCTAGTTGGCTTGATGTCCAAGTCTTGGAAGCCGAGTCTTTTACAAAATTGACCATGCTAGCACATTTTCTACAATTTCCCCAAGGGGGTATGAACATGTGTTACAAAATTTTTAAAGGGGCCAAGAAGGCCTGATGGACTTTTGAGCTCTTAGTTTGAAGAAGTACTTTCTTCATCTTTGTTGGCTCACTTGAAAGTCCGACCGAGTGCAACTTAGGTGGTAACATGCCCTAGGGAAGTGTGCCAACCTCCTCACACATGTGAACAAGAAGAGGGTGTTCTTTACGGAAGAGAAATGGTTGACCATATATCAAACATAACACTAGGGCAAGGGTGTCCTCATAACTACCTCTTTGCACAATTTCCAATGTGTAACAACCCTCTAGAAATGTTATATACCATGCCATAAATTCATGTGCAGCCCAACCAACTCCAATACCAAGGGGATGGCCCCTCCACTCAACAAAAATAATAATAAAATATAGTGATCAGCCTCAACTGAGTTGCCATTTCTATTTTGAGGAAATTTGATGCAGTGCTAGAATGAAAGGCTTAGATCTCTCAATGGCTTGGTGAGTCCATTGAGAGAGATGCAAAAGAATGATCACCAATCTTCCTAAGATCTAAATTTGATATTCGAAGATTTCAAAGGTAAGGAGGGGAGAAAGATCCTACCTGTTGTAGTGTGTCGTTCGGTGGAGTAAGATCTGTAGATTTTTCCTCGTTCGTTGTGTTGTATGTTCACCAAATAACCTACATATCACCAACAAAATACCTTTCTCAAATCATTTCAACCATAAATCTCATCAATAAATTTGAATCTAAGATTTATACATGAAAATAAATCACATACACCATGACAAGCATTGGGGGGAAACAATATTCATTTGTATTAAATCATATGAATAACAATACTTACAATCCAGATTGCAATTGCAATACCATCCTTCTCAAAAGTCCAAGTCCAAGGATGATTACATTGTTTGTTCAAAGGCTCTCAAACCCTAGCAGACTTTTTCAGGTACCCTGACCAGAAGTGTTTAGCACTCTATCTATAGGAGGCTCTCTGGTTTCGAGCACATATTCTTCAGCCTCCCACCAGACCTGGCACCACACAGAAGATCACAATATTTTTCAGCATACTACCACCAGCTAGGGGCACCAAGAGACCAACCGACATGGATGCTGAGCCAGTTTCTAGATCAGTGATGATCCGTGGGATCACAACAGCAAATCCATACTAGACCTCCCCTGGAGAGACGAACTAGATCCTCCAGATCTCAACATCATGCAAACTCCTTCTGACGGCAACTCAGTAGACAACCTGCATCCTCATCGAGCTAGTAGAGTCTACTGAAATTTCCCCAGTTTTCCTCATTCAGCCTCGGATGTTAGGAGTACTAGACCATCTTGGCCCTAGTCGCCCCGAGATCTTCTTCGCTTGAACAACTCCGTCCCATGGCGGGGCTCTAGATTTGTGGTTGCAACAGGAAATATTTCATAGTTCAGCACAGCTCGCTTTGCTCACTGTTACTTTCTGCACTGTATTTCTTTTTATTTATTTTCCTTTTAAAGGAGACCGTTTGGTCCTCCCGCTTTGTATGGACATCATTGTAACCAACAGTCTCGTTGACCTACTTTGTGGTCATTAGTTGGACATTAATAAAAGTATCTTATCTCATTTTCCCTTGGCCCTTGATCATTAAGGTCTTTGACATAGAGATTTTTGCCTTTTTCTCTAACGTTTCGACTCTCTCAAATCAGCCCCCCAAGCCTCTACCCCAAAAGGTCTATTTTACAACCTTGAATCAGGTCACATAGGTGGAGATCCAAACGTGGACGATAATTGCAATGTGGGTGAAGATCCTAATGTTACATGCACCTAATTCGCATTTTCTCCATAATTGAGCCTTTTCACTTTTTATTTCACTTTTTCTCCACAATTGAGCCTTTTTCACCTTTAAATTTACTTTTTTATGGATTTTTCTCCATTTTAAGCTTGGTAGTGATGTTTTTAGCTCTAATTTAGCAACTTGATGACCATAGTTTCCTTTTGATTGTTGAATTTTGTAACCACTTGCATCTTTCTTCTAAGAAAGTAGTGATCAAGCTATGGAAAAGGTACTTCATTTTAATGATTTTACTCAATCTTCATGTTGGGTGGACTTAGTATGGGCTTTCGACCCTTGTCATAAAGGGTGTTAAATATTGTGATAACAACGAGTGAGCTCCATCAAGGTGTTGTACCATGTAAGATAAAGTTGTTCTCCCTAGCAAAGCCCCACGATGATACCAACATAAAAACAAAATATAAGATATACCTAGGCTAGAACCTAGGTTGCACCACCATTAATGGATTGTTACATCAAACCTTATAAAAAGGCTAGATCATCGAAATACCATTTGTAATAACCCCCCTCCCCCCAAACTTTAACTTAAACTTAGGAAATACACATCAACAAAGGTACTAACATCATCAAATACAAATCCCACTAGGTGATGTCCAACAGTGTTAAATTATATCACCTAGGGAAAGCCCACCAAGGCAATTTGCATCACCACACATTTAACCAAAAGGAGTCAAGTAGAAAACCCTCTCATAGACACCAATAATATAGCGTCACCACATAGTCACTAGGATGCACCAAGAAAATATGACACATGAAGTAGCAAGCATCCATATGTCAAGAGAGTGATCTATCTAGCAAAGACATGAAGGTATCATCAAACCACAAGATGACTATTAAGCATGACCATCTTCCATAAAGAAGTGGATCTCCTCCACCAAAGATCATCAAAATGCTCCAATGCCTATAAGGGAAGATGTTCCATGAATAAGTATGTCGCCAAGTCCATCCGAATGCTCCAAAGCTACTATAGTTGAAAACCCCATCAATGTGATGGATATCACAATGTGAAGCCTCATACAATATGAGGTGTAACTAGGTAAGAGCAATGTAGTGGTAGAGAATTTCTTTCCATAACCCTTTCCTACTAATTAATTTCCATGTTATCTTTGCAGCAAGGGCCTTAGGGAAAATGCTTGTATGTTTTATTCCCCACCCTTCAATATCCTTAGGTTGAGATAATGTTTCCCTAAGAATTAATTGTAGGCCTCTTGATTCCTTGCTTCCTTTCCAGAAATATTTGAAAATAACCAACCGAATATGTGAGAAAATGTGCTTGAAGATGGGTGCAAGAGTGATCTGACATATTGGAATTGCTTGTAGAATGCTTTTGATCAAAACTATCGTTACTACCTGGGAGATTCACCCATGGGTCCAATGTCTTATCCTTACCTTGATCTTAACCACAACCACGTCCAGTCTTGAATTCATAGTTAGGCTTGAGGTGAAAGCCCAATTAGGTTCATTTCATTTCAAAATCTTGAACATTGAAAGGGAGAAACTTAGCTATCATTTCCATTTGAAATTGGGAATGTGGCTGAAACAATTGAAGGATTTTCCTCAATTGATTTCCATTTCAATTGTTTTATAGAACAATTCTAGACTCCTAGAAAAGGATTTGTCTTCCTGAATGGATCAATTTCCCAAGAGAAGTAAATCATCAACAAACATAAGATGTGTGAGATGCATAGATTCAGATATCTTGATACCTTTGATGCTTCCTTGAAGAAATTATGCTTTTATGAAGCGACGGAGGTCCTTTGTGATGATCAAGAAGAGTAGAGCAGAGAGTGGGAATCCTTGTTGCAACCCTTTGGAACCAGGAAAGAAAGAAGCGGTTGATCCATTAATGAGGATGGCCAATTTGGGTAAGGTAATTCAAGCTTCAATCCAACAGAGGAATGACTAGGAGTACTAAACTTGAATAAGTATAATTCTTAGATATAACCAGTTCGAGAGGTCAAAGGTGTTAAATAAATCAATTTTGGATATGAAAGCTCTAATTATAAGGGTTTCAATAGAGTGAAGGGCCTCTTAGGCTGATCCAATGGAATCTTGTATATTTCTTCCATGGAGGAAACTCATTGGTTCCCAGGAAATGTGGGAGAGAGGATTGGCTTAACCTAATGAGAAATGACATTGGACATGATTTTATAGATGCAGTTGTAAAGTGAAATGGGTATGAAGTGACCAAATAGGGAGGGGTTGCTTACCTTTGGGATAGTTGCTAGAAATGTAGAGTTGAAAGTACAGAGGATTTGATTGTCTTGTCTTGACTTTTCCAATGGCAACATAAGATCTTAATGAATAAGGTCCCAAAATCCTGGAAAGAATTCCATAGGAAATCCATTTGGTCCCATAGATATTGAATTGTAGCTCGTGTATAGCATACAATTAGTTCTTTATTACTCACCAATGCCATTAGAGATGTAATGGCTTCACTAATTAAGTTGGGAAAGTTATAAAATGGAGAGCACACATTCCAAGGTTTCTCCTTGGGGCTATGTAGACAACTCTTTGTAGTGGGAGACCCTAGTTTCACTAATGGGGTCAAAGTTTTCATCAAATATTTCTAGATCAATGATTCTACAAATAGAGTTTATTTCTTTTTGAGGTGAGGTTTGTTTGTGAAAATAGGCTATGTATTGATTTCCCTCTTGAAGTCAGATCACCTAGCTTTTCATCTGCCATCTAATCTCTTTCCATGATAGTAGGGTAGCCTTTTGTTTTTCTAAATTTGATAGTACATCAATTTCCTTTAGGATGGGGGTGGAGATACATATTTTCTTGTGCAACTTTAATATGTTGAATTTTATTTGCTTCATTCCTTTGACAATCCTTTCATTTTGATTAGGTTTTTTGAAAATGTAGCATGATGTTGCCTTAATCCATCAAGACGTGACACCATGCTTTTGAGTTTTTTTTAATATACTTTGAATAGATCAACAAGTGCAGATTAAATTTAATGGAGGAGTAGGTCTCTAAGGAGTCCTTTGCAGCTCTAGTGTTATGGATGAGTTATCAAAACCCCTAGAAGGGGAGACCCTTGATTTATATCTTTGGAAGGCATTAAGAAATGAATCTTTGATGAGAAATAGATGTTAGAGATGTGTGTATCTCGGGATATCCTTTATGTGGTTCTTCCTATCATGAAGGTTCATTATTAGTATAGGCAGGGATGTGGGGTGTGATATACACTCTAGCATTAGTCATGGATTCAATGATGGAGACATGTAGAGGTTTTAGTGACTTCTTCCAATCAGATGGAAGGAGTGCAGGGTTGCACAAGTTTTTAATGCTGTTGGGTGAGATGCATGATGCATGCGCATGAGATATGCACGTGCATGTGCATGGAAAGTAGGTATGCATGTGCATGAGATATGCATGATGCATGTGCATGAGATTTGCACATTGCATGAGCATGCGTGCATTTTTAATGCACTAGTGTGATTTTTGCATGAGAATGAAATTAGGGTTTTGGAACCCTAATCTCACCGATAGATTAGAAAAAGGTATCCAGAGGGTGAAAGTCAATCATTGTTTGAGAGATTCAAGTGATCAGAGAGGAGGGCGAATCAGTGCATGCAAGAGGGCGCATTCTTGAGAGAAGAGGGCACGGTCTGGTAGAGAGAGAGGGTTCAGGTATGAGATAGATTGGGTACACTTCATCTGTGGCAGAGGGAGGACACTTTGGAGACAGAGATTGTTTCCAAGTGAGGCTGATCTAGCTACAGAGCACATCATTGATTCAGCAGTTAGTGATGGGCGCATTTCCTAAGCAAATGGGTGCATTTCACTAAGGAGGGCGAGCTCTGAGATAGAGTTCAGTTGATTTGAGAGAGGGCATCATTGAGATAGTGATCCAGAGGTAGGAGGCAAGAGATCCTAGTCAGATAGCAGTTCAGAGACAGGTCTAGTCAGAGTGAGGGACGCATTTAGCCCAAGGAGCACATTCATTAAGAGTGAAGGGCGCAGTTAGCCAGAGGGGCGCATCACCCAACATTCCATCAGAGATCAGACTTGATCATCAGAGCTTGTGTGGCTCAGAGATAAGTCTATATTGGAGTACCCTATTGTATTTATTGTAAATTGCTTAAGATTATAAAAGTTGTTCTTTAATCTCTCGCTGGTTTTCCTGCAAGGATTTTTCTAGGGTCATTTGACCAAAAACATTGTCTCCAGTTTAAAATGTGATTCATATATTGTGTTAAGTTGTACATAGATCTCACGTGCTTCAAGGTATAAGTTATTGTATATGTTGATACTTTTCTAGGATTGAAAAATTGGGATGTAGTACCTGTATGTGTCTTGTTGTCACCAGACTTGTAGTTGCCCCTATAAGGTGGATCCGAGATGGATGGTAGAGGGACGAACAACTAAAGAGGTGGAACCAAGACAGCCTCGACTCCCAAATGGATGGTTGTCATGCCAATTGAGGCAATCTTCACTTGATGTTATCTTAGCCCAAGACAACAATGGGGGAGACCTAGATCTACTCTCGACAGGAGAGATCAGACCAAAACACAAGATCAAATCAATGGGAGTTGAAGTACGTAAGGTGTAAGGTGAAGTAGATCCTAGATCTATGGATAAAGTCACAAGGTGAGCTATGGTTTGCATCAGGAGGTTTATGTAACTTGAAATGTGATCCAAGGTTTGAAATACAAGTGACTTATGAGTCTTTTACTAGATCCAGAATCAAGGAACTAGCAAATGATAGTAATATTCACTACCTTGGGAACCGTGTCCAATGCAGGGAGGTTTAGAACGAGATTGGGGCTATCTAGTACCACAGGATAGACTTGACGAAAGGTATGACGGTATCAAAGTGCTCAAGCCTCAAGGATAAGGTCAAAACGCAAGAGAAATTGACCAACTGGAGGGTAGTGCTAGGGTTTAGAGAGCAGTGCCTTGGGATTTGGGTCCAATGGAGTCACCTAAGCAAAACATCTAAGAAGACCCACTTAGGGTTTGACCTGATCGACAAAACCTAGAAATGGTTTGCCAAAAGATCAAGCGGTTTGATCTATAATATGTTTTGATTTTTTTATATTTAGGGTTTTGACAATAAAATAAAAGGGGCCAATGGATTGAGATCAAGAAGAGAAGAACTAACCTGTGGATCTTATCTGGATAAGCTTGTAGATGCCTTGATGATGATGATCTATGTTGTCCCGATCAGTTTGAGAAGAGTTGGATGAAGCCTCTATGAAAATCAATTTGCTCAAGGAAGCCAATGCGCCCTCTCTCCTGCACAACAAACGTCAACCATATCAGATTTGATGCATCAAGAGAAATAGACAAATGCTACAGAAAAATAACAAGTTAAAATCATAGATCACAATGATACTAATGATAACCCCTTGATACGAGCGAAGCCAAGCAAGCGAGTTGAGGAACCCCTCTAAAAACGCCCAAGTGAAGTCGCCCTCCTGTAGACAAGACAAAGTTTCCATGAAAAATATAGATCTCACCACAAATACCCAAATGCTAGGAAGCAATAGACTTTGCAATCACCATTGAAGAACACTAGATGCAAAGGATACCTAAGAATTTCCACAAAATAGTTTTCTATTATCAAGATTCCAAGAGCCAGAGACGCCCTTTACAATGAGAAGCTCTCTCCTTTAAATAGGAATGAGAGATAACAAAATCCTAACCACTTTTCAAATGGATGGTTAATATTAAAAGATCAAAACGATCTAATCAACGGTTGAGATGAGCTCAACATAAAGTACATGGATCAATACAATAATATAATATATCAATGGACCAAATCACCCTTGGAGAGGGGACCCCACTCAATAAAAATGAATAAAGCTCATGGTGGGTCCAAGGGGTATTAATTAACACCCCTAGTGTGTCCCCATGGCACAATATAAATAAAATAAAATTTTAAATGCAAAATAGTGCCTCTCTAAGGAAATCGTGAGCCTCCAAAAGCTCCAGAAAATCATAAAATATGTCGGATAGATGGATGTGATGTAATATCCCAAATACTGATATTCTCTAATGTTCTATTGTAGTGCTGACTCGCACACTCAATCTCATAGAATTTGAAAAAATAATTGTGCATGCAAACTCGCCATGCAAAAATGCCCTAAAATATAGTTGAATTAGGGTTAGGGCTTTGCAAAGAGAAATTAACACTTACCCTTGATATTCCTGGCTGATAATGACTCCAAAGATAGCTGCATGCATAAGGATCTGGATGGGTGGTCTAATAATGCTCTTTTCCTCCGGTGTTATTGCCCCGCACCGTAAAAACCCTCCAGATTGAAGGTGACGTTTTTGTAGGAGGAGAGGTCCGTTCGGGCTGAAACTTTCTGAGCTTGTCCGTCTGCTGATGCTGGAGAGATGGACTGGCACATGCGGAGGTTTGGATGCCTCTAATACCCTAGCGAATTGATTGGCAGTTCTGCTGCTCATGCCCCCAACTGATCTGTTTGGCTGATAGCTGCTCTAGGTGAGCAAATTGATGGATGATAATCACTGCATACTGTAGGATAGGCCTGTTGAGAAAGAGGAAGCTGACATGCGGAAGAAAGACTGGGTTTTGTGGTCCCAGCGAATCCTTCTGTGTTTTCCCTGCTACTTTCGGCTGCAAAACGTGGATCTGCTAATAACCCTTCGGAATGTGTTGGATCTCTGAATACTGTAGTATATGATGGATACACTGGATAAACCTGGATGATCTATCCCAATAAGAGATTAGGGCAGATATCGCACTATCAACCCTCGCTAGTTGAAGATGCCGTCTCCAACCCCAACTGTCGCGGCTGCACCCTGTGTTGCTGCTTGAAACTCCAAAATCAATCAACAATAACAATAGATATCTTCTTTATCCGCGAGATGTAGAACAGTTGGTGGCGGGGTATGGTTAAGACGCCCCCTAAGTTGAAAGGTCACCGGTTCTAATCCCGTCGGATACCAAAAAATCCAACCATGTTAAGGGTTGTTGCGGTCCAGGCCTGGTGCTATCCCTGGGTGATTTTGACGGCTTAGATGCCCCTGGTTCGTGGTTACTTAGCCAATGGCAACCCTGCTAGTCAGGGGGTTCCACCACTTTGCCAACAAAAAAAAAACAATAGATATCTTCTTTAGTCTAATAACCCTTCTTAAATAGATGATCATGTGATTTTAGGGTTTGCATGTCACTTTTAGGGTTTTCACTTCACTTTTGCATGCATGCAATTCTAATTTCATGTAGACTTTAATACTGAAGAAATAAGGCCTGCATGCTCTGCATGCTTTATGATAATAACTTTGATGACCCTCTCTACTATACTGATGATTGAATAATTGTCCTAATATGCTCCCGGTATTAAAGGTCCTCAGTCAATTCCCTTTTTCTCAAAAGCAGAACATTACAGTCCTCCATCGCCAAAGATTGCTTGTCCTCAAGCAATGCCAACGCAACTCCACAATCAATCAAATTGAACCAACTGAATCCGGTGATGATCCTAGGATCCCAAATTATGCTAGGAGATCTGTAGCACCCTCTGCTCCAAGCACTACACTTCACGGTACCATCACAAGATATCCCATAGAATCCTCCTATAAGTAGAGTAACTAACCACGGTGTAAACAGGGTACCATCACAAGAGACCTCTTGAAAGCATCCTCTAGCAATCACTAAACTGCCAGTCACTGTAATCCCAGGGTCCCAAATCAATCTAAGAATTGCAGAGGTCAAAATGCATCCACCGCTACCCTGCATAGTATTGAAACAAGGAGCATCCTATAGACTCCCAAGTAACCCCATCAGTAAACATTGTATCCATCCCTCATAAGGTCTCCCACCTGGATCCCAATGCAAACTTGTGCATCTTTCATCCCAAATATCCCAAGGCTCTTGTGGGACTATACCCCTGGCTAGGAATGTCTTCCCAAGAATCGCCCACTCAATAGGACACCAACCCCCAAAAAGGACCTTGTCCATAAACACCATCACAAGGAATAATCCTACCAAGCTGACATTCTGCCCTTTTGATTTCTACTGGAATGCTCATATTCTGTTGCCCAATTTCTCGATCCTGGCCAACCTATAAAAACCATCTGCCATTATGCAAATGTGGACTCAAGCTACCGCAAGCCTTGTCTATGTACTCCTGAAGAAGACTGTTTTGAAATGCAATAGTATGTTTCTTCTGCTGCCCCATCAAGTAATCCAACTGCTCTTCAATACTAGAAAGCTTGATCGTTGACTCGGCACATACAACTCGAAGAGTTGTAAGCTCAACTTCTCGCTGTAATATGGTGTTTTGAAGTATCTGGGTCCTCTCTTTCATTGCTAGAATGCTTTCTTTAACACGTTCAATCTTCTTTCGGTGACTATCATCTGGAAGCTCTATCTCATGACTGTATAAACTCTCCCTAACCTCCATGTGTGACTGCTCACTGTCTCAACCGTTGTGCTCATTGCCTTGTACCTCATGTATTTTGCCTGTCATAACTGTTTGGGCCCATGCTGTAGGTGATGAAGAGTGTACCAACTCCAACTCATCACACTGCTTGTCCACAATCCGACTAGCGAATGTGCTTGTGTTGCTAGACTCACAAGATGGCTCTAATGCTATCTCCTCATGCACATCCTCATCATGTACTGCTATCCTCTGAAACTCTGAAATAAATGCATCTGCACTACCTGTCTGCTTGAGTTGTGCCAGCTTTTTAAAGTGTACCTCAAGGTCCTTCCGATCAAACCGCTCAATGAGCCTCTATGTAAAATCAGGGTACGATGTGATGGTATTGTGACCGAGTGTCACAAACTCGTGGTACCACCACTCATGGGCTTCTCCATCCAAATGCAAAGTAGCCAATTTAATGGCATCTGTCTCAATCATGGGGTTGAGCTGGAAGTATGTATCCAACTTTTGCACCCAATTTCGGGCTGGGCCACCCTGGGTACCCTCAAAGGTAGGGATAGTCAGTTTCCCTACAGTGCGTTGTAACTCATAGTTCTAGGTGAATTGCCTATTGTAAGCTTTGGGTTTGTTCTAACTTTTAAAGTGGCAAAAGTCAGTGAAGGTCATGGTTGAATGGAAGTCATCTCCTAAAGCTCTATACTCTCTCACATAGGCACTCATGGTTTCTTTTGGTTCTACTTGTGCTAGAGGCACTGAAGCTGGACTATCTAAGAATTGAGGCATGGTAGGTCGGGAAGGCTTGTTGTATATATGGGGATGGCTCTACATGTTGGTATGTAAGTGCTCCCCACTACTAATGGTGGATACCCTATCACTATTGGGAAACAAGGGACTGTGTGGGGTGGGCCCATTTTTCTCTGTCATTTGCCTGAAGGTACTCATCATTTCTTTTTGCCTAGTAGTGAGTTCTTTTATGGCTGATATGAGATTGTTGAAAGTTGTTTTACGATCATCGGCCATTGTTTCTTTTCCCTTTCAGAACTGATACTCTCTGTCCCCCAACTCTATGTCCTCTAACTCCTCTTCTCCTCTATCACCGTTTCTAAACCTCTGTCTCTGGTAAGTAATGTTGTATGGGTTTTCTGAATTCATTTACACTTTTGCATGCCCGCAGCTAGCCAGGAACATGCTCTGATACCACTGTAATATCCCAAATACTGATATTCTCTAATGTTCTATTGTAGTGCTGACTCGCACACTCAATCTCATACAATTTGAAAAAAATAACTGTGCATGCAAACTCGCCATGCAAAAATGCCCTAAAATATAGCTGAATTAGGGTTAGGGTTTTGCAGAGAGAAATTAACACTTACCATTGATATTCTGGCTGATAATGACTCCAGAGATAGCTGCATGCATAAGGATTTGGATGGGTGGTCTAATAATGCTCTTTTCCTCCGATGTTACTGCCCCGCAGTACCGTAAAAACCCTCCAGACTGAAGGTGAGGTTTTTGTAGGAGAGGTCCGTTCGGGCTGAAGCTTTCTGAGCTTGTCCGTCTGCTGATGCCGGAGAGATGGACTGGTACATGCAGAGGTTTGGCTGCCTCTAAGTGCCCTAGCGAATTGATTGGCAATTTTGCTGCTCATGCCCCCAACTGATCTGTTTGGCTGATAGCTGCTCCAGGTGAGCAAATTGATGGTTGATAATCACTGCATACCGTAGGATAGGCCTGCTGAGAAAGAGGAAGCTGACATGCGGAGGAAAGATTGGGTTTTGTGGTCCCAACAAATCCTTCTGTGTTTTCCCTGCTACTTTCGACTGCAAAACGTGGATCTGCTAATAACCCTTCGGAATGTGTTGGATCTCCGAATATTGTAGTATATGATGGATGCAATGGATAAACCTAGATGATCTATCCCAATAAGAGAATAGGGCAGATATCTCACTGCCGAACCCTCGCTAGCTGAAGACACCGTTTCCAACCCCAACTGTCGCGGCTGCACACTGTGCTGCTGCTCGAAACTCCAAAATCAATCAACAATAACAATAGATATCTTCTTTAGTCTAATAACCCTTCTTAAATAGATGATCGTGTGCTTTTAGGGTTTGCATGTCACTTTTAAGCTTTTCACTTCACTTTTGCATGCATGCAATTCTAATTTCATTTTGACTTTAATATTGAAGAAATAAGGCTTGCATACTCTGCATGCTTTATGATAATAACTTTGATGACCCTCTTTACTATACTTATGATTGAATAATTGTCTTAATATGCTCTCGGTATTAAAGGTCCTCAGTCAATTCCCTTTTTCTCAAAAACGAAACATTACATGTGAGTCCATCCAAGTGTTGAAACTGCTAGAGAAGGAGTGGAAGACATCACATTCATCATCAAAACTCATTCCATGCTATTTCCTTGCCTCAGTAGCCCAAATCGAATTCTTCAATAGCCATTTTAGTCATTTTTAATCTGCCTTGAGAAACGTGACACTGCCCAAACTGCCTCCTGGAGTGCCTGCGTTGTCAAACTGAGCCCACCAAGCTCTCTGGGAGGGGGGTAAAATGGTAAAAACAAGTGGCTGGACCACCCCCTACTCATACAGTTCCCTAGGTGAACCAATCAAATCACCTTTCAGCTATGACAGACAACCCAGCATGGCAAAACTGCATCAAAATGGTATACTGAGACAAATCATCACTGTAACTATCCGGAACTGAAAGTAAGTTGTCTCATTGGACTCGTGGAGCCCAAATCCATCTAAGGTGAATACTCATACACCCTATAGGTCTTTGCATGATCATCTACAATATCCAATATACTTAGATAGATAAAATAATAATCTGTAAATGACCAAATAATATAACCAAGCTAACATCAATCTGCTGTAATTGTTTAGAGGCTAAGGCATGCTCTACAAATCATTCAAATAACAATTATAACAAGTAGTAATCATTTCACTGGCTATTTACCAACCAAATACATAAAGTTTTGTTAATTAATTATAACTCAGACCAGACTTTCAAGACAATACTCACTTCATAGTTGTGATCAATTTGCTAGTGAAGGGTGAAGGCTAAAAATCAAAAGGCTAGGCTAAAGGGTAACTACCAACTTGACACTGTGACACTTTGGATATGGAAATGGGATACTCACTCTAGCATATGCCGGACAAGAAATAACCTAGGGGATGGTAGTGTCTCACAAATGGGTAAGCTACGTTTAGAGGTGCTTATTCACCTTGACAAATGCTCACAATCTAAATCAAATACAAGTGAGGCCAGCAATCTTTTAGATATAACTTTTAAGAACCATTGCTTTTTGGGTCTTCAATTTTCCATAGCCTTGATCCATTTGTTACACGGATTTTTTATTTATTAAAGCTTCATGCATTCATGTATGTTTAAAATCACTACTTTTCATGAATGAGATTTTACAAGATCTTCATTACTTTTAGAGCCAATTTCTTTAGGCTTGCCTTGCATTCATGTATGTTTAAAAACACTTCTTTTCGTGAATGGGATTTTCATAAGTTATTCATTTCATTTCCAAATACATTGTATTGATGGTAGCGCTACTTGCTTCAGGTTTAGCCAACACAACCTAGGAAACTCAGAGCCGAGACACAAATAAACAGGGAAGCTTGTCCAACACAGAGACTCTAGTGGGGAAAGGTCCTCCATGCCACAAGTCAAGTAGTAGGTCGGGATATAAGAATCGCTGGAAGGTAATGGATGGATGGCGATAGTGAACAATGAAACCAACACTAGCAAGCCAAAGTATGGTGGAAATGATTACCTCTATTCTCCCTAAGGAGGGCAAAACCAATGAGCATGAGTCAAGAACTTCTAGGTCTAAGTAGGGACATACATACATATCATAAATACAACCAGGTCCACATATCTATATGATCATCAGATCAGGACACTAAAAGCTAAGACATGTCACAAGAATGAGTATAAAAGCAGTAGTAACCATAACACAAGATAATATCTGCTGAATCATATACATGTAAATCACCAATCTGACCTAATATCTGTCCACTGAGAAATTGCTGCTGCAGCTTTGGGTAATACTGACTGCTCTGTAAATGGTAAAAGGCTACATCAGTCCTCAAATCTGAGTGTCCTGAGACTTAGTCATGGCATGGGAAAGTACTATAGTCCATCATCAAATAATGATCCGTCATAGATGCTCATCTCAGCGTCTCATATGTAAGGGAACTTGCTGAACAAGTGTACTGAAATCTAAAAAATAGAATACGGTAGCCCGGCTACTATATATGTGATAGCATGTATTATTGAGACTTAAGGCCAAGTTGGGATTTGAGATTTCAGAGGGTATCTGAAAATCTACAATAGATCCAATAGTACTCCAATGAAATCCTCACCTTTTCTTTTGTTGCGTCATGTGGTTGATATTCATATTACAGCAGGTTCAATGTCGACCAGTTCAGCTAGTTCAAACAAGTTGGAGAAGAAGTCTGCAAGAGGGTCTAACTTGGCATTTGTGCCCCATATTTCTTATCCCAAAACTATCAAATTGAGGTCCTCATCGAGGATGAGTGCTGGGGATTCCAACAGGCCCCTATCTACTAAGTCTTGCCATAAAACTTGTTGATTGTTTAAAGGCCCTTAGATGTTGAAGAGGTTGATGTTCTTATTCAATTCTTCAAAGAATTTAGTGACAAAAGCATAGTCGGGTAATTTTACACTGGTTACCAGTTGAATTTTTTTTTATATTTCACTGATATTTACTTAGAGTATAAATTTATAGAATAGATTACCCTTCTTCTTGTCTTCTTGCTGCTTCTCCCCTCCTTTCTCTGTTAATAGAAGATATGAGTCTGCAACAACTTACATTAATGATTTATCATTACAGATGTAAACTATGTCCACAAATAAAAATAAATAATGAAGGGTTGTTTTGTAGCATAAGATTCTATTCCTTTTAGTTACTGCCTTAACTGCAAACAGGAAATGAGGTTTGGACAAGTGCTAAATAGTACTCGCTGATTGGAATTGGAGATGTATGTTCTTCTTTTATGGATAGCAGTTTCAATGCTGCATATCTAATGGTTAATTGCTTAACCTTTGCTTACACATAGAATGTGACCTTTTGCAAAAGATGTCCCTTTCTTTGGAGGTCTAATTTGCATGTTTTACCTTCTCTTTTGGGTGGGGAGTGGGGAGCAATTCAACATATTCCAAAGTTCTATGATCGATATGTATTTTATTGGATAATTTTTTTGTGTACGTTTTGGCAGATTATGAAGTGTTACCAGAAATAGCTCAATTGAGTAGAAGTTTAACGGCAGACAGAGGCTGGGAAAATCAGGCAAAGAACAGAATTCTACCTGGTGGTCTAGTACTCCATGAAGAACCTTATGTGGCGGTATATTGGACTAGTCTGCTTATAAATTTACAAGGCTATTTATTTGTGACATCTATTTATTTAGAAACTGCCATTTGGTCCTCTACCTTCTATAAGTCAAAACTTCATCATGGTTGTAAACAAAAAAGATTAAGCCAATTGCATTCTTTACAATAATCAGCAAACTGAGAATTATTTTTTATTTGAGTTGTAACTTGAACAAATTTAGGTATAATATGCTTTTCAAATAATGTTCATATTATTATTTCACCATAGATTTATGCAGGTAATTTTGAAGCATTGTCGAGATACACACTGCCACTTCTGCTTCAAGGAGCTTCCAGGGGATTCTGTGCCTTGTGGATTTTGTGCTGTACCGTTATATTGTTCTGAAAACTGCAGAAACCATGCTGGAGGAAATCCATCTGTGACAAAGCATTCTAAGAATAGATCATTGTCTGAGCAAATCTTAGATGATTCCCATTGTGAGATTGGAAATCTAAGCTTGTTCGAGAATGATTCATGCAAAACATCACCAATGAACCTAAAGGATGTGAATTGGTTTGAACATAAGCATGAATGTGGAGGCATGAGCTGGGCTGCAGTGCTCCCAACAGAAGTTACTTTGGCTGCTCGCATGTTAATCAAGTCCATACATGGGCAATCTTTGGGGAATTACGATCATCATTCAACTAGCATGGTATTGTATCTTTGTTTAATTGATCGCTTTATGTTGCATGATTGTGCCCACCTTCATTTGGCATCTGCTGTTTATGGTAGGCAGACCATAACTAATGTCTTTATGTTGCATTGAAGTTGCTGAACTTTTGCCATCACTATGAGAGGATGCAACTGGCAGATAAATTGGAGTTGCATATATTTGCTATTGTTCTTGCATTCTGTCTTCAATCATCAATTCCAGATATTTTTCAGTTAACCGATACTTTTATCTCAAAGGTATTATTTGATTTGGCAAGATGGTATCTTTCTTATTTGTCTTCTTTCTCCATATTAAAAAGAAACTTTATGTTTGCAAAACATTGTGCAGGATGGAAAAATTCAAGATGGTGTGATCTGTAATCAATTAAATTTTTATTATTGATAGCCTCAACTTCACTAATTTCTTTTCATGTTATGGCATATATTACTCAAGATAGTTGACACTGGTATTTGACATACTTATTTCTAGTCTTATATTTTTATATAGAAAATATTACCTATATTATACAGAAAATACAATGTACATAAAGAGGGATGGTTACCTTATTGCCGTCAGTGTTGCATTAAGGTTCATGTAGGCACTAACAGAGACATTTTTAGCATCTTGTGCAAGCAGAAAGCCTTTGGCCTTGTTACCACACAAACTAGCATCATAAGATTGAAGCCCTAAAATCAATGATAGCTCATGGACAACTAAGAGTGGGGCTAATGTCACCACACCTAACCCGCTTCTTCTCTTTAGGCTAACCATTGTATAGATCAAGAGATGAGTCCATAGGATAGGATTACTAGAGTTCAATAATGGAGCACAAGGTGAAATTGAAGAGTAACTCTAGAAAAGCAAAGTGTTTTTTATGAATGTAAAAGATAATAGTGATGAAGGGATAATAGTGATAATACCTTCTCTCTTCGAGCACCAAGTCCAAATATTCAAATAACCCTCAATTAACATTTACCTTGACAAAAATTCTAGCTACAAATTGAAACACACAAGTTTTAAAACCACCGTCAACCAGTCTTACCAAGTAGATCCCCAATTTCCCTTAAAGCTTGTTTTGTCCATATCTCCATTGGCAGTCCAGGCAATTTTATCCAAATAGGCATTTTTTCCTTGAATTCCTCCTTTGCATCGAAGAGAGGATGCCATTGCTCCAAGGAGAGAAGTGAGCTATCCAAGAACCATGACACCTTCAAAATTGTCTTAGCAGGATCCTTGGATCTAAACAGAAACCCCAACCACCCACAAGCAAGGAGATTAAATGAACGCCCGTAACCTAATATTAGGGTCCATACCTGTTGGATCCAATTATTTAACTGTTCCATTGTAACCCTCCTCCCAAGAAATTTACCAAACGTCTTACCCAAAAATTCAATTATCTGCTTTACTCTAAGATCTTCTTCGACTACAAGTGATACTCCCCACCTCGGCTTTTTACCACACATGTATCTTCCTTCCCTTTCTTTCTAAATCCCAGCTCAAAGCTACCCCTTGTAAATGCTATAATTCTAGCCTACCACCCACAAATCCAATTAGACCACATTTTGGAACAACCAAGAGTTTGGAGGGATTGCCGGCCATACAATCCACGACTATGACCGGTTCATGCTCCAAAATAACACTTAAATTAACTACCCGCATAGGTGGGGCAAAGTCGTTTGCCAACGTGTGTTCAAAATGTCCCTTCGAGTTACTGTCAAGATCTTGACAAGGTCCTCGACAAGAACTTGCCAACGTATGCCCATTTGTACTGGAGGAAGATTGACCACTAGACCTACTTTTCAAAGGCGTGTTGGAGTGTATCCTTGGCCTTCTGTCCCCCTCCAATGACTTGGAAAGCCTTTGGACTAGGGTAGCTATGTTAGGCGAGGATACAAAAATTTGATATTCAGACAAGGTGTCCTCTGAGTAATCCCCAAGATGAAGAATTCCATCCATCTGCGACCAAACCCACAAATAAGAAGTGTAGACGTCTACCATAATTGCTCACTAATGTTAGTGATTATAGCCATAAAGAAAAAATTGCCTGTGTTTTGACATCACTTATGGTTATGGTTTTAACATTGTAGCAAGGATGGGGCATTTACAATCAGGATTGCACTATTATTTTTCAAATTTAAATCATGGGTGTTGCCCACCGAATGTGCACATCGCCAGCCATAAATCTTTCGAACGGTTGTCTCCCGGCAGAAGGGAGAGGTGTGGCCTTGGGGGCAAGCAAAGAGTCAAGTGCTGTCACCTGATCCCAACTCTTCCGTTCAGGAAAAACTCCCAACGAAGCCAAGGGAGGTAGTCCCTATGGAAAGTTACTAAGGTTATTAGGACTATCCAATTAGTTGATGGTTTGTTTATTAAGTTTTGGGAGTTAAAAGGTGGGGTTTCAAGACATAACTGTAGCAATAGTTTAAAAAGAGTCCTTTTAATAGCATGAATTAATAATCACTGTAAAATATATAAAAGATGCATGATACTTGATATTGATAATAAGCAAATGAAAGTGCAAGGACTAGTGCCTTATGGAGTCAACACAGTGACAAAAGGATAATTGTTGAAAAAGGGAAAAATATTGCAATGAAATATCTTAAACATTCATGAAAAGTAGTGTTTTTCAACATACATGAATGCATAAAGCCTAAATGATAAAAGTCTATATAAAAATACATGGACAAAGGCTATGGAAAATCAAAGGCCCAAAAAAGCAATGGTTCCTAAAAAGTTATATCTAAAGATTGATGGTCTTACTTGTATTGAGTTGGATTGTGAGCATTTGTCAAGGTGAGTAAGCACCTCTGAAGTAGTTCACCCATTTGTGAGGCACTGCCATCCCCTTTGTTGTTGTTTGTCCGACATATGGCTATAGTGAGTATCCCCTTTCCATATCCAAAGTGTCACAGTGTTTGAGTGGGCAGTCATCCTTTTGCCTAACCTTCTGAATCTTAGCCTTCACCCTTCACTAGCAAATTGACTATGAAATGAGTATAGTCTTGAAAGTCTGTTCTGAGTTATAATAAATAAAACGCTATATATGTATTTGGTTGATGTACAACCAGTGAGGTGATTGCTACTTGTTATGATTGTTACTTAAATGATTTGTAAAGCATGTCTTAACCTTTTAACACTCGCAGCATATGGATGTCAGCCTGAGTTATATTCTTGGTATTCGGTCATTTACAGGTTATTACTTGTCTATTTGATATGGTAGATGATCAGTCAGAGACCTTGAGAGGGTATGTGTATATACCTTAGATGGATTTGGACTTTCCGAGTCTAGTGAGACAGCTTATGTTCAGTTCTGGGCACTTATAGAGATGGACAGGCTCATTTTACCCTTCTGGTGCAGTTTTGCTTCACTAGAGGGCAAGTCTGAGCAGGGAGATGATTTTGTTGGATCTCCTAGGGCGCTGTATGGGGCATAGGGGGTCCAGCCACTTGATTATACCATAGTACCCCCCTCCCAGAGAGCTTGGTAGGCTCAGTTGGACAACGTTGGCACCCTAGGAGGTTGTTTTGGCAAATTCATGTTTCCCGAGGCAGATTAAAAAATAATTAAATGGCTACTGAGGCAAGGAAATGGCATGGGATGAGTCATGATGATGAGAGTGATGTCTTCTGCACCTTCTCCAGCAGTTGCAACATCTGATTGGGCCCACACCTATCTTTTCGGGCATTTTATATTATTTTCTGGAGCTTTTGGGAGGCTCATGATTTCCTCAAGGAGGCACAATTTCACAGTTTAAAAAAATATATATTATTTTTCTTATGCCATGGGGACACCCAGAGGGAGTTAGTTAACACTCTATGGACCCACCATGTGCTTCATTTATTTCTTATTGAGTGGGGTCCCATCTCTTTGGGTGATTTAGTCCACTTTTATATTATATTGTTATATCGATCCATGTATTGTATGTTGAGCTCATCTCGACCATTGATTAGACATTTGTATCTATTAATTTTAACCTCTCATTTGAAAAGTGGTTAGGATTTTGGTTATCTCGTTCCTATTTAAAGGAGAGAGCTTCTCATTTGTAAGGGGTCTTTGTCTCTTGGATCTGGATAATAGAAAAACTTCTCTTGTGGATATTTCTTGGATCTCCTTTACATCTGGTGTTCTTAGATGGTGATTGGAAAGTCTTTTGCTTCCTAGCATTCGGGAAATTGTTGCAATATCTATATTTTTTTGGGAATCTTTGTCTTGTCTACAGGAGGGCAACTTCAGCTTGGGCGTTTTTGCAGGGGGACCTCAACTCGCTTGGATTGTCTTTGTTTTTTATCAGCGGGTTTTCATTAGTGTCATTGCGATCTATGATTTCTTCTTGCTATTTTTCTATAGCATCTAGCTTTTTTCTCATGTTGCAACAAATCTAATATGGTTGACGTTTGTTGTGCAGGAGAGAGGGCGCATTGACTCCTTGGGGCAACATGTTAGACATAGATCTTGCTCAAAGCTTCTCAAATTGATCGAGATAGCAGGGATCATCATTGTCAAGGCATCTACAAGGTTTTCCAGGTAAAATCTACAGGTTATTCCCTTTCTTCCAGATCTCAATCCATTGACATCCGCTTTTCTTCACTCTTATACTGAAAAAATCCCATAATAATAAAAAACCAAAAAATACTAAAAAACGGACCGCTTGATCTCGAGCCAAACCACTACTGGGTTTTGTAGATCGGGTGATACCCTAACCATATCACCCTCAACGCTGATCTGAAAGTGGTTGGTTTTCCCTAGATCTGAGAAACTGACCTCCCAAACCCTAGCGTTGTCCATCATTTTTTTGACTTTTTCTATGATCTGATTTTTTCGGCAAAATACCTTTGTGGGTTTGTAGATCAGGTCATCCTCTCACCAAATCACCTTCAACGCTGAGCTAAAAGCTAACAGGTTGCCCTAGATCTGAGAAATTGACTTCCCAAACCCTAACACTAGCCATCCTGCTGCTAGTTTTTCCCGTGATTTAACTTTTCTGGCCAGATACCTTTTTGGGTTTGTAGATCAGGCTATCTCCCAGGTGGGTTTCCTCCAACGCTGGGCAGATAGTGACTCCATTGCCCTGGATTTGACAGGCACTGATCTCCAACCCTAGCACTACCCCCTCTTTGGCCTCTTTTCCTTGAGATCTGACTTTTCCCTGGTGACTTGGGTACTTTGACATTGTCATATCACTCATCGAGTCTGTCCTTGGGTACTAGATAGCCCCAATCCTGTCCTTGCCTTCCCTGCATTGGTTATGTTTCCCAAGGCAACGAATATCTTCACTTATTGCTAGTACCTTAACCCCAGATCTAGCATTTACTTCATAGGTCACCTGTGTCCCACTTTGGATCAAGCCTCACACTTCCTAAACCCTAATCCAAAGCCTTGGTTCACCTAATGACATCATCCATAGATCTAGGGTTTCCATTACTTTACACCTTACGTACCTCAAGTCCATTTGATCTGATCTGTTGTCTAGGTTTGATCTCTCCTGTCGAGAGTAGATCTGGGTCTCCCCCTTTGTTGTTTTGGGCTAAGATAACATAACGTGAAGACTGCCTCGATTGGTGTGAAAACCATCCATTTGGGAGTCGAGGCAATCTTGGTTCCACCTTCGTAGTTGCTTGTCCCTCTACCATCCATCCTGGATCCATCTCACATAGGCAACTACAAGGTTGGTGATAACACAAGTGTATCTTGGTAAATTTTAGATTATTAGATTGTTAATCTTGGTTAGGGAAAGAAGGGAAACTCTCGAGATACCGTAAAGGTATAGAGAGGAATGTCCGGAATTTAGGCTTTGGTGGCTTTGTACAAGGACATGTTGGCTGCAAAAGTCCCAAGGGCGTGTTCAACACTACACCAACCAAGGATGTAGCCTAACAGTGCCTCCTAGATCTAAGTACTGTGGTTCCAACTTCCCCAAGCGGAATTTTTCCACACAAAGTCTAACGGAAGCGTCGGATTTTCGCTTATCTTTTGGGTAGTTAATTTTATTAAGTGACTGATTAAATTAAATGAGATGTTAAAGGTTGCTTCCACTATTTCTGAGTATCCCAAACAGGGTAGAGCATACGTAGTGGTAGCGAAATAGTTTTATTCCAGTTTTGTACAAGTAACCATTGACTCTCCGACAGAGAGCGCTCTTGACTTGCTTTTCAGCGAAGTTCAAGAGACTTTGGATTCGTTTTATTTAAACAAGTCAGAATATGAAAGAAATAAAACACTACCAATGAAAAATATGTGATGGTCAAACTTATGCGTCACTTTTCTGATCAATCTCCACTAATCGACAAAGTCTTTGGGTGGAGATGAGAGCATAATTCGTGGCGACAAAGAATGGTTTTATTTCTAAACTACTTTTGCAATAATAAAAGTGGATTAAACTATGAAATGTGAATGAAAGTATACACCCTGCACTTACGAAGTGAGTGTGTGAAGTGGAGTTAGAAAAAAACAATCTCACGAAAATGACAAAAAGACGTAAATCCCCCAGGGGGGATGGGATGTGGGTGTTGGTTACCCCACTGCTCTCGTTTAATTCTTTTACAACTTTTTGTATGATGAAGATGGAGTGCTTCTTAGTCCATTAAACTTGGATCTAAGAGCTTACAATGGTGCACCAAGGTACGTTAGCAAAGTGGGTGTCCATCGGATTGTTCTGAGCCCTCCTTGATGGTCTTGGTCACTCCAAAACTTCACTTTATGTATAGACCTGTTAAAAACCAGCAAGCTTAAAGTGTGAAAATGATGGAAAAGACAATACAAAAATAAATAAATAAATTGAAAAATTTTGTAGTTAGAAAAATTTTGCAATTTTTTTTAGTGTAAACACAAATTTCCTAGCTTTAGATCTAGTCGAATGATGGAGTTCTTTTAAAAACAAATCCGATCTAAATGCTTAAAGATTGATAGATCCAAATAATAAGCATGAAAGGATAGATCTACTTCTTAAGCATAATAAAAAAGTAACCGGGAAAGAGAGAGAGTTTGGGTTTGAAAGAGGATGAAGAGAGCTTTGCTCAAGCTTGAATCCTTCTGAGACTTGAAGGTATGGTATTAATGGGCACAAGAACTTGTAGACTCCTCAAGATTTGAAGAAGAGGGCGATGCAACTTAGCTCTTCCCCTTACTCCAATGTCATAACCTGCAAAAACTTGTTAACACTTGCACAAAAAGGGATTGTTACCAACTTTTTTGTACCATAGTTGGGTTACCTGAGGAGTTGTCGATTGACAGACTTGTTCAAAGTCTGATTCCAGTGTATCAGTTGATCCGTCTTCATGTCTAGCCAATATTGGCTAGCCAGTTTTTTATTTGAATAATTTTGACCATGGCCCCGCGGGGTTTGTGATAAAATCTGCTAGTAGGGTATTTTTGAGTGGTTCGGTCTCTTGAGACGTAGAATCTCAAATAAGGTATTCCAGGGAGTTTTTTGCCCCTAACAATTATGCTTTGCCTTCAGCCGAGTATAATTGACGAGGTTTTCTCCTGCTTCCTCCAAAGCTGGAATGCCCGATGTTGAATTCTGGGCCTTGGGGGGTTATTAGAGCCCAACTAAGTGTTATAAACCTACTAGGCATTATTTAGGTAGAGCATGGTCATGTCCTAAGTCATCTGGACATATAAAAAAATTTCGAACAGGGAAAAAATTCTTTTTTAAATTTTTAAATTTTTAATTACTTTTCCTAAGTTTTTTGGGTTAATTTTTCCATAAATTAAATGGAAAAAACCCGTTTGTACTAAATCGGTCATCCGGACTCCGAATTCAGTGATTGAAGGCTCTAACCTTAAGCCAAAAATCATTCTTGATCGGCCAGCTAGTCAAAACCAACTTTCGGATCATCAATCAGACACATAATGCCTTTTTTTTCAAAAAAGTCAGTTTTGAGGAAAAAAATGAATGTTTATTAAAAAATGATTATTTTGGAGAAAATTAAAACTCTCCAAATTAATCCAAATTCAATGAAATAAAAGGCTAAATGACATCTCATTGGGCATTTATGATGATTGGAGTTATCATAACTCGGCTTCAGTCAGCATTAAGTGAGCAATTAATTTATTATCAGTTAGCCACTTTGTCATCTCCAGCTAAAAAATGAGATGGAGAGCACTCATTGGTCCGGTGATTTGATCGAGGTGAAGATTGAGGCTTGTACCATCAGTGGGCTTCCCAAACCTAGCACAGGCTCCAGCCAAACCTAAAAGGTGGTTTACAACTCGCGCCCCTCCTCAGCCTGGTTGCACCTTCCACACATGTGGGCTCAGTTGATGGTTGATTTAAGTGGCTAGGGTTGGAGTGGGGGCGCCTTGCCTAGGTGGAGGCCTCCCCTCACTCCCAGCTCTTGATTTTTAGGTTTGGGTTCTCCGTTTGGTGTCCAGGCTGGTTAGGTTATGTAATCTGGTTTTAGGGTTTTAGCACTCTCTCATTGTATAAATAGAGGCTCCTTTAGCTCTATTCGGATGGATTGATTTTTTATGCAAAGAACCTTTGGTGAATTACTGTAATGCTTGTTGCTTTTGCAACCGTGGAATAAAATTTTAAGGCTTTGGAGGCATACATGGTGTGTTAATGTGGATGAACAATTGGCGAATGAGGTGAAATGTTTCAATTTCTGTTTTTTATTGCTTAGGATTGGATAATAGCTCATGCTTTAGAAGGCTTCTATAAGCACATAAGATTGATTATTTGATGTTCCAACTTAATCTTTTATGCTTTGTTCTTATGAATTAAAAGTAGCATTGATTATTCAGTTATATGATATGCTCTTTATATTTTTATTTACCAAACATACATGATCTAATCCATTGTTTGCAAGTATTGAGTTGAAATTGTGCAGGTCATCTCATTGAAGCGAGTAGGAGTTTGAGCTCAGGTGCATCCTCTCCTCTCGAAGCCAAGGAAACTTCTGAATTTTCAAGCTTCAAAAGAATCCAAACGCCATCAAAGTACCACAGGTTTGAGTGTTTCTTTCATATTATTCATCTTTCAAAATCTCATAAAATCTTTATTTTCTTGGGTTAGGGCACGGTTTGGGCTCAAGTGAACATTCATTCACCAAGCCCTTGCCCCGATTGGCTGCCCTGTTTGTATTTTGCAGCCTTTTTGGCCTTTTTATTGCAGCCATTCTTTCCTATCCTTCACTGTCCACTTTTTCCCACTTTTTATATTTTGGACAGCCCTCTTTTGCCCTCTTTCTTCACTTTTTGCAGCCCTTTGCTTATATGTATGATCTCTTGTTAGCAACGTGGATTGCTTTGATTAATCATCATCCCCTTAATATTAAATCATTTTAAATCACAATAACTCCTAAACAACACCCATCCAAAACATCTAAAACTTAACTTAAACATTGAGCCATAGAAAACTCTTTGTTAGGGACTACCCCCCTTGGTTTCGTTAGGAGTTAGCCTAAACGGAGGAGCTAGGAGTAGGTGACAGTACCTGGCTCTGTGCTTGCCCCCAAGGTCACACCTCTCCCACTTTCTCAAGTGAGGAGACAGCTTTCAATTGATTTCTGTTGCTGGTGTGCAATCGGCGGACAACAGGGATCAAATCTAGTATATTCAACAAATGGAAACCAAAAGAGCATGAATATAACTTAATAGACAATGCTACTCTCAAATCTCAAGAAGCCATAATATAAGTAAATAAATTGAAGCATCAAATATTTACCCTATGTGTTTAAGAAAACCCTCCAAGCTAGATTGATTACCAGTTTTACTCCAAGCATAAACAAATTAAAACAAGATTACCTCAATGAGCATACACCATTCACCATGTGACATGAACACCAATGGACCTCCAAAGTCTCAATATTATTCAAATAATAACAACAAAGTACATGAGTAGAGGTTCATTGCTTCCGTCTAAATGAGAAAGAAAGCCTTGCTTAAATAGGAAAAAAGAGAGCAAACCCCAAGGGGGAAAATTTGCCAAGTGTTGGAGCTTTTTGAGATGATTGGGGCGAACTACAATGAACTAGAGGTGGTAGATGACACCTCTCATAAGATAGGTCACCCCCGCCTCTTTCTATGACACATATACAACAAGAGGTGAGCTTTATCATGGCTAAATGTGCCCCTCTAAGGAGAAATTCGCCCCCTCATGGATTTGATTGGAATCGACTTGATTTGGTCTCCAATTAGCCCCAACATCATCCTTAGTTAACTTGGAACATGTCTGGAACAAGTTCCCAACTGATTTAGGGATGTGTTTTTTCTCCATATTTTTCCTTTTTCTAATTTTTATTCACTTTTTGTCTTTTTTGGAGAGAATTTCACTTAGTGATAAATAATCACTTAAAACTTAGGATAAGTGTGTCTAGGGGTTAAATGAGTGTTTTGGCATAGAAAACAAGTCTTTATTTGCCAAAACCCATCCCAAACCACTTAATTATTACATTTTGAAAATTTTCAATTAAACCATAGAAAAAATTGTTTAATTAATTGAAAAATTTAAGTATTTCTCTCTAGTCAAAAATTAAAAAATAAAAAATCCAGGGACGTCTAGGAAAAAAAAATTTAAACAATGTTTTGATGCATCCCGGGACTTAGGAAATGACGATAAAACATACTAATAGTGTTTAGTAGGTTCATATTTTAATGTTGGACTCTAATAACCCCCCAAGGCCTAACCGCCAAATTTGGGCATTCCAGCTTTGGAGGTAGTAGGAGAAAAACTCATCGATTATAACTCGGCTAAAGGCAAAGATATAATCGACAAGGGAAAAAACTCCTTGGAATACCCAATTTGATTGTTAAGTCTAGGGGAACCAAGCCACTCAAGACCCCCCTACTAGCACACTTTATTACAACCCCATGGGGCATGGTCATTTCGACAAAAAATAAAAAAGACTAGCCAAAACTGGCTAACTCTGGAACAAACTGACCTTATGAACTCTGGAAATGAACATGCATCATGTTCAATAACTGGCGGCTCACTGGAAATACACTAAGTGCAGTATTAGTGGATAACAATGGGCTATATTTAAAACTAGCATAGATCAATCTTAGCGCAGGATATATTAACCACCAAGAGGGAATAAAAAAACCTGGTACAAACCTCTCAATGCTTAAAAGATCTGGGTTCAAGACGGATCTACGCTAGTTTACTTATTTATTTTTGTCATCTTTTATTTCACAATAACTGTCGGACATCAATTACTTTCTATTTTATTTTATTAGTGTAACCCATGTACATGCACAGAGATCTCCCCCACTCTGTTCTGTAAAATCACTTTGCTTCTCTCCATGCAATTAAAACTATTTATCTTACACCCTTGAAGAAATGCTGAACTGACTTATCACTAAAATAGAGCCATCTTCACCTTGGATATATTAAGCAATGGGAGGGACAAAAGCTCCAAATGCAAACCTCTTGGTATTTAACAGATCCATACATATTATAAAATCTTGGTGCAATTACACCGTCATTAGCTATAATGCCAGTAATTATTATTATTGTCATATCTTGTCATTGACTGCTTTCAGTACTTCATTTGCAGCTTGTTTTTTGAATGTTTACTTAATTTGATTAATCCTAAATCACGAATTCAGACTTCAATTTATAAGGCACAATGGCAGTATTAGTGGGATTCATTATAAAAGTATACAACATTCACTTGTCACTTGTCACTTGTTGCAGCTTGTATTACTTATAGCACAAGTCAAGATGAATGCTATGGCAATCATGCATGTTTCATCTCCGGAATCAGTTGGTAACCCTGCAGTATCAAGAGCATTTCCTACAGTTGCAGAGAATATAACATGTTCTGTTGAACAGGTTAGTAGTTTTTGGTTATTGTGATCTTTGGTTCTGCTGGTATTTATATTTTCATTCTGTTCATGAAAAGTCCCAAAAATGAAATTAATCCTAGGTTGCATATTTTTAAGTTGGTGTACAGTCAAATGCAACCAAACTAGAACTTTTGAAGCATCGCAAGATAAACTATTGAAAGATTTTAATACATACATTTTCTTGCTGAGAATCAGAAAACTAAAACACATGAACAAAATTGATTTCCAGGCTAGATATGTAAAAGATAAAAGTCACTTAAGTCCAATAATGTTTGAAAATCAACTAGAAGTTCAAGTAGTGGCTTGCAATATATTTATTTTATTTTATTGTACTCTTGCTGTAAAGGCTTTGAGCTAAGTTGTCTTTAACATTTATCGGAGGCTTCCTCATCACCATTTTCCACATGGGTTGTCCTTCGCAAAACTTCATACGGGAAAAATGATAACTTTTTTAGAGAATTGTTTTGCCTATGAAATTGTTAGGTTAATGAATCATTTGTGAGATTCTTAGTCTAATGAAGTGTATTTGTTATAGTTCTTAAGAGTGCTCATATATCGAAGAGATAAATTGAGATTGAGATAATCTTTTGTATGTGAAATTAGGGATGATCGTTGAGTGATTATAGGAGTTGATCGATTCACAAGAAGTTGGTTATTCATGTATAAATATATGACTTGCTAATGGAATGTTTGAGCTGGTTTATGCATTATTGCCCAATTTTTGTCTTGAGCCATTATTGATGGGTTTATAACTTCGTCATTTGGTATCAGAGCTGGGTGTGAGATAAGACAAGATAATTTTATGTATGTTCAGTGAGTGACCACAAAACTAGGTCAATGGGTCTGCTTGGTACCATGATGTCAATACAAAGTGGGAGCACTAAGGCAGCTCCTATAAAAATCATGTAAGAAGAAAATAATGATTCTAAACTAAAAGTCAGTGAGTGAACTCCAAAGATGGGGAGCTGATCTAGGAAAAATGTCAAATAAATGACTTTCAAATTCATTTATTCCATTGCAAAGGCATTCATTTATACATTGCATATGGTGGTTGAGTTTCATCTTCCAACCAACCTTTTCAGCTTCCTACATGACTATTCATATTCATAATTTATTTACAATATTTACATAATATGTGGAACCATAATTCAAGGTGTTATCCACTAAGTTGCACTTAGGAGATTTTTCAAGTGAGCCACCAAGGATTGAAACAAGTCAATTGTTTTTACTCAGTTGCTCGAAAGTTCCATGGTTTCATCAAGGCCAGTTGAGGTCCATTTTTCGCATGTTCACACCCCCTTAGGGGAATTGTAATAAATGATATAGCATGATGGTTTCTTTTGTAAAAGGCTTGGCCTTCTTAGGAATTGGTCATCAAGGTCATCATCCTTAAGTGTTTTTCCCCTCATCGATTATGTGACACTGTTTTAAGCGACGTATAATTTTCAAGTTTTTCACTCAAAATCCTCCAAAGTCGGGATGGTGAGATTGGTGATTATGTCTTAAAAGGTTATTAAAGCCTAGGGTCTATGTATTATACCATGCTAGTAAAATTTTGAAAAGTCATAAATTTGGTCCTAGGGAGCCAATTTGGTCATGGGGATGCTCGTTTTTGGACCTAGAGCCCCCACTTAACCCCTAAACCCACTTTTTCTAAGTTTTAAGTGATTATTTATCACTTAAGTGAAATTCTCTCCGAAAAAGACAAAAAGTGATTAAAAAATTAGAAAAAGGGATAATATGGAGAAAAAACACATCCCTAAATCAGTGGGAACTTTTCCCAGACATGTTCCAAGTTAACTAAGGATGATTTTGGGGCTAATTGGAGACCAAATCAAGATCAAATCAAGTTGGTTCCAATCAAATCCACAAGGGGGCGAATTTCTCCTTAGAGGGGCACATTTGTCCATGATAGAGCTCACCTCTTGTTGTATATGTGTCACAGAAAGAGGCATGGGTGACCTACCTTATGAGAGGTGGCACCTACCACCTCTAGTTCACCCTAGTTCATCCCCAATCAACTAAAAAGGCTCCAACACTTGGCAAATTCGCCCCCTTGGGGTTTTCTCTCATTTTTCCTATTTAAGCAAGGCTTTCTTCCTCATTTAGATGGGAAGCAAAGAACCTCTGCTCTTGTATCATTGTTATTGTTGTTTATGAATAAAAATTGAAAGGCTTTGGAGGCTCATGATCTATGGCAAGTTGTACATATGGTGATTTCTTTGTGAGGTAATATTGTTCAATTATTTTTCTTTACATAACGAATAGTCTAGCTTAGATTGTTCAATCACACTATGACCACAAGATTGTTCTTCAACAAAAGTTTGATTAATTTCAACCTTTTCTTCTTCTGCAGTGATATGATCAAGGTCTGAATCCAGATTCGGATAGGTTGGATACTGACTCAAATTATCATCAATTAAGCAATGACTATGGAGTTTCTCTTTTAAAGGCTCTTTAATGACCTCACCGATGGAAGGCTCAACTAAAGATGTTTCTTGATAGTGCATGTTAGGTTCCCTTCCACGGATCAAATCCAGGATTTGCTCTGTGACTGCTTCAGGTAATAATAAAAGAGTATCTTGTATGATTTGATTGATATCCCTCTTAATTTCAGCATGAGGTTTTCAAACATTATCTTCAAAGTACTCTGTAACATTCTTATGGATTGCAGGCATGCTCATGATTTGGAACATTTCAGGAGAGGAATGATCCAATTGAGAAAGCAAATTGCCAATATACTGATTATAATCATTGCTAGATTCACACGCTAAAGAACTATCAGTGTTCATACCCCACTTATCTATTAACAGATCTGTGAACATGTCATATCCAGTGATGGATTTTTGTGCTAAATGATCAAACCATAGTTGAACATCCCCTCTCAAGGATTCTCCTAAGGCTCGCGCATATAAACATCCTCATTGTCCGCACCTCTAATTTCCATGTAATCCCAGAGAATATCCAAATGACTTTCAATAGATATATCCTTATTTCCATTAAACTGGGGCAACCTCCTAGTGTAATCATATTTCATAGGATGAGGTGCTCCTGGTATTTCAAAAAAGTCAAAAGGAGACCGTTTGTCTTGTTTTTTAACAGCTCTGGTTACTTGCCTATAAGGCTTTGACTGGGACTGACTTCTAGGCTCATGTCGACTTACAAGTCCACTCGGGATGGTTGGAAAATCTTTATTGCACTAGTGGGTATCATAAAGATTATGATAACCAGATTCATACCCATAGTCATGTTCGAGATCACCCCTTTCGTTTATTTGTCTTGTAGTTTCAATCATGTTTTTGGTTAATTCTTTCATGTGCCTCAAAAATATTGTTATCACCTGCCTTTTAGTTTCCTGTGCAAGGTGGATCCAGGATGGATGGTAGAGGGGCAAGCAATTAAGGGGTGGAACCATGACTGCCAAGACTCCCAAATGGATGGTTGTCACGCCAATCAAGGCAACCTTCACTTTATGTTATCCTAGTCCAAGACAACAATGGGGGAGACCCGAATTTGCTCGCGACAGGAGAGATCGGACCTAGACACCAGCAGAAGATCAGATGGGGCTTCAAGGTACTTAAGGTGCAAGGTAAATGGGAACCTTAGCTCTAGGATTTAGGTACTAGCAACTGGTGGAGATGACCATTGTCTTGGAAAACGTAACTGTGACAGGGTGAGCAAGAACAGAGTTGGGACTGCCTAGTACCAAGGGGACAAAATCAATGAAGGATAGATGACTTGAAGTGTCAGTAGGTGTTGGCAAAAGGAGTAAGAATGAGGTCAAGATGGGACTAGCGCTAGCTAGGAGATCAGTGCCTTGTGTGCATTGGGCAATGGAGTCAGTAGTAAACCAACGTTTCAGAGAACCCACTTGGGATACACCTTGATCTACGAAACCAACAAGTAATTGATCTGGAAAAGCTAAGGAAAATTGTTGATTGTCCACATGATGTTAAACCCATTGGTTGTAAGTGGGTTTACAGAATTAAGTACAAAGCAAATGGAGATATTGATAAATATAAGGCAAGATTGGTGGCAAAGGGTTTTGCTCAAAAAGAAGGGATTGATTATGAAGAAATTTTTGCTCCAACAGCGAAATGGAATACTATCAGGATTATGCAAGCTTTAGTTGCACAAAATGGATGGAAAGTGCATCAAATGGATGTAAAAAGTGCATTTCTAAATGGTGATTTGCAAGAGGATGTTTATATGACTCAACCTCCTGGTTTTGAGGTTCCAAGGAAAGAAAATCAAGTTTGTAAACTGGTTAAGGCATTGTATGGATCGAAACAGGCTCCCAGAGCTTGGTATGCAAAAATGGATGCCTACCTACAAAAAGTTGGTTTTCTTCGTAGTGAGTCAGATGATACTTTGTATGTTCGAATCCAGGGAAACAACTTAGTCATCTTGGTTATGTATGTTGATGATTTGCTCATAGCAAGTAACAATAATGATCATATATTTCAAGTTAAGCAAGAACTTCAAACAGGTTTTGAAATGACAGACTTGGGATTACTTCATTACTATCTTGGAGTTGAAGTAAAGCAGCGGGAAGGAAGCATATTTATTTCTCAAGCTAAGAACATTTCTGGATTATTGAAGAAGTTTGGAATGGAGGAATGTAAACTAGCGATTACCCCCATGGAGCAAGTACAAGGAGTAATAATATGGGTTCAAAAAAAATTTCCCTTTTAGTTGTTGAACCAGCTACTTTTAATGAAGCAGTTGAATATGATGAATGGAAAATAGCAATGCAAAGTGAGTATGATGTAGTAATGAAGAATCAAACTTGGAAAATTGTTGATTGTCCACATGATGTTAAACCCATTGGTTGTAAGTGGGTTTACAGAATTAAGTACAAAGCAAATGGAGATATTGATAAATATAAGGCAAGATTGGTGGCAAAGGGTTTTGCTCAGAAAGAAGGGATTGATTATGAAAAAAAATTTGCTCCAACAGCGAAATGGAATACTATTAGGATTGTGCTAGCTTTAGCTACACAAAATGGATGGAAAGTGCATCAAATGGATATAAAAAGTGCATTTCTAAACAGTGATTTGCAAGAGGATGTTTATATGACTCACCTCCTGGTTTTGAGGTTCCAGGGAAAGAAAATCAAGTTTGTAAACTGGTTAAGGCATTGTATGGATTGAAACAGGCTCCCAGAGCTTGGTATGCAAAAATGGATTCCTACTTACAGAAAGTTGGTTTTCTTCGTCGTGAGTTAGATGATACTTTGTATGTTCGAATCCAGGGAAACAACTTAGTCATCTTGGTTATGTATGTTGATGATTTGCTCATAACAGGTAACAATAATGATCATATATTGCAGGGCAAGCAAGAACTTCAAACAGGTTTTGAAATGACAGACTTGGGATTACTTCATTGCTATCTTGGAGTTGAAGTAAAGTAGCGGGAAGGAAGCATATTTATTTCTCAAGCTAAGTACATTTCTAGATTATTGAAGAAGTTTGGAATGGAGGAATGTAAACCAGCGATTACCCCCATGGAGCAAAATTTAAAACTTTCTAAATTTGAAGGGGGGGAACTTGTAAATAGTACTGGATATCGACAGTTAATTGGATGTTTCATTTACTTGATGAATACTCGTCCTGATATATCTTATGCAGTCAGCGTACTTTCCAGATATATGCAGGAACCGAGAGAAAGTCATTGGAATGCAGCAAAAAGGGTGTTAAGGTGTCTTCAAGGAACAAAAGATTTTGGACTTCAGTTTAAAAGAAACAAAAATTTCAAGCTTGTTGGCTTTTCAGATGTGGATTTTGCTAGAGATGTTGATGACAGGGCATCTACTTCAAGTTACTTAATGAATATGGGATCAGCTGCAGTGGCATGGAGTTGTAAAAAGCAGGATACAATTGCGAATTCTAAAGCAGAAGCAGAATATTTCAGCTTGGGAAGCCGCTTGTGAGATAGTTTGGTTAAGAAGGATTTTGCAAGACCTCAAAGTTGATCAGAAAGAAGCAACTTCATTATTTATTGATAATCAATCAGCAATCAAGTTAGCCAAAAATAATGTTTTTCATTCAAAGACTAAGCATGTGGATACTAAGTATCATTACATTCGGGCTCCCGTCATCAAACAAATCATCAAGCCAAAGTATTGTCCATCAGAAGATCAAACTGCATATATTTTTACAAAATCTCTTGGAAGGGTCAAATTTGATAAGTTTAGAAATGAACTTGGTATTTGTTCAAAAGAATTTTTGGATCAAAGGGGGGATTGTTAGGAATTATGATCCAAAATGTTATGTTTAGATGTTTAGTTTAATAAATGTAAAAGGGCATCTACACACTTGTTATCACATATATAGTAGCCAGCCTACCATATTCTATTTTTCAGACACAGTACATTTTTCAACTAGATCTCTTATATATGAGATGTTGAGATGAGCAGTTTTGACGGATCATTATTGTATTAGTGGACTATTGTACTCTCCCATGTCAGGACCGAGTCTCAGGACACTCAGATTTGAGGACCGATGTAGCCATTTAGTCATTTCAGAGCAGTTGTTGATGCCCAGTTTTATATCAGTGCTTTCTCATTGGACAGATGATGCTTCAGATGGATTATATTGCATGATTATGACTCAGCTTGTTATATTGTGTTATGGTTATCATTGCTCTTATACTGATTTTTGTGACATGTATTAACTTGTGGTATCATGATCTGGCGGTCATAATTGTATGGACTTGGATGTATTTTGTACTATGTATTGATGTCCCTACTTAGACTTGGAAGTTCCTGATCTATACTCATTGGTTTTACCCTCCTTAGGGAGAATAGAGGTAGTCATTCCCACCATTGTTTTGGCTTGCTAGTGTTGGCTCCAACATTCATTGTCTTCACCCATCCATTACCTTCCAGTTTAGTTTTTAACCCAACTGACTTCGGAACTTATGGCATGGAGGATCTTTTTCCCCGCTAGAACTTTTGTTGGACAAGCCTCCCTGTTTATATTGTGTCTCGGCTTTGAATTGGTGACAAAACTTGCCTTTGGTAAGTTGGATTGTATGCCTAAATCATTCTGGTCGGTTGTCCCAATGTTTGGCACTGTGCAGAACTCCCCCTGGTCACTTGAGATGTTGTTGGCTAAAACTGAAAGCTCATGTACTACATGTATTGGAAATACTGAATATGCGGCCATGGAAAATGAAAATGATAAAATTGTGTTTCTTAACATATGTAAAGAGGGCAAGAGCAATGAAATGCTAAAATACTCCTTGAAGAGTATAAGAAAAGGTCCAAAAAAGCAATGGTTAAAAATATGCTATATCCAAATATTGTTGACCTTATAAAATAAATATGTCCCGGATGAAAGCTGCAATTAGCTGTGCTTTTAAGCACTGGTGAAGTCTCAAAGGGTCATATAGGCCAAAAAGGCCATGGAATAAAATTGATGGTCCTAATGAACCTGGATCAAGCTTGATGTAGTCATGATGCCTAAGTTGAATAAGCACTCTCTAAACAACTCACCCATTTGTGAGGCACCGCCATTCCTTGTGTTGTTGTTTGTCCGACATTGGTTATAGTGAGTATTCCCTTTCCATATCCAAAGTGTCATGATGTTAAGTAGGAAGTCATCCCTTTGCCTTAGCCTTGTCAATTTCATCTATCACCTTTCACTAGCAAATTGGCTATAACTATGAAGTGAGTATAGTCCTGAAAGTCTAGTCTGAATAATAATAAATAAAGCCTTATATATGTATTTGGTTGATACACTGCCAGTGAAATGATTGCTACTTGCTGTGATTGTTGCTTAAATGATTTGTAGAGCATGTCTTAGCCTTATAGCACTTGCAGCAGATAGATGATAGTCTGAGTTATATTATTGGTATTTGATCATTTACATATGGTTATATTGTTTATTGGATATGATTGATGATCAGATAGAGACCTGTGAGGGGTATGAGTATACACCTTAGATGGATTTGGACTCTCTGAGTCTAATGAGATAGTTTATTTCCAGTTCCGGGCACTTGCAGATATGATCAGGCTCATTCTACCTTTCTGATGCAGTTTTCTTCACAGGTTGATATGTCTGAGCAGGGAGATGTTTCAGTTGGATCTCCTAGGGAGTTGTATGGGCATAGGGGGTGCAGCCACTTGTTTGTACCATAGTACCCCCATCCCAGAGAGCCTGGTGGGCTCAGTTTGACAACGCAAGCACCCTAGGATTCTGTTTTGGCAAATGATTAAATGGCTATTGAAGAAATCGATTTGGGCTACTAAGGCAAGGAAATGACATGGGATGAGTCATAATGATGAGAGTGATGTCCTCCACACCTTCTCCTGCAATTGCAGCACTTGATTGGGCCCACACCTATTTTTGGGCATTTTTATATAATTTTCTGGACCTTTTGGGAGGCTCACGATTTCCTCAAGGAGGCACAAAGTCAAAGAATTAAAATATTATATTATTTTATTGTGCCATGGGGACACCCAGAGGGAGTTAGTCAAACACTCCTTGGACCCACCATGTGCTTCATTTATTTTTTGTTGAGTGGGGTACCCTCTTTATGGGTTATTTAGTCCACTTTGGTACTTTATGGTTATATTGATCCATGTATTGTATGTTGAGCTCATCTCAACCATTGATTAGAACATTTTATCTTTTAATCTTAGCCACTCGTTTTGAAAGTGGCTAGAATTTGGTTATGATTGTGGTTCTCTCATTTCTATTTAAAGGAGAGAACTTCTCATTTGTAGGGGGGTCTTTGGCTCTTGGATCTGAATAATAGAAAGATTTTTCTTTGAATATTCTCTGGATCTGCTTTGCATCTGATGTTTTCAAATGGTGATTGGATAGTCTTCTTTTTCCTAGCATTGTGGAAATTCTTGTGAAATCTATATTTTTCTGCTATCATTGTTTTGTCTACAAGACGACGTTTTGGCTGGAGCGTTTTTGCAGGGGGACCTCAACTCGTTCGGTTTTCTTCGTCTTGGATCAGGGGGTTTTCATTAGTTTCATTGTGATCTATGATTACTTCGTTTTACTTTCTTGTAGCATTTGGTTTCTTTATCTTGTATTAGCAAATCTGATATTGTTGACATTTGCTCATGCAGGGTAGGGGGCGCATTGGTGGCTTGTGGCTTACATCCGTCATAGAAATCACTTGGATCTTCCAGAATTGATCGGGATAGCAAGGATCATCACTGTTAAGGCTTCTACAAGCATTTCTAGGTAAGATCTAACAAGTAAGTCTCTTCTTTTTCAGATCTGAATCCATTGTACCTGCTTTTCTTCAATTTTTCTAAAAACTCCTAAAATACTAAAAACCTTAAAAAGTACTAAAACTGGGAACTGTCCGATCTTTGGCCAAACCACTGCTGGGTTTCATAGATCAGTTCTCCCCTTCACTAAATCTATTGCAACGTTGGTCAAATTCCTACTGGTTTGACCTAGATCTAATTTTTAGACTGAAAACTACATAACCCCCCACTAAAAATTTGACCTGCTAGGGTTTTGACTTTTTTTTTATTTCTAACTTCATAGACTGATAGATCGGGTCCCACACAGTCCAAATCACCCTCAACATTGTCCAGATTCATGGCAATTTGACCTAGATCTGAGTTTTAGCCTGAAATAGACCTAGCGGCTTCACTGAAAACTGGACTTTTCCAAAGTTTACTTTTTCTAAAATTTGATAGGTCGGGTGGATAGATCAGGGCTTGAGCACTCCAAAACACCCCCAACGCTGAGCTAGTTCCTGCCAGGTTGCCCTAGATATGAAAAACTGACTTTCAGCCTCCTAGCCCCCCTCATCAGATTTTAACTTTTCCAGATCTGATTTTTCTGAAATTTTCTGACTTGGGTTTGTAGATCGGGCCATCCTAATCACATTTCCCCTCCAACGTTGAGCTGATAGTCTCTTGGTGGCTCTAGATCTGCAGATCTGCCTCTCCAAACCCTAGCGCTAGCCCTCCTTCTGCTGGTTTTCCTGTAACCTGAATCTTTCGGGCCAAATCCTTTTCTGGGTCCATAGATCAGGGTATATCCCAGGTGGGTTCACTGAAACGTTGTACTGATGATGACTCCATTACCCAATGCACGTAAGACATTGATCTCTTATTTCTAGCGCTAGCCCTAAATTGACCCTATTCCCATTCTCTTTGCCAACATTCATTGATAACTCAAGTTACCTATCTTTCACTGAGTCTGTCTCCTCGGTACTAGACAGTCCCAACTCTATCTTTGATCACCCTGTCACAGTTACGTTTCCCAAGACAGTGGTCATCTCCATTAGTTGCTAGTACCTAAACTCTAGAGATAGGGTTTCCATTTACCTTGCACCTTACGTACCTCAAAGCCCCATTTGATCTACTCTGGTGTCTAGGTTTGATCTCTCCTATCGGGAACAGATCCGGGTCTCCCCCGTTGTTGTCTTGGACTTGGATAACATAAAGTGAAGGCTGCCTTGATTGGCGTGACAACCATCCATTTGGGAGTCTAGGCAATCTTGGTTCCACCCCTTAGTTGCTTGCTCCTCCACCATCCATCCTGGATCCACCTCACACAGGCAACTACAAGGTTGGTGATAACATTTTGGCGCCGTTGCCGGGGAGGTAGAGGCCTACCTTGGTTCAACACACCTCACCTTTCCCTACGACATATCTTTTATTGGTGAATTACTTGTGTGGTTCACCTGACGACTCCACCCCGCGACTCCACTGAGGATCGTACCCAATATATTAATCTTAAGTTCCTAGAGCGTCCCATAAACCCTCAAGGAATCCCCATAACTTACGCAAGGAAAAACAAACAGGTATCCAACCCCACTATTTCCTGTAGTCATCTTTTGGGATCCCTTTCAGCTTCATCTAGCCCAATGGCTAAAACAAACACTAGTGGAAATCAGAATGCTCCTCCTCTACAAAACCCTAGGATTTTTGGAAGAAAGGCCAAGGCATCTCCTTTAGATTTCTCTCTGATCCAAGGGGCCCCACATGACATGCCTGAGAAGTATTTCGAACAGGTTCCTAAGTTTGATGGAGTGTCAGCTACCTCCATCGAGGACCACATTGATAAAGTCTGGGATTGTATGGAAGCATATGGAGTTGTGGATGAAGATGTATTCATGAGAGGTCTTCTGTATTCTCTGGAAGGAGATGTGCGGAAGTGGTTTGATAGGTTACCTGCTTCATCCATCAATGGCTATGACCACTTCGTCACAAAGCTTAACAGTGATTGGTCTCACAAATTGGATGGGAAGTTCCTCTTGCATCAACTGTTTGATATAAAGAAGTGGGAAAATGAAACAGTCCATGAATTTAACCTAAGATTTGAGAAGACTGTAGGAAATATCCTAGATGAAATTAGACCAAAAGACCAAGCAATTGTTATCCATTATCTAAATGCTTTTGATGGTTGGTTGGGTTTTAGTTTGAAGGATAAAAATCCGAATGACTTGAAGACTGCCCAGTTCAATGCAAAGATGGATGAGCAGCATGTGGCATCTATGGGCAAGCAAAACTTCTTTGATCATTATGCCCCATCCACTTCTAGATCTGAGCCTAAGCTCCGAAAGCCCAAGGAGCCTGTGAATGAGCCAAAAGAGACAAAGGACATGTTAGAAACCATGCAAGAAATGATGAAGCAACTGACTGTCCTAACCAAAAACGTTGCTAGTTTCCATGATCCGCAGAGACATAGAAACCCTTATGGCCCTAAACCTTACTGGAACAACAATAGAGGTCCTGAGAGAGATCTTAATAGAAGACAGCCCGAGTATCCAGAGAATCCTGAGAAGAGGAATGTCAATTGGTGTGATGAAAATGATGAAGAGCAAACAAACACCAACCACCCTGATGACCAACCAAACAACATCAATTTCATGAATGATTTGTCTTTTGATGATGGTTTTGGAAGAATTCTCCTAGAGGAAGAGCCATGGGAGCAAGAGGAAGAAGCTTGGGAGCAGGGAGAAGACTTTGTTGATGAGCCTAAACCTTCATGTTGTGCAATAAACATCCCTGAAACAAAAGAAGAACCACAGGTTAGAATTTATAAACGAAGAGTGGATCCCCAACCTTCTTTCTTTGACAAACGAAAAGTAATTAATGAAGATAAAAAAGGAAGAAGAAGATCTTGCCTTAGGAGATTTGAATTTGAACATTGACATAGAGAAAGAGTTGAGCAAGATAATGTGTAATATCCCTATAACTGAACTAATGAATGTGCCCTTTGTAAGAAGACAAGTAGAAGAGTTCTTTGATGGCATTGGCCAAGACAAAACCCTTGAGTTTGCTTTAGAACCCAATCGCATACAGAGTCCTGAGAGGATACAACTTAGCAAAGATGAAAAGGATCCACCTGCTATTTATGAAAGAAAGAATGGTGGTCACCCTCTCTTTTACTTAACCTTGCACATTCAGAATATGCTCCTGCACAATTGCATGTTGGATTCCAGAGCGGCTATGAATGTAATGCCTTTGCATGTCATGAAGGAAATGGGATTGGAAGTGACTAGGCCTTATGGAAATGTGTGTGGCATAGACTCGAGGCGAGTGCCATCCTATGGCTTGATCAAAAACCTTAGACCTGATCTGTTTGCATGCTCAGATATTTCCACTATGATGGATGTAGTTGTTATTGACTTGCCCCCAGCATATGGAATGCTTTTATCTAGAAAGTGGGCAATTGGTTTAGGTGGATACCTCATGATGGACTTATCATACCTTTGTGTCCTAAACTCTGACGGGGCTCTGATCAGGATCAATAGGGAACCCTGCTATGAGAAACATTTGGAGACTTTTGAAGAAGGGATAAAAAATACATATGGAGAAGAATTGTTGAATAATGCTAAGGCCCATTTTGTAGAAGATGCAAATGAAGTGTGGAAATATAAGCAGCCTGAAAGCATGTTTCTGGCAATGGAAGACTCTGACTTATCTTCGGAAGAAAATCAAACAACTCAAATTGCTAGGATGATTGGCTTGGAAATGCCTGAAGGTGAATGCTTAGAGGAATTAAAGGAGTTAAGAAGAAATGAGAGCCCATTCCAAGATCCTGAGCAAAACGATGCAACAAATCTTATAATTGAAGTTGATGAAGTTAATAATGCCAGACATGTTGGAAGAATCCTTCGTAGAGTAAATGAATGGATTGCTTTAATTGACCAGAATAGAGAGAGAAAGCCAAGAACTGAAACCCATTTACCCATGGGAAAACCATCTTGAATTATCTAGTGTAATAGATGCTGATAACGAAGTCAGTAGCACCCGTGTTTCTGATTTTGCTAGGTCATTATCTCATTTGTCTTTGGAAGATGGTAACCTAATTCAAGTCTATGATAACTCTCTAAGTTGGCAAGAAGATGCCTTAATAAATGATGCGCCTGAAGGAGATTTTAATCTCAACAATCTCGCTATTTTTCAAACTCCTTCAGCCACACCGATTAGTGCCTTATCTGCTTATCCTCTCATTCCTAGTTTTCTCCTGCCACCTGAGTCATCCAGTCTTCACAATCATGATCTATCTCACATTCCTAGTTCTTCTGCATCGCAGCCTAGAGTAGAACCAACCAATCTAGAGGGTATGCACATTCATGTTCCTGCCAGGGAAGGATCCAGCCACGATACTGTTATATCCTATAGTCCTCATCCTTTGGAAGAAGATAGAGATTTCCGGACGATGGAAGGAATTGTCAAACATGTAGTATCTCCTCATAATGATAAGCTTAATGTGAGTACACAGAAGATAAGGAAAGAGATTAGGGAGATCCTAGTTGGTAGCATAGCTATTCCCATTTACGGTGGTCCACCCAAATTTGATGTAGTCCCTTCCAGGAGAAGCTCAAGGATTATCACCCCACAACCGCGAAACATCGTTGATGTCCATCCCATGCCTATACGTAACATTGAAGTGGTCCCTGAATCGGTAAATAGGAATAGATTTCCCGTCGGAAGTCAAGTCGTTATCCAAAACCACTTACTGCATTTCCGATCGGGGCAAGCTAATGACCTCTGGGTTGGACCTTTTTCTGTAGAACGTTGCATTGGTGATATATGTTTTCTTGTCACCATTACTGGAAGACAGGTTTTGCTTCCTATCAACCAGAGGGATTTGAGGGGATACATTCCCGACCTCACTTAGCCTTGAGTCCCACTTTGCATGGTAGAGTAGAGTAGGTAGGACCTGAATAAGCCTTTCCCGGCAGTAGTATAGAATCTTGCTTTGTTGTCTGAAGCTCACCTTTGAAGCTCTTAGTGTAATTTTGTTATCCTGCAAAATAAAAAATCAAACTTTTATTGAAAGTTATGGTTATAGATTAGATTTATTTTCTGCTTTTCAGTTTCATGCATCTTTATTTTAAGTATTTTATATATTATCCACATATTGTTCTGACGACTGGTCTGTGAGTTTGGTATAGCTCTGGACATGTTGCAGGTAGTCAGGTACATTCTTGGAAGCGGTTGCAGAGCTGGATGGATTGATCAAGGATGCGAGAAGCAAAGTGCGAGGACCAAAGATTATGAGGTTCTCAAGCACTCTTTTCAGCAAAGCACTTGTCCCAGCTGGAGCCAGATGTTATCACATATATAGTAGTCAGGCTACCATATTCTATTTTTCAGACACAATACATTTTTCAGCCAGATCTCTTATATATGAGATGCTGAGATGAGTAGTTTTGACGGATCATTATTGTATTAGTGGACTATTGTACTCTCCCATGTCAGGACTGAGTCTCAGGACACTCAGATTTGAGGACCGATGTATCCATTTAGTCATTTTAGAGCAGTTGTTGATGCCCAGTTTTATATCAGTGCTTTCTCATTGGACAGATGATGTTTCAGATGGATTATATTGCATGATTATGACTCAGCTTGTTATATTGTGTTATGGTTATCATTGCTCTTATACTGATTTTTGTGACATATATTAACTTGTGGTATCATGATTTGGCGGTCATAATTATATGGACTTGGATGTATTTTGTACTATGTATTGATGTCCCTACTTAGACTTGGAAATTCCTGATCTATACTCATTGGTTTTACCCTCCGTAGGGAGAATAGAGGTAGTCATTCCCACCATTGTTTTGGCTTGGTAGTGTTGGCTCCATCATTCATTGTCTTCACCCATCCATTACCTTCCAGTCTAGTTTTCAACCCGATTGACTTCTTGACTTATGGCATGGAGGATCTTTTTCCCCGCTAGAACTTTTGTTGGACAAGCCTCCCTGTTTATATTGTGTCTCGGCTTTGAATTGGTGACAAAACTTGCCTTTGGTAAGTTGGATTGTATGCCTAAATCATTCTGGTCGGTTGTCCCAATGTTTGGCACTGTGCAGAACTCCCCCTGGTCACTTGAGATGTTGTTGGTTAAAACTGAAAGCTCATGTACTACATGTATTGGAAATATTGAATATGCGGCCATGGAAAATGAAAAAGATAAAACTGTGTTTCTTAACATATGTAAAGAGGGCAAGAGCAATGAAATGCTAAAATACTCCTTGAAGAGTATAAGAAAAGGTCCAAAAAAGCAATGGTTAAAAATATGCTATATCCAAATATTGTTGACCTTATAAAATAAATATGTCCCTGATGAAAGCTGCGATTAGCTGTGTTTTTAAGCACTGGTGAAGTCCAAAAGGGTCATATAGGCCAAAAAGGCCATGGAATAAAATTGATGGTCCTAATGAACCTGGATCAAGCTTGATGTAGTCATGATGCCTAAGTTGAATAAGCACTCTCTAAACAACTCACCCATTTGTGAGGCACTGCCATTCCTTGTGTTGTTGTTTGTCCGACATTGGTTATAGTGAGTATTCCCTTTCCATATCCAAAGTGTCATGATGTTAAGTAAGAAGTCATCCCTTTGCCTTAGCCTTGTCAATTTCATCTATCACCTTTCGCTAGCAAATTGGCTACAACTATGAAGTGAGTATAGTCCTAAAAGTCTAGTCTAAGTAATAATAAATAAAGCCTTATATATGTATTTGGTTGATACACCGCCAGTGAAATGATTGCTACTTGTTGTGATTGTTGCTTAAATGATTTGTAGAGCATGTCTTAGCCTTATAGCACTTGCAGCAGATGGATGTAGTCTGAGTTATATTATTGGTATCTGATCATTTACATATGGTTATATTGTTTATTGGATATGATTGATGATCAGATAGAGACCTGTGAGGGGTATGAGTATACACCTTAGATGGATTTGGACTCTCTGAGTCTAATGAGACAGTTTATTTCTAGTTCCGGGCACTTGCAGATATGATCAGGCTCATTCTACCTTTCTGATGCAGTTTTTCTTCACAGGTTGATATGTCTGAACAGGGAGATGTTTCAGTTGGATCTCCTAGGGCGTTGTATGGGCATAGGGGGTGCAGCCACTTGTAGGCACCATAGTACCCCCATCCCAGAGAGCTTGGTGGGCTCAGTTTGACAACGCAGGCACCCTAGGAGTCTTTTTTGGCAAATGATTAAATGGTTATTGAAGAAATCAATTTGGGCTACTAAGGCAAGGAAATGACATGGGATGAGTCATAATGATGAGAGTGATGTCCTCCACACCTTCTCCAGCAGTTGCAGCACCTGATTGGGCCCACACCTATTTTTGGTCATTTTTATATTATTTTCTGGAGCTTTTGGGAGGCTCACGATTTCCTCAAGGAGACACAAAGTCAAAGAATTAAAATATTATATTATTTTATTGTGCCATGAGGACACCCAGAGGGAGTTAGTCAAACACTCCTTGGACCCACCATGTGCTTCATTTATTTCTTGTTGAGTGGGGTACCCTCTTTATGGGTGATTTAGTCCACTTTGGTACTTCATGGTTATATTGATCCATGTATTGTTTGTTGAGCTCATCTCAACCATTGATTAAAACATTTTATCTTTTAATCTTAGCCACTCGTTTTGAAAGTGGTTAGGATTCGGTTATGATTGTGGTTCTCTCATTTCTATTTAAAGGAGAGAGCTTCTCATTTGTAGGGGGTCTTTGGCTCTTGGATCTGAATAATAGAAAGATTTTTTTTTGGATATTTTCTGGATCTGCTTTGCATCTAATGTTCTCAAATGGTGATTGGATAGTCTTTTGTTTCCTAGCATTGTGGAAATTCTTGTGAGATCTATATTTTTCTCCTATCATTGTTTTGTCTACAGGACGACGTTTTGGCTAGAGCATTTTTGCAGCGAGACCCAACCCGTTCGGTTTTCTTCGTCTTGGATTAGGGGGTTTTCATTAGTTTCATTGTGATCTATGATTACTTCGTTTTACTTTCCTGTAGCATTTAGTTTCTTTATCTTGTATTGACAAATCTGATATTGTTGACGTTTGCTCATGTAGGTTAGGGGGCGCATTGGTCGCTTGTGGCTTACATCCGTCATAGAAATCACTTGGATCTTCTAGAATTGATCGGGATAGCAAGGATCATCACTGTTAAGACTTCTACAAGCATTTCCAGGTAAGATCTAACAAGTAAGTCTTTTTTTTTCAGATCTGAATCCATTGTACCTGCTTTTCTTCAATTTTTCTGAAAACTCCTAAAATACTAAAAACCCTAAAAAGTACTAAAACTGGAACTGTTCGATCTTTGGCCAAACCACTGCTGGGTTTCATAGATCAGTTCTCCCCTTCACTAAATCTACTGCAACGCTGGTCAAATTCCTGTTGGTTTGACCTAGATCTGATTTTTAGACTGAAAACTGCATAACCCCCCACTGAAAATTTGACCTGCTAGGGTTTTGACTTCTTTTGATTTCTGACTTCAGAGGCTGATAGATCGGGTCCCACACAGTCCAAATCACCCTCAACGTTGTCCAGATTCATGGCAGTTTGACCTAGATCTGAGTTTTAGACTGAAACAGCCTTAGCGCCTTCACTGAAAACTGGACTTTTCCGAAGTTTACTTTTTCTAAAATCTGATAGGCTAGGTGGATAGATCAGGGCTTGAGCACTCCAAAACACCCCCAACGCTGAGCTAGTTCCTGCTAGGTTGCCCTAGATATGAAAAACCGACTTTCAGCCTCCTAGCCCCCCTCATTAGATTTTGACTTTTCCAGATCTGATTTTTCTGAAATTTTCTGACTTGGGTTTGTAGATCAGGCCATCTTGATCTCATTTCCCCTCCAACGCTGAGCTGATAGTCTCCTGGTGGTTCTAGATCTGCAGATCTGCCTCTCCAAACCCTAACGCTAGCCCTCCTTCTGCTGGTTTTCCTGCAACCTGAATCTTTTAGGCCAAATCCTTTTCTGGGTCCATAAATCAGGGTATATCCCAGGTGGGTTCACTGAAACGTTGTGTTGATGATGACTCCATTGCCCAATGCACGTAAGACATTGATCTCCTATTTCTAGCGCTAGCCCTAAATTGACCCTATTCCCATTCTCTTTGCCAACATTCATTGATAACTCAAGTTACCTATCTTTCACTGAGGCTGTCTCCTTGGTACTAGACAGTCCCAACTCTATCTTTGCTCACCCTGTCACAGTTACGTTTCCCAAGATAGTGGTCATCTCCATTAGTTGCTAGTACCTAAACCCTAGAGCTAGGGTTTCCATTTACCTTGCACCTTACGTACCTCAAAGCCCCATTTGATATATTTTGTTGTCTAGGTTTGATCTCTCCTGTTAGGAGCAGATCCAGGTCTCCCCCGTTGTTGTCTTAGACTTAGATAACATAAAGTGAAGGCTGCCTTGATTGGCGTGACAACCATCCATTTGGGAGTCTAGGCAGTCTTGGTTCCACCCCTTAGTTGCTTGCTCCTCTACCATCCATCCTGGATCCACCTCACACAAGCAACTACAAGGTTGGTGATAACAACACTCACGTGATTATGTGAGGTGTCCCTAAGTTACTTTTAGTAACGGTAAATTAGTTGTTACTCTTCGGATATTTAAATCCATCGAGTTTTCCATGTGAGGTAATCTTTCGGGACTTGGCCCTCACATTCCTATGATGTAATTATTTTCCTTCTTCATTAATAAAGTTTTGTGTCTAAGGACACTTTGTCATTCCATTTCTTTTGGAGTGAATAAAATTGAATGTCCTCGTAAGGAAGAGGAGAAAACAAAGAACTGTTTGGAATGGTTGAATCATGAGTCATATTGTCTCCTTCCATCAAGAGCGAGCTTGCATACTTCTTATGATCCTATCAGTATCTAGATGGATGAGTTTCTAGACAGTCAATTTCAGCCTTGTCATGATTTCATTCCACATTGTCCAGATCTTTCTTTGAATTTCAAACAACAAGTTAGAATGGTTTCAATTTTCATTTACACCATCTATGGCTTGTTGGGCCATTAACTGTAAAGAAAGCTCAATGGATTCGCTCAGCAAGTGGTTACATTGGATTTATGATTTTACTTGAAACTTGTCTAAACCGGTTAGAGAAGAGTAGGTAGGATTGAGTAAGCCTCTTTTGGGCAGTAGTTTTTCCTTTAGTCTAGCACTGCTTGTCTTTTCCTTGAAGCTTGCTTTTCAAATCTCTTAGTGTAGTCATGAGTCTTTACCTTTTTCCTGCACAATAAAAATCAAACTTTTCTTAAAAGTTATGGTTATAGATTAGAATTACTTTCAGCTTTTCAGTTTTATGCATTTCAGTTTGAGTATTTTATTTTATCCACACAGTGTGCTGACGACCGGTCTGTGAGTTTGGTATAGATCTGGACATTTTGCAGGTAGTTGGTGACATTTTGGCAACAGTTGCAGAGCTAGGGCGATTGATTAAGGATGCTATTAGCAGAGTGCGAGGACCAGAGCTTCTGAGGTTCTCAAGCGCTCTATACAGCAGAGCACTTGTCCCAGCTAGAGCCAGATGTTATCACATATATAGTAGTCAGGCTACCATGCTCTATTTTTCAGATTCCATTACATTTTTCAGCCAGTGCTCCTACATATGAGATGTTGAGATGAGCATCTATGATGGATCATGATTTGATTGATGGACTATAGTACTCTCCCATGCCATGACTGAGTCTCAGGACACTCAGATTTGAGGACCGATGTAGTCATTTTAGCCATTTGCAGAGCAGTTATTGATGCCCAGAGTTGTATCAGTGTTTTCTCATTGGACTGATGTTGGTTTAGATGGATTATTTTCATGTTTATGACTCGGCTTATATATCTTGTGTTATGGTTATCATTGCTCTTATACTCATTCTTGTGACATGTATTAACATTTGGTGTCATGATCTGGCGGTCATATAAATATGTGGACTTGGATGTATTGTTATTATGTATTGATGTCCTTACTTAGACCTGGAAGTTCTTGATCTATATTCATTGGTTTTACTCTCCTTAGGAAGAATAGAGGTAGTCATTCCCACCATAATTTGGCTTGCTAGTGGTTGTTTCATTATTCATTGTCTCCACCCATCCATTACCTTCCAGTTATGTTCTCAACCCGACCTACTACTTGACTTATGGCATGGAGGACCTTTCCCCCACTAGAGCATTTGTTGGACAAGCCTCTTTGTTATTTGTGTCTCGGCTTTGAGTTGCCTAGGTTGTGTTGGCTAACCTGAAGCAAGTAGCGCTGCCATCAATACAATGTATTTGAAAATGAAATGAATATCTTATGAAAAAATCCCATTCATGAAAAGTAGTGTTTTTAAACATACGTGAATGCAAGGCTAGCCTAATGAAATTGGCTTTGAAGTACAATGAAAATAATATCTTAAAACATTCATGAAAAGTAGTGTTTTTCAACATACATGAATGCATCAAGCCTAAATAATAATAATAAAACGTGTAATAAAAACATGGACAGAGGCTATGGAAAATCAAAGGCCCAAAAAAGCAATGGTTCCTAAAGTTATATCTAAAGATTGTTGGCCTTACTTGTATTGAGTTGGATTGTGAGCATTTGTCAAGGTGAATAAGCACCTCTGAAGTAACTCACCGATTTGTGAGACACTGCGATCCCCTTTGTTGTTTCCTGTTTGTCATATGCTAAAGTGAGTATGCCCTTTCCATATCCGAAGTGTCACAATGTCATGTTGGTAGTCACCCTTTGCCCTAGCCTTGTGAATTCTAGACCTCACCCTTCAATAGCAAAATGATTACAACTATGAAGTGACTATGGTCTTGAAAGTCTGGTCTGAGTTATAGTTAATAAATGAAATCCTTTATATGTGGTTGATAGATCGCCAGTGAAATGATTACTACTTGTTATAAGTGTTATTTGAATGATTTGTAGAGCATGTCTTGACTTGCGAACACTTGCAGCAGATGGATGCTAGCTTGAGTTATATTACTGGTTATATGGTCGTTTACAGATCATTATTTTGTCTATCTGGATGTTGTAGATGATCATACAGAGACCTAGAGGGGGTATGAGTATATACCTTAGATGGATTTGGACTCTCTGAGTCCAATGAGACAGCTTGTTTTCAGTTCCAGGCACTTGCAGAGATGATTTGGCTTAGTGTGCCCTTCTGGTGCAGTTTTGCCATACTTGATGGCCTGTCTAAGCAGGGAGATATCTTTCTTGGATCTCCTAGGGCGTTGTTTGAGGGATAGGGGGTCCAGCCACTTGATTGTACCATATTACCCCCTCCCAGAGAGCCTGGTGGGCTCAGTTGGATAACGCAGGCACCTTAGGAGGCAGTTTTTGGCACTTCACATTTCTCAAGGCAAATAAAAAAATATTAAAATGGCTACTGAAGAATTCAATTTGGGCTACTGATGCAAGGAAATGGCATGGGATGAGTTCTGATGACGAGGGTGATGTCTTCCACTTATTCTCCAGTAGTTGCAGCACTTGGATGGGCCCACATCTATTTTCCGGGCATATTATATTATTTTCTAGAGCTTTTGGTGGCTCACAATTTCCTTGAGGCACAATTTCACACTTAAAAAATTATATTATTTTTATTTTACCATGGGGACACCCAAAGGGAGTTAGTTAACACTCTCCCGACCCTTCATGTGCTTCATTTTTTTTTTGTTGAGTGGGATCCCCTCTCCTAGGGTGATTTAATCCACTTTTATATTATATTATGGCATTGATCCATGTATTGTATGCTGAGCTCATCTCAATCGTTGATTAGAATATTTGTATCTTTTAATCTTAGCCACCCATTTGAAAAGTGGTTAGGATTTTGGTTCTCTCATTCCTATTTAAAGGAGAGAGCTTCTCATTTGTAAGGGGTCTTTGGCTCTTGGATCTGGATAATAGAAAAATTTTTCTTTTGGAAATTTTTGGATCTCCTTTGCATCTGGTGTTCTTAGATGGTGATTGGAAAGTCTATTATTTCCTAGCATTCGAGAAATTTTTGTGAGATCTATATATTTTTCGGGAATAATTGTCTTGTCTACAGGAGGGCGACTTCAGCTTGGGCATTTTTGCAGGGGCTCCTCAACTCGCTTGGATTGGTTTTGCTTGTATCAAGGAGTTTTCATTAGCATCATTGTGATGTATGATTTCATCTTGTTATTTTTCTGTAGCATTTGTTTTTTCCTCATGATGCAGCAAATCTGATATGGTTGACGTTTGTTGTGCAGGAGAGAGGGCGCATTGGCTTATTGGAGCAAAACGTTGGACATAGAACTCATTTAAGTCTTCTCAAATATATCAGGATAGCAGGGATCATCATCATCAAGGCATCTACAAGGTTTTCCAGGTAAGATCTACAGGTTAGTGATTTTCTTCCAGATCTCAATCCATTGGCATTTGTATTTCCATTTTTATCTTAAAAAAATAAAAATATGATAGATCAAACCGCTTGATCTCGGGCCAAACCGCTTCTGGGTTTTGTAGATCTGGTCATCCCCTCACAGAATCTCCCTCAACGCTGAGCTAGAAGTGACCAGTTTTCCCTAGATCTAAAAAATTGGCTTCCAAACCCTAGCGCTATCCTCCATGCTGCCATTTCTTCCTGTGATTTGATTTTTCCGGCAAAATACCTTCTTGGGTTTGTAGATCGGGACAATTCCCAGGTGGTTCTCCTCCAATGCTGGGCAGAAAGTGACTCCATTGCCCTAGATCTGAAAGGCATTGATCTCCAACCCTAGCGCTACCCCCTCTTCTGCCTCTTTTTCCTGTGTTGTGACCTTTTCCTAGTAACTCGGGTGCTTTGACATTGTCATATCTTCCTTCGAGTCTATCCATTGGTACTAGATAGCCCCAGTCCTGTTCTTGCCCTCCCTGCATTGGTAACGTTTCCCAAGGCAGTGGATATCTTCACCTCCTGCTAGTACCGAAACCCTAGATCTAGTATTTACCTCGTAGGTCATCTGTGTCCCAACTTGGATCAAATCTCATATCTCCTAAACCCTGATCTAAAGCCTTAGTTCACCTAGTGACGTCATCCATAGATCTAGGGTTTCCATCACCTTACACCTTACGTACCTCAAGTCCATTTGATCTGACCTGGTGTCTAGGTCTAATCTCTCTTGTCGGGAGTAGATTTGGGTCTCCCCCATTGTTGTCTTGGGCTAAGATAACATAAAGTGAAGACTGCCTCGATTGGTGCGACAACCATCCATTTGGGAGTCAAGGCAATCTTGGTTCCACCTCATTAGTTGCTTGTTTCTCTACTGCCCATCTTGGATCCATCTCACATAGGAAACTACAAGGTTGGTGATAACAGGAATTTTTCATAAGATATTCATTTCATTTCCAAATACATTGTATTGATGACAGCGCTACTTGTTTCAGGTTAGCCAACACAACCTAGGCAACTCAGAGCCGAGACACAAATAACAGGGAGGCTTGTCCAACAAAAGGGCTAGTGGGGAAAGGTCCTCCATGCCATAAGTCATGCAGTAGGTCGGGTTGAGAACATAACTGGACGGTAATGGATGGTTGGAGACAATGAATAATGAAACCAACACTAACAAGCCAAAGTATGGTCTGAATGACTACCTCTATTCTCCCTAAGGAGGGTAAAACCAATGAGTATAGATCAAGAACTTCTAGGTCAGGGTAGGGACATCAATACATAATAGTAATACATCCAAGTCCACATATTTATATGATCGCTAGATCATGACACTAAATGCTAATACATGTCACAAGAATGAATATAAGAGCGATGATAACCATAACACAAGATAATATAAGCCGAGTCATACACATGTAAATAATCCATTTGAACCAACATCAGTCCAATGAGAAAACACTGATACAACTCTGGGCACCAATAACTGCTCTGCAAATAGCTAAAATGACTACATCAATCTCCAAATTTGAGTGTCCTGAGACTCAATCATGGCATGGGAGAGTACTATAGTCCATTAATCAAATCATAATCCATCATAGATGCTCATCTCAGCATCTCATATGTAGGGGAACTGGCTAAACAATGTACTGAAATATGAAAAATAGATTATGGTAGCCTGGCTACTATATATGTGATAACATCTGGCTCCAGCTGGGACAAGTGCTCTGCTGAATAGAGCGCTTGAGAACCTCAGAATCTCTAGTCCTCGCACTCTGCTTCTAGCATCCTTGATCAATCCTTCCAGCTCTACAACTGCTGCCAAAATGTCACCAACTACCTGCAAAATGTCCAGAGCTATACCAAACTCACAGACCGGCCGTCAGCACACGGTGTGGATTAAATAAAATACTTAAACTGAAAAGTAGAAAGTAAATCTAATCTATAACCATAACTTTTAAGAAAAGTTTGATTTTTAATGTGTAGGAAAGAAGAAGAAAAAAATGCTAAGACTGAAAATTACACTAAGGGCTTTGAAAAGCAAGCTTCAGGCAAAGACAAAGGAGTTGGCTAATCTCTAGACCATTTGCACCTTTTAAGGCATGTTTGGCCGAAATCCGGCAACATGATTTGTGGTTGAAAATAGTTTTTTAGTGTTAAAAATGCAGTTTTTATTGCAGAAATGGATTCAGGACCCTCGATTACCCATGGGGCACCCAGTTTATGCAAAATTCCAATCACTGAAAACTACCTTTTGAACAATTTCCGCCGGATTTTGGCCAGAAAACTTGTTGGATTTTAATTGCAAATGGTCTAGAGTTTAGCTTACTTCAAAGACAAAAGGTGCAAGACTGACAAGCTACACTACTACCCAACAAGGGCTTATTCAGGTCCTACCTACCCTACTGTAACCAATTTAGACAAGTGTTAGGTAAAATCATAAATCCAATGCAACCATTTGTTGAACGAATACATTGAGCTTTCTTTACAATTAATGACCCAACAAGCCAGAGATGGTTTAAAAGTAATGTATATGAAAATTGAAACCATTCTAACTTGTTGTTTGAAATTCAAAGAAATATCTGGAATGAAATCATGCCAAGGCTGAAATTGACTTTTGAGAACTTCATCCATCAAAATACCGATAGGATCATAAAAATGCGAGCTTGTTCTTGATGGAATAAGACAACATGACTCATGATTCAGCCACTTCAAACAATTCTTTGTTTTCTCCTCTACCCTACTAGGACATTCAATTATATTTACTCTAGGAAAAATGGAAGGATCAAATGGGGACAAGTTGTAATGTAATGAAACCGAGAACGAGATCAAGCTCATTGGTCGCTTAAAAATGGTGAAAAGATTAAATTGATCTTTATACACCTTCTCCAACCACCCATAAAAAGTATTTATAAATTGAAAAACATCATTCATGACAGATGACCGAGAAAGGAGATGAAGCGCATTTTCTCCCATTATGTGACCATGCTCAAACTCCTGACTAAGATTTTCAGAAATGACAGTTTGATTAGAACACAAACCCATACAAGAAGCTTCGAAAATTTGGGACGGGAGGGTGGATTGAAAAGTTTCTCCCAGATTTGGAATAATTGATCTCGGAATTTGATGAGAAGAAAGAGTTTTTAAATTAATTCCAGGAGTGATTTCAAGATTCGAAACAAGGTAGTATTCACACATTGAACCAACATATTCTGATTAAGGATTGGATGAAGAATTGTATCGATACTATCAGGACAAGGATCCTCATTGCAATGTTCTTGATCAAGTTCACTTACAATCGTATCATAATGTGATTGTTCTTCTTTAAGCTCTAGATAAGGAAAAACATCAATAAGTTCGGTTTCAGTTTCCCTATCACTCTTACAGGCGTGCTCTTCAATCACAATATGACCACAAGATTGCTCTTCAACAGAAGTTTGATTGATTTCATCAAAGTATGAATCCAGATTCAAATGGCTTGAATACTGACTCAAATTATCGTCAATTAGGCAATGACTATGGAGTTGCTCTTCTAAAGGCTCTTTAATGGACTCACAAATGGAAGGCTCAACTATGGATGATTCTTGATGGTGATTGTTAGGTTCCCTTCCACGGATTAAATCCAAAATTTGCTCTGTGACTGCTTCAGGTAATAATAACGGAGTATCTCGTATGATTTGATTGATATCCCTCTTAGTTTTAGCATGAGGTTTTGAAACATTATTCTCAAAGTACTCTGTAACATTCCTATGGATTGCATGCACGCTCATAATTTGGAATATTTCATGAGAGGAATGATCCAATTGAGAAAGCAAATTGTCAATATATTGATTATCAATGGCACAATCATTGCTAGATTGACACTCTAAAGAATTTTCAGTGTTTCTACCCCACTTATTTATTAACAGATCTGTGAACATGCCATACCCAATGATGGATTCTGGTGCTAAATGATCAAACCGTAGTCGAACATCCCCTCGCAAGGATTCTCCTAAGGCTTGCATATAAACATATTCATTGTCCGCACCTCTAATTTCCATGCAATCCCAGAGAATATCCAAATGACTTTCAATAGATATATCCTTATTTCCATTAAACTGGGGTAACCTCCTAGTGTAATCATTTGGCATAGGATGAGGTGTCCCCGGTATTTCAGAAAAGTCAAAAGGAGACTGTTTGTCTTGTTTTTTAACGGCTCTGGTTACTAGGCTATAAGGCTTTGACTAGGACTGACTTCTAGGTTCATGCCGACTTGCAAGTTTATCAGAGGTAGTCACGACAAAACTTGTATTACATTGATGAAGACGATTACAAGGATCACTCACTTGATGTTGGCTTACTAGTCCACTCGGGATGGTTGGGAAATCTTTAATGCATGGGTGAGGAAATTGGTGGGTATCATAAAGATTGTGATAACTAGATTCATGCCCATAATCATGCTCGAGATCATCCTCATACCCATAGTCTAATTGCCTTCCAAGTTCATTTATGCTTTTATTTAATTCCTTCATGCGTCTGATAAATATACTTGAATTCATTATGATTTATGGGATGGGTTCGCTTCTCAGTGGAGTCGCGTTGTGGAGTCGCCAGGTGAACGAATTGTCATGTTCACCAACGGATAATGTTGTAGGAGAGGTGAGGTATGTCGAACCAAGGTAGGCCTCTACCTCCCCGGCAACGGCGCCAAAATGTTATCACCAACCTTGTAGTTGCATATGTGAGATGGATCCAGGATGGACGGTAGAGGAACAAGCAACTAAGGAGGTTGAACCAAGATTGCCTCGACTCCAAAATGGATGGCTGTCGCGCCAATCGAGGCAATCTTCACTTTATGTTGTCTTAGCCCGAGACAACAATGGGGGAGACCCAGATCTACTCCCGACAAGAGAGATCAGACCTAGACACCAAATCAAATCAAATGGACTTGAGGTACGTAAGGTGTAAGGTGATGGAAACCCTAGATCTATGGATGACGTCACTAGGTGAACCAAGGCTTTGGATTAAGGCTTAGGAGATATGAGGTTTGGTCCAAGTTGGGACACAGGTGACCTATGAGGTAAATACTAGATTTGGGGTTAAGGTACTAGAAAAATTCGAAGATATCCACTGCCTTGGGAAACGTAACCAATGCAGGGAGGGCAAGAACAGAATTGGGGCTATCTAGTACCGACGGAAAGACTCGTAGGAAGATATGACAATGTCAAAGCACTCGAGCCACCAGAAAAGGTCAAAACACAAGAGAAAGAGGCAAAAGAGGGGGTAGCGATAGGGTTGGAGATCAGTGCCTTTCAGATCTAGGGCAATGGAGTCATTTTCTGCCCAGCGTTGAAGAAGACCCACCTGGGCTTAGACCCGATCTACAAACCCAGAGAGTGGTTTTGCTAGAAAAGTAAAATCACAGGAAAAAATGGTAGCATGGACGATAGCGCTAGGGTTTGAGAATCAAATTTTCAGATCTAGGGCAACAAAGTCACTTCTAGCTCAGCGTTGGGGAAGACCTGCTTGGGCATGACCTGATCTACAAAACCTAGAAATGGTTTGCCGAGAACTCAAGCGGATTGAGCCATAATATTTTTTGGTTTTTTTATTATTTAGGGTTTTTAAGGTAAAAATGGAAATACATATGCCAATGGATTGACATCTGGAAGAGAAGCACTAACCTGTAGATCTTACCTGGAAAACCTTGTAGATGCCTTGATGATGATGATCCTTTCTATCTCGATCAATTTGAGAAGATTTGAGTGAGTTCTAAGTCCAAAGTTTTGCCCCAAGAAGTCAATACGCCCTCTTTCTTGCACAACATAAGTCAACAATATCAGATTAGCTACATCATGAGAAAAAGGCTAATGCTACAGAGAAATAGCAAGATGAAATCATAGATCGCATTGATGCTAATGAAAACTCCCTGATACAAAACGCATCCAAGCCAAGCGAGTGGAGGAAACCCTGCAAAAACGCCCAAGTTGAAGTCACCCTCCTATAGACAAGACAATGTTTCCCGAAAAAAAAAATATAGATCTCACAACAAATACCCAAATGCTAGGAAGCAAAAGATTTTCCAATCACCATCTAAAAACACCATAAGCAAAGGAGATCCAAAAATATCCACAAGAAAAGTTTTTCTATTATCCAGATCCAAGAGCCAAAGACCCCTTACAAATGAGAAGCTCTCTCCTTTAAATAGGAATGAGAGAACCAAAATCCTAACCACTTTTTCAATGGGTGGCTAAGATTAAAAGATACAAATGTTCTAATCAACGGTTGAGATGAGCTCAACATACAATACATGGATCAATACCATAATATAATATAAAAGTGGGCTAAATCACCCTAGGAGAGGGGATCCCACTCAACAAAAAATAAATGAAGCACATGGCAGGTCCAGGGAGTGTTAACTAATTCTCTTTGGGTGTCCCCATGGCACAATAAAAATAATATAATTTTTTAACTGTGAAATTGTGCCTCCTTGAGGAAATCATGAGCCTCCAAAAGCTCCAAAAAATAATATAATATGCCCAAAAAATAGATGTGGGCCCATCCAAGTGCTGTAACTGCTGGAAAAGAAGTGGAAGACATCACCCTCGTCATCAGAACTCATCCCATGCCATTTCCTTGCCTCAGTAGCCCAAATTGAATTCTTCAGTAGCCATTTTAATTATTTTTCATCTGCCTCGAGAAATGTGAAGTGCCAAAAATTGCCCCCTAGGGTGTCTGTGTTATCCAACTGAGCCCACCAGGATCTCTGGGAGGGGGGTTATATGGTACAAACAAGTGGTTGGACCCCCCATGCCTCATACAACGCCATAGGATATCCAAGAAAAATATCTCCCTGTTCAGATAGGCCATCCAATATAATAAAACTGCACCAGAAGCGAAAACTAAGCCCAATCATCTCTGTAAATGCCCGGAACTGAAAAACAAGCTGTCTCACTGGACTCAGAGAGTTCAAATCCATCTAAGGTGTATACTCATACCCCCTCTAGGTCTCTGCATGATCATCTACAATATCCAGATAGACAAAATAATAATTTGTAAATAACCATACAACCAACAATATAACTCAGGCTAGCATCCATCTGCTGCAAGTGTTCATAGGTCAAGACATGCTCTAAAAATCATTCAAAATAACACTTATAACAAGTAGTAATCATTTCACTGGCAATCTATCAACCAAATATAAAGGATTTCATTTATTAACTATAACCCAGACCAGACTTTCAAGACCATACTAACTTCATAGTTGTAATCAATTTACTAGTGAAGGGTGAGGGTTAAAATTCACAAGCCTAGGCCAAAGGGTGACTACCAACTTGACATTGTGACACTTCGGATATGGAAAGGGAATACTCACTCTAGCATATGACGGACAAGCAACAACATAGGGGATGGCAGTGTCTCACAAATGGGTGCGTTACTTCAAAGATGCTTATTCACCTTGGCAAATGCTCACAATCCAACTCAATACAAGTAAGGCCAACAATCTTTAGATATAACTTTAGGAACCATTGCTTTTTTGGGCCTTTGATTTTCCATAACCTTGGTCCATGTTCTTATTGCATGGATTTTTATTATTTAGGCTTTATGCATTCATGTATGTTGAAAAACACTACTTTTAATGAATGTATTAAAATATTATTTTCTTTGTACTTCAAAGCCAATTTCATTAGGCTAGCCTTGCATTCACGTATGTTTAAAAACACTACTTTTCATGAATGGGCTTTTTCATAAGATATTCATTTCATTTCCAAATACATTGTATTGATGGTAGCACTACTTGTTTCAGGTTAGCCAACATAACCTAGGCAACTCAGAGCTGAGACACAGATAACAAGGAGGCTTGTCCAACAAAAGCTCTAGTGGGGAAAGGTCCTCCATGCCATAAGTCAAGTAGTAGGTCCGGTTGAGAACACAACTGGAAGGTAATGGATGGGTGGAGACAATGAATAATGAAACCAACACTAGCAACCCAAAGTATGGTGAGAATGACTACCTCTATTCTCCCTAAGGAGTGTAAAACCAATGAGTATAGATCAAGAACTTCCAGGTCTAGGTAGGGACATCAATACATAATAGTAATACATCCAAGTCCACATATTTATATGATTGTCAGATCATGACACTAAATGCTAATACATGTCACAAGAATGAATATAAGAGCGATGATAACCATAACACAAGATAATATAAGTCGAGTCATACACATGGAAATAATCCATCTAAACCAACATCAGTCCAATGAGAAAACATTGATACAACTCTGGGCACCAATAACTGCTCTGCAAATAGCTAAAATGACTACATCAATCTCCAAATCTGAGTGCCCTGAGACTCGGTCATGGCATGGGAGAGTACTATAGTCCATCAATCAAATCATGTTCCATCATAGATGCTCATCTCAGCATCTCATATGTAGGGGAACTGGCTGAACAGTGTACTGAAATCTGAAAAATAGAAATACGGTAACCTGGCTACTATATATGTGATAACAAAGGAGTTTTGCACATCCGATTTGAGGGAGATTATGTGGCTTGGTAGGTGGAGTGAGGTCACCTACCTCATTTGAGGTGGTGCCTCCTCCATGTTAGCACTCCAGTTAAACTAACAATCATCCCACCAATTTCTCATCTCACTCAACTCCAACTCCAAGTGGCGATCCCCCTTCCCCCTCTCTAAAAATTCTATATAATGAAGGCAGTTGGTCGTTGTAAAGCATCAGAAGGTGGAACCTCTGCTTGCAATCATTGTAATATTTTCGTGAGTATCGTTAATAAAAGGTTTTGGAGGCAATTTCTGTGTGGGATCTATGGATGTTTGGATGGAGTTTGCTCTTAAATATTGAGGTAATCTGTAGTTTTTTTCTTTTATACTTGCTCGTGTTTGGGATCACCTTGTCTTCAGAAGGAATTTATATTTCGGTAAGAATAAGAAGTAATTCTTGATATGTTGCTTGCTTATTGTAGGTTGTAAGAGACTACTTGATAAAATATGAAATATAGTTTGAATCTATATTTGCTAGGTTGTCTCTTGTCAAATTACACAGGTACTTTTTAATCCCCTTTGCAAGTGTTGAAAGTTCTTTGCAGGAAATCTAAGATGGAGTGTTGATGAGCGAATGGGCTTTACTTGTCCTTCATTTAATTTCATAATAAGAGAAGCGCTACCTTTTTGATCTCACTGAGAAGGTGTTTTCTCTCCTTTCTACTTTCTTGTTCAACCTTGGTTCCTCAACCTTTGATCCACAAGTTATTTAAAAAAATTTATTTCGGTTCCAAGTTCTTTTGTTGTTCTTAGATCTATATTTTAAATCCGTATAAAGAGTAGATCTAAGTTCCTTAAGTCTAGATTTCTAGTGTTCTTTAAATTTCAAATCTAAGATCTAGATCTAGCACTCTTCTTTCAAGTTTGAAATTTAAATCTAAAGTACTTGGTTAAGAGAATGTTTTGATCTTTAAATCACTTATCTAGCATTTGTGCTTTCTTTTTTACTTGCCATTCTCTTAAAGAGGCAAGCAAAGATCCTAAGAAGACAAGCTCTCTAGCTTGTCTTACTTAGTTAAATTTTACCCATTTTTATTCATAGTTTGACTTAGAAATTTTTAGATTTTTTGGAGATTGTTCAAAGACACTCTTAAAGTGTCTTTGAGCATCTTTTGCATTTGATAGCTTGCTGATTTTTTTGCAGGTATAACGAAAAGGAGAAGGAAACTCCAGTTGTTTTGCGAGAAAATGAACCATTAAGAGCTCAACGAAGTTTCCCTTTCACCAAAAAGTATTTTTTCTATCAAGTTGTAAGCCTTTGGATCCAAGATATAAGGACCAAAGCGCATTTATTTTATCATTGTAAAGATTAATAAAAGATTTGAGTAGGCTCATCATAGCCCACTTCTCATCCCCCCCGGGGGAATCCACGTTGGTGCATTTTTTCGTGATTTTTTTATTGTTAGCTAGTTCATTTTTTATTTCCTGTTTATCCTTTTATTGTTTTCAAAGTAAAGGAAATACTTACCCCATGCTCTCCCGAGTATCTCGAAAGGGGGAAAAAGATTCATGGTAGGATTAATTAGAAAATATTTCTATTTCTTTGTTTTTGTTGCTTTCCTTAAATTTGTAAAATTTACTCAGCTGTGCTCTTCTGAGTATGCCGAAGGGGTGAAAGAGACTCTTAGTTGTGATTAGTTAGTTAATAAACACCACTTTAGGGTCTTAAATAAAATTAACGAAGGCTCCTTCCCCGTATGCTCTGCACTGCTGCGGCTCATCTGATTAGTTGGTTGTACCAGAAAGGGATATGAGTGACTAGAATAACAGGGAAGTCCATATAAGCTCGTCGCTTGAGAATTCGGTAGGTCGCAAAGAGTTGATACCATAGAGTCAAGGGGCTACTCCAAGCAGGTTATGCCTCGCCCCGTTGGACACTTGGTGAAATTGCTTTAGCACTCATTTCGAAAGAGCCTACCTTATTGGGCCAAACCAACAAATTACCCACTCCCTTAATCACTCATTAATAATTTTAAAACTGACCAACGAGACAATTGCAATACTTACATGACACAACAACACTCCACTTTTACGAGCACTCCATTATTCTTCGGCACTGGTCTATGTTATGTTTCATGCTTAAATGAAATTTTGCAAAATGTCGTAAATGATGTTTACATTGTCATATGTTGTTGATGTAATTTCTTTCTTGCAATAGTTCGTTGTGATCTGTTATCCATTTCATATTTAACTCCTGGAATTAATCTCTTTTGTCGTAGATTAAAAACCATAGATTCTCTTTTAAATAGGGACTACCCCCCTTGGCTTCGCTAGGAGTTAGCCTAGACGAAGGACCCGAGTATCAGGTGACAACACTTTGCTTGAGCTTGCCCCCAAGGTTGCACCCAATGGCTTGAAGATTTTTGCCACGTGACCGAGGTGCGAATTAGGCGGCAACAGACTCCATAGCCCTTCACCATTTTATAAAGGCACTTGGTCGCTAAAACCCCTCTTTCCTCCATTTATTATTTCATTTTCTTTATTGTCACACTTCACCATTACATTTGGCTGAAAGATGTGTTCTTCTTGAGGATATTTGCCCCCCTTCCCTTGTCATCATTTCCAGCTTATGAAATTCACATTAAGGAATGGAACCACACTTCTAATCAACTCAAGAATAACTACTTAAGATCTGAAATCAATCATTATAAGTTGTTGGTTATAAATTACTGTTTTTTGGTTCATTATATATGGTGAATAGTGAATACTGGTAACTTGCTATTATTTATAACACTCTTTTGCAGGTGTATTTTAATTTTTTATTACAGCAAGATTCTCCTTTATTTGAATGCTGTTATGCATATTGTAGCTGTAAGTTTTGAAGAAATTATGATTTACTTCATGTCTTATCAAGTTATTAGTTACAAAAATAATCTTTTAAGCATTCAGATAGCTTATTTTCATATTGTTGTTCATACTTTCAATTCTGCACTTAATAAACAACAACTAATCAAGCGTGATTTATCTTCACATTGTGCATATCTTAGGCTCACTTATGCTAATTCGCTTCACCCCTTTGATTAGCTATTTTTGCATGCTTACTATTGTTGAGATCTACTTCATATATTCACACTCTCGTATGTGTTAATGCTCTTGATTACTAGCGTTGTATAGTTCTTAGACCAAGTAATTTTCATTAAGCAAAATCCATATCTTTATTTTGTTAGATCTGAAACTATATGCTCACTACTGGTAGCACACATACACTTAACACATCTTGATCATTTCATATTAACATTGATTTATACTTGAACAAATAATTGCTGTAATGTATCATGTTCTTATTTCAGTAAAAATGAATTTGTGAAATCATTTCATGGTGTTGATATAGTACTTGGCAAATTTCCTTTACTTCTTGATCAAGTGGTGAATAGATTTTGATGTTCTTCTTTCATGACATGGTTATTCAATGATGTTTGAACTTTGAACAGTATATGGTTTATGGGATATCATTTTAAAATATTGTGGGTAATTTCATTGCTTAAACTTTTATACTCGTTTGTCATGATATTTTGATGTTCTTGGTATCTACACACTTAAACACCAACCTTCCTAGATTCACCTTGAACTTCACCAACCTAGGGGATTTGTACTTCAATCCTAAATCATCTATAAACGCTTAGCTTATTTTCAAAGTGTGTCCTATTTCATTCCTTGTAATCATAGACACACTCTCAATTGGACTAGCACTTGTGAAAGCTAGCAATTGTTGGTCAGTATTAAGGAAAGTCTTGGGGTTTCCTTACGGTGGTGACACGTTGGATTGGAGATCCATAGTTTCGCCAGATTAGCAGTTGATTTACCTTGCAATCATTTGGCTGCTAGGTTGTGCAACAACAAGACCAATTTTGCAAACATTGTGCCGACGAATATATCGATGAGGGTCCAGAAAGAAACTTATTGGCATTACCGAGAAAAATATCAGCAAACTAAAAACAATATAAAAATATTCAATATTTTAAACATCTGAAGCAACCCCTTCCCTCTAGCCCTTTTATGGGCAAATGTAATAGTGAATAAGCCCTTTTCTCTCAATCCCCTGCTTTCCCTCTTCAAATTAGGCAAAAAAATCCAAAAATCTCCTGACTCAGCTGATCTTTTTCATTTTCTCCCAATAGTTTTCTGATATATTGCAATATTTTCAAAATGTCATGATTTTTTCAGGTGATAATATCACCAAGCTGAGAGAATGGCGATATATCACAATTTTAGCAATATTTTTGTGATATTTGCAACACTGCTTTAAACAGCTTCTATACCTATTTCTACCTCTGTGTCTAGTAAATATTTATGTTGGCTCTTCAGCTGTTAAAGGTCTAATATTGACATTGTAATTGAATAAGACACTCAGCCTTAGAAAAGGCAGATATATGTTAGGAATAAAACCACATTTTCTTGTTACAAAAGTTAAATAAAGTACTTATGCTGTTGATTTAGTGACATGTGGGAAGCTGTGTGGATGTTTTCCTCGCATCATTGTTTTCCTAACTCCCCAATCATCTTCAATCAGTAAAAAACATGCAGAAGACCCAGAGGTTGGTCATCCTCCATGAGTCTTGACTCTTACCATGTGTATGATGCCCCTTTGTTGAGTCCACGATGAGATGATTCTCTATACATATGTTGTCTTGCTTTCTATTTCTATTATGTAACTTAGGGGCACTTTGAATTGTAACTTAGGGGCTATTTGAGTATGGTGCAGTGAGACCACAACGCATCAAGATATTGGAGAGGTGCAAATAGTTCAGGGTTGTAAGACAGTACAGAGGAAGAGGAAAATGTGGCATCTAGTTTGGTGTAGCAAAGTTTTGAAATTGGTAATACTAGTAATGATGATGACATTTTTCTGACACATTCCTCATAAAGGCCTCAGTGTAACAAGCAAAGGCCATTTTAAAGTCATTGTCGCTAAAATCCCCACAAATTCAATAAGACCCTAACTCCTTGTGTTCTTGTAATTAAGATTTTTGCAAGTTCCCTTGGGACATTGCTCCTTCGGTAAGTATATCATTACTATGTCACATGTTTCAAATGTCTTTAATCTGCGAAATTGATCTGCTTATCCTTGATACTTTTCATTTCCCTTTTCCCTGTTGTCCCTTAATCTGCTCATGTAAATGTTGCGTCTGCTCTGCAAACCCCCCTGCATCATCACGTCACCTCTCCTCAATTAGTCAGCTGACCAGATTTGTTACTCTGGGATTTTTTCCATTCACTTTATTGAGGAGACTATACATAGTTGTCATGTTCACTCACTGTTATAATTTCTATGAAAACTCTGCCTGTGATAATATCTTAAAATTCTATTTCGGTTTAGTTCCAGCCAAGCATCTCAGTAGATTGCCCAGTGTTTAGTTCACTACATCTGTCCAGCCATTGGTCCGAGGTTCATAAGCTTAATTGTACTGCAATTTCGTGGTCATTTTCTTCAACAGTGACCTCGAAAAAGACCTAGAAACCAGGTATCTCTTTCAGAAGTTCTCTTTTAAGTTTTTGGTAACCCACATAACCTCACTACTTTGAAAACTAACGTGGCTACCTTATTGGCATCCTTGATCTTCTTACAAGGCATCAAATGTGCCATCTTGGAAAATATGTATACAACAAAATAAGGAATGATGCTCCCTGAGGTGAAGGCAAGCCAAGTACAAAATCCATGGAAATACCATCCCATGGAACTTTCAAAATGGGTAAGAGAAAACTAACTGATAGATGGTAAATAAGTTAATAACCTGCTGAATTTCAGAAAACCCTGTTGACGCAATTGACTATAGTTGTTTCCTCTTTTGTGTATTCCTAGTAGTGAGCTACTCTCATTGAAACATTTATTGTTGTGAATACCTTATTGTTTTTATTCAAATAATGTATATTCCATATTTGATGCTCACTGCAATGTTTTAAATCTCTGTTGGCTGTTATCTTTCATTTTGATATGCCTATAAAGCATTTAGACAATACTATGGCAGTATGCTCTTTGTGTTATATTAATTAGAATGTAAGAAGCTGATTATACGTCTGTATCATCTGTACAAGCAGCTTGTGATTTCAGAATGCTTTTGGAACTTATGTTGATTGGCCTTTTTTCATTTTTCTAAATTTATTTAACAGTCTTATATGGGTGCCTTTGCTCATGACTAGAGAAGTTTGATGGAGGAAAGGCTTTCATACTTATAATTGTCTCAGTGATCTTTCTTGTGATTTAACCTCTACCCACACTTAAAAGTATGGGGTTGAGATGTTCTGGTAAGATTTCCACAGTGGAAAAATAATGATATAATCAGAAATTCCTGTTGTTTTGTTGCATCTTCTCATTATCATCTCATTTATTTTATTACAGGTGCATGTTGCACAAGCTGTTTATATTAGAGGAAGTATGTTCAATCATTCATGTGATCCTAACATCCATGCTTCATTTATTTCACGAAGTCTTTTTGTCCATGCAATCAAACCTTTAACTCCAGGCTCACCTCTTGAGCTATGCTATGGCCCGCAGGTAACTTGTATCTATAATTGTTGTGGGTGTAAATATTAAACCATTATTTAGAAGCAAATAAAAATAGACTTCATAAACAAAAGGAAAGATTATTCCATGCTTTTCAGGTTGGAGAGTCCAGGCTTGAAGATAGGCAAAGATGGTTGGAAGAACGCTACTTTTTTTCATGTAAGTGCAGGGCATGTTCAGAGTTGAACCTTTCAGATCTCTGCCTGTCTTCATTTCGATGTGCAAAGCAAGATTGCCAGGGGGTAATCTTGGATAAAGCAGTTGTGAGGTTCGAGAATTTGGTTGGAACTGATTTTGTATCATATGCTAACTTATTTACACGGGACCTAGCATTGCCTGTAAGTTTATTGTATCTTCCTATTATTCCCTTCAATTTTTCTGTCTCTCTATGTAGTATGGTACTCCTTGCCATAAGTTATGAGTGCAAGATTTTAAATTTGGAAACATCTAAATTATTGGCATTTTGATTGTCATTTTGCCATTTTGGAAGTTTAATTGTAATTCTAGTGATCATAGTATCGTACTAAACCTGATTCAGGATCACAGGTTGATGAACAGCTGCGCCAGTCAATCAATAATGTTGCCCATCTTCTTATTGCGACAGAAAATGATAGTATGAGACATATAAGTCCTGGACACTGCTTGAGTTGTGGATCAATTTGTGATCTAGAAAAAATGCAAAAGGTAGCAAACCAGAGTTTAGGATACCTTATAAGGTAAAGAGAGACTATACCTACCTAAATAATGTCTGTTGAATGCTGACTATATAACACACACTTTCCATGAATGATTCTATTTTAAGTTTCATGTTTCTTATATGGAATCTTATCAGGTACTAGTGCAGTTCAAATAAATCGTGGATAAAATCAGGCCAAATCAGTTACATTTCTGACACTTCATTAAAATCAAATGTGATAAACTATTAGGCATCCTTTAATACTTGTTGGGAAGACATACCATGCTATGCTGTAGCTTCCTTCGGCATTTTTTGGAGGTGAATGCAGACCGTATTTTGGGGCATATCATATAGGATAGGGTTCAATTTCACTTGCAGAAGGCACCTTTAGGAAACTATTTTCTTGTATTTTGATCCTACCATCTTCATTTCTACCCAGGTCCATTTGATAACCCAGCAAAATGACAGACATTCACAGAACAAGGGAATTTTTATTTCTTTTCCAAAACAACTTGTGATTAGTTTCATAATCATAATTTCCTCCCAGTTTGATCACTTCTACATCTCTTTGGTGAATAATGTCATCGCAAAAAATCATCTTTTTTTGGTGGCTTCTTGTAGGGATGGGATCTATATTCATTTGCCATAATTTATGTTTCATTGTTAAGAGGGGAAAAGATTGGGATCACCACTTTATACATTTACCTAGGAGTACAGTTCACAGGGCCTCATTTTGGCATGCGTCAGGCACTCCACCCCCAGCTTAGCAAAGGTTATGGTTACTTGGCTCTCATCGAGAAACAATGCTTCCAGAGTTAGTTTCAGGACATCTCGTCTAAACTCTATCTCATGGAACTGATTATTATTCCCACAGTCCTCTATGTCTCTGAGATTTGGGGGCCGAGCTAATTACAGACAGATTGGGCCCAGAAGGAGAGAGTTGAGACCTTGCTTCTCAGACACATCATCCTATGCAAACGTACAGTTCTGCAGCCCATTATTCAAGTAGAGTTTGGTGTCCATCCCTTCCACCTTGAGATCATCATCCGCTTGGTCTCCTTCCTTCACAAAATCAAAGCTTTTAGATATTTAGCCACTGGAAGAGACAGGTACCCTTACCTTGCAATTTGATCCTCAAGGACCATCGCTTCTGCTCACCCCATTGGCCCAGCGCATGATGGTATTCAGAGGCATTTCGGCTTCTCCAGTCGGTGACCATTTCCTCGAAGCGCTTTCCCCCATTCAGATTCTCCCTTGATGCGTCGCGCCATCTTTGGCCACCTACACAGGTACTGAATCGGTCCATTAGAAAGGACATCTATAGATTATAGATTCAGGTCACTTGGACTTCACCTTCGACGAGCTTGGGCTTGAAGATGTATTCTACCTTGAAGGCTTGAACACTTCTTGGATTTACGTGATGGCATCATTGTCCACCCCCATACACACGCAAACATTGGATGCACTCTCTCGGGATTCCTTTGGGACAGCTTCGGGTGGGATCTCATAGACTCTGGGTGGAGATAGACCATCATCTACCATGATTCGATAAGATTTGCCAGTGTGTCACCTGCAGGAGTGAGAGACAGAGGTACACCTCATTTTTAGGTGCCCCCTATACTATGAGATCAAAGGATGTTATCATTGCATCTATAGAGAGTTAGGGGGTTCCCTCTCAACTTTCTTTTGATATCAAGACCAAAGATTCCTATCCCTTTTCATTAAAGGGATTTTCAGCCACATATCTCAAATCCTACACACCCTGCCTCGCCTTAGGACGAACAAGAAGATCCCATCATATTTTCATGTCGATCCGTCAAAGCAAAGCAACAAGCAACGTGTTGAGTAGCATAGCACTTCAGATAGTAGAATGGTGAGACCTCGATCCTCCTCTCAGCTAATGTTTTAAAACTCGGACACGGACTCAGAATCGGTCGAGGGTCAACTTGTAATCAACAAATAGCTTGGTAATGACTCAATCGATTTGAATTTAATGACTTGGTTTACTAAAAACACATAATATTTAAATTTTAAAGAAAAAAAATGTTATCACTCCACTGACATACATAAAAACAATTGCTTTAGTGTTATGTCACTACATTAGTATATACATCCATAAAGTGGAGACGAAAACTTAAACCTGATTAAATTATATTCGAATTCAAAGTTTCTGATGAGTTTCGAATGGGATTCGACATTAAATTCGTTCATATCAATATTTTTAAAATATAAATTATATTTTAATACATATAAAAATTTCATACATAATTATATATATATATATATATATAATCAATTATATTTAATATAATTTAAATCTATTTAAAATAACTAACATTTACTAAATAATATATTGTAATCAATAACATCATACAAGGTATATAATATATGATGAATATAACATATTATACATAAATTAGGTTGATGTCCATCCATTGTCGATCATCGACTACCTAATCGTCGATCACAATTTCCCATCTACTGATTGTCATCGATCTCTGTTCACCGGTGTGATTCATGAGGGAAATAATGGGTGTTTTTCGTCGGATCTTACGAGGGATAGAGTATCGACCACAGTAAATCCAAGGTAAAGGAGAGGAGAGACTTGGAAAGCATTGAACAATGAAGCACGACAATCCAATTTAGACAAAAAATCACCCAACTCGATCGGCCCATCATCAACTCGCCCGAGTCAGTGAAGAAATCAGTCGATTCATACATTAAGTCGCCCCCCCCCTGGCCCGATTTAGCAACAGATTTGACTTGGTCTAGGGTCGACTCGGCCAAGTTATCGACCAACTTGGCCGAGTCCGAGTCCGATTCGGTTGAGTTAACCTTTACTCACTAATCCTACAATGGTGTGACTCTATTAAAGTCCTTATTACATGTGAGACCTGCAAGCTAAGTTGCATAGCCTAGATTCCTAAAGTAAGTGAGGGTAAATTTAGTGGATGTGAACTTAGGGAAAGAAAGGGGTCTTTGCAAATTAACCTTCATAGCAACTAAGTGTGATAGGTCTACCCTTAGCTTTCAAGAGTTATTGTTTAATATGTTTCTTCCACATGTGTGCCTTCAAAGGAAGTGTTGTTATGGGTCATCCATACTTGTGCCTCTTTTTTCTAATCCCTTTTCTTTTTTCTTTCTTTAATATTTCATTTATTTATATTTCTTAGCCATTTCATTGGCTTATTCCCTTTTGGTTTAGATTTGGATTTGATAACTTAGGACAAGGGAACCGCAAGGGGAGTATCTCCCGTAGTTTTCTATTTACACTTATCAATATTGACCTTAGAGTGCTAGACTCTTTTAGCTTAATTGAGGCATCCATACAAAAGGGAATAGTTATGAGACCTTAGGTTGTTACTCATGATAGATCATTTACCAAGGGGAAAGTGAAGGGGATGAATGAAATGGCTAGCGAAATGAAAAATGACTAGGAAAAATGTTATGAAATGGATGAATTTACTTAATTCAATTCACTAGAGTACAAATTAACCTTCGGGCTAACACACTTCTAAGGCAGAAAAGACCAAGGTTAGACTTTGACATGAGTAATTGTTTTAAGTGTTGTCAGTCATTATACAAACATAAATGTAACATCACATGCAAACATATCATCATACAAGAAAACATGCTAAGCATCTATGGGGGTTTATAGATATCACAACACAAAACATCCAACACTGACTCTATCTAGGCACATTCAAGGCATATGGACCATCAAACCATACTGAAGGACCTATGGCCAATGGTCTATGGAAATGTTTCCAGAACCGAACCAGAACTGGTAAAACCGGCTGTCCCGGCCGGTTTTCACCCATGACCAGTCCAAATTAGAGAATCAACCCGGAAATGACCAGTTCCGTACGGAACCATTCAGCGGCAGATTTGAAGAAGTTTTTTCAATTAAAAAAAAGTTAGTATTCTGATGATTCTGATGATTAGATTGAGCATGAGGATTCAGATGATTTTGTTATATGATTAAATTGTGTAGTTTTTATTATCTAGTCTAGGGTCATTTTTGGACTCTATAAGCCATTTAGAGCCTTTTGTTGATGTATTTTGATTCAGATATGGAGTGCACTTAGTGCTATTTTGGTTGTATACACTCTTTCTTGTTATATATATGAGAAATTTTGCAAATTTGTGTATAATGGTTTGGATTCACATGGATATATATATATATATATATATATATATATATATATATATATTATTGGAATATTTTATGTATTTTTGGTAGACTGGTTTTGTGATCCATTTTTTCCCAGTTCTAGTCAAGTTCCGGTATTTGGGGTCGGTCGGTTCAGCCACCAGTTTGGTTCTGGTAACTTTGGTTTATGGGCAAGCCAGAGATCTCAACTCGGGCACAAATGTTTGTGATATGATCACAAACCAGATCAGATCAACATATTACCCCCTGCTGAAAAATGGGTAACACCATCCACCTCAATTAGATCTAAGGTGACAATATGAATATTGCCAATCAAATTGTGCCTCATGCAACAAATTTCAAGTTGTACTTATCTACTATGTAATGAATCTGAATTTCTTGATTTCCAAACAATCAAACCACTTGTAGGTGGATTGTGGTCACCGTGCTCTTTAGGCAATCAATTGGGTACCATCATTTAATCTCCAAAAAGAAGAATCAATGTTTATTCACTCGCCAATTTTCCTACAGATGTCCTCAAACTATAGGATCTCACCACAGGATCATATTACTTGAAACAGAATGTGATGCTTTTGATCATCCCCCCCAAAAGCCTAAATTTGACCTATAACAAGTAAGATTTGTCCCAGAGATCCTTTACGAGGAGATTAACTCTGCAACTCTCAAGTTAGGCTTGTGAAACCATGAGATCAACCTCCCCAAACATTAAAACTAACCTCGCTCCATGAGAATAAATCTTCTAACCAATGGTTGACAAAATGTCCTCTTAACTTGTAAAACTAAATAGTTCTAAGGTAAATGGAAGCAATGTCAGGTGCAGTACTGTTTAAACTTTGAAAGATGCAGTCTCTCACTTTTCCAGATAAGGATATCCATTAGGTTTAGTTGTTAACAGTAAATTTGTAATACTTACAACATAACTAAGGTAATGGCCTAACATACTAGATCAGTGAAACTAAGGTTTCTTGAAAAATTTAGTACTGATGCTTTACAATTCTACCTAGTTTTTGTGAACTCCTGTGTGTCTGATGTTTTTATGCCTGCTGCAGAGTTCAGGGTGAGATACGTTTAGCATCATCTACTGGTAATGAGAAACAAAAGCTGTTGGATGAGGGGTTACAATATCTTCAATCATTGAGATCTGTGTTGCATGCCTTAAACAAAGATATTGCCAAGGTATGGTATAACATTTCCATTTCGATAAATACAAAACCTATATTGTAAAGAGTAAGATTGCCAAGGGTCCAGTTTGGTAAACAGGTACATCAACCTGGAAGTATGGGACAGTCATGTTATGGGTGACAACCAATGATCTTGGCTACCAGGATTACCTATCCAACAAACCCCACTGTGACTCCTATCTTAACTTGCTTAATTAGCTTGATTGCAGATATGACATGCTTTTTTGGATAGTAAAATCAATGGCATCTTTGTGATAAACACTAAATCTTGAAGAAACAAAATTTCTTTATCCCTTCTGATTTGGAAGACTTTTTATGTTAATGCAGGCAGAGGATATTATTGCTGAGATGTTTTGTTTGACTCTGCAACCACAATCTGCTATTCACCACTGTAAAGAATCAATTCAGGTGCATATATATCTCAGGTCGCAGACTAGTAAATTAAATATGTTATAGATATTAGAATAAATTATTTCTAGTCAATGCTCTGAAATTTATTAAATATTTTAAAGTTGTTGACTTATTGAGATAAGCTTTCCCATTTTGTTTGGTTGTAATGGGCTTCACTTTCTATGATTTGGACAGATTCTGGAAAAATTATATCACAGTGATCATATTGCCATTGCGAATGAGCTTGTGAAATTGGTATCAATTGGGCTCTCAATGAACAAATATGCTTCCGCCAAGAAGAAACTTGCAAGAATTGATCATATATTCAGCAGACATTATGGTTGTAACTATGTTAAAATGTTTCCATACTTAAGAACTTTGCAAAGGTAGGCTCAGAAACATCAAGGCCTTGTAAAAGCAAAATACGACAAACAAAGTTTGAGCTGTAGAGCCTAATTTCACATTATTCTACATGCTTAGTTGTAGTAAAGTTAGGTTCAGTGATCAACTAATTTATGTACTTTTTTCCAAGGAAAATATTGTGGAGAGACCTCTAGCACTTACCTGCATTTTGTGGATGGTACCCACTATAAACTTGTTGGCGCTGGTTATGGTGAAGTTAGGTTCAGTGATCAACTAATTTATGTATTTTTTTCCAAGGAAAATCTTGTGGGGAAACCTCTAAGTGAGCCACCAAAGATGAACAATTACTTGTTCAATTTTCAAGTTCAAAAGCCCATGAAGGCCTTCTTAGGCCCTTTTTTAATTTTTTTTAACATGTTCATACCCCATGGGGAATTGTAATAAAAT